>JANRMT010062856.1:53812739-53824322 GCA_026402145.1 Polypterus bichir lapradei | reverse complement strand
AAAAACTGCATTTTGTGTTTACTTGTGTTATATTTGACTAATGGTTAAATGTGTTTGATGATCAGAAACATTTTGTGTGACAAACATGCAAAAGAATAAGAAATCAGGAAAGGGGCAAATAGTTTTTCACACCACTGTATATATATTATATTATATTATATACAGTATATCAGCACAATGTAAACTGCAGCCACCTTGTAGGTGATGCAATGACACACATTTAAAGTCAACTGTGCACACTATAATTAAGATCAAAGATGGGAAAAAGAAGTTATCAAAAATAAGATTTGTTATATAAAAGGGTACAAGTGAGGAATAACCAAATATACAGTAGTACAAAGAAACAATACAAAATAGAGGACTGTTGTCAGTATTGGCTCATCTAATTAAACAGGTTTGGAACATCTGTCTGAAAATATTGGGACACTTTGCACCTTTCCTACACAACACACATCATAAGCACAACAATCATATTTCCTGCTAACCTCCTAGACTCTTTCTGGGACTCTCTTTCGGACTACATGGCTAAACAGCCACATACTAACCTAACCTAACTTACTGCCATACATCACAACTCTAAACTGAATAGGCCAATGGGACTGTGAAGGCTGTATGCACTGTCTTGGGCCAAACCTCAGAACCATGTTTACAGTCAGGAATGCCCAATAGGTGACATAGAGGCTTGCTAAAAACTCATGGCTTTCTCATAGCCTCATTTTAGTTTAAGCCATAACATTATGACAACTTCTGCCCAGCTGCCATTACCAGAAGATTTGACTCACTCAGACCCTGTAATGGAATAGTTAGCCTGAGAAAAACCTTTGCGTGCAATTATCCTGCTCTGACAAATATGATTAAAAAATGAGACACAATTTCTAATGATATTTTACTAAGAAGAAAAATAATGAGTATTTTATAAAAAACTAAAATTAGTTTTTGTTTTTTTTGCATAACTACAAAATCATCTCATGTTAATTGGAGTGAAAAGAGTGGAAAGATGGAGTAGAGCATGAAGGCCTTTGGTTTGTTTTCAAATGTAAGGTATTTACTGTAAATGTTTTAAATAGACAAGTACAACGACATTTTCAATTTTTTCAGGGTCCTAAAGAGCAAAAGATAATGTTTTTGGTCCACTAAAACATTATCACAAAGAAAAAAAGATGAATAGAGCAAAGAAACAGCACTCCAGCTCATCATTATTAAATGTTACGCATTTGTATTCAGGCTGTGTCTCCTTTCGAGGACTATAAGGGCTGTGAACTAATATTGAATAGCTTCCTTCTGTTTAACTGTGATAGTGAGTGGTCCTTTTTTTTTTAATTCTTGCCCCATTGAATTTAATAAATATAAAACTAGATCCTAAAAAAATGGTCATTCATTGCTGCAAAGGCAATAAATTCAAAGCATTACATCTAGAAAAGGGTCACTATAATGAAAGGCCAATTCTGTTGAATTTCTGAAGGAGATAAAAAAAATTAAATATTATAGAATACAAAACAAATGGTTGCATAAATAAAACTATGCAAACTAAGAACATTTCCCCTTAAATGCTACAATTACATAAACTGCTGAGTTCAATAATGGAATTCACAAAAAAAATGAATCTTTAATGTACAGTACAGTTGCATAATACACTGAGAATATGAAACAGAGAGGATCATGCCATCTGGAAACATTGAATTTTGACATGACTGACACAATGCAGCTGTTATAACACAAATAGGATGCTAATTTCAAAAGCATTTTGCATTTAGCCATATTTTGCATTTTTTACAAGAGATAGTGACATGACTTACAAAGCTTAGGATTTTTTAAGTCATCGTTTTGAACAAATACAGCATTTAATAAATTAGTAAAAAGTTCACAGTTTCTTTTAAAGGTCTTGTGTTCCATCTTTCCATGTAAGCAAATTATATTGCACTTCATACCATTTCATACTATAATGGTCTAACGTTCAGACTTCTCCTGTAAACAAATGACATTTTTATTCTTATCAATATAAGCCATCTACTCAAAAACCATTTTGTTGTATTTGTCGTCACTTTTCTTGAGTTTAGATAATGTAGTTTTTAGGTGTGTTGTCTGCAACTTGTGTGCAAGCTTTCACTTATTTTCACTTTTCTTTAGTACTCCACCAATGGCAGCAACATGTCAACATTTTTGAGCTATCAGTGCTTTGTGAACCCATTATATTGTATTGTACTTAACATCAGATACTAGCAAAATGTGAAAGGGTTTCAAGAGTTGTGCAGTAAAGTGTGTCTGTAATTAAAATAGACGACAATAAAACACACAAAATACAAAGAATCAAGTTATGGTGCTTTAAAAGGAGAGCTGACATACAATTACATCACTACTAGTCAAAAGTCTAAACACACCCAGACATTTTCTTGTTTTTTTATAGAATTTGGAAAATTTTTTATTAAGATATCACTGCATTGATTTAAAGATATAGCCAAGACTTTACTAGTGTTTCTAATGGCTATTACTATTTGAAATAACTGCTTTTTAATTTATTATTCACATATGACTACAATGCCCCATTTTCAGCAGGCTTTCATTCAGTCTCTTAATAGTTAACTTCCTCAGCTTATCCTTAATTAGGTATCTATAAATGCTCATTTGTTATTAGAGAAACCTTACAGTTGCATCAGTCCCACTGAAACCTGTTAGTCTGTTCACTTGAGGTACTGTCACTCCTAAAGTTTAATTCTGGGTTCAAAAATGGCTAAAATGAAATAGCTTTCTCAAAAAACATGTCTGTATACTTTTTTTTTTTTTGGCAGAGTGATGGTTGTTTCATTCAACAAACTGCCAAGAAACTGAAGATTTCAAACAAAATGGTCTATGACTGTCTGGATCTAATCAGAATAAAAAAGAAGGTGAAGGCATAGATTAACAACTACATTAGAGTAGAAGGACATCTCAGTGTGAGAAACAAATGCCTTACAGGTCCTCAGTTGACTTCTTCCTTAAATACACAACAAATACCACTAATACTACACTGATATTATTCAGTACAGTAGATTGATATTTTTAATTACAGTTGGCAAAATGCTAGTATTGTCATGTTTTAAATGTTGTATGTATTAGTAGTTTAGAACAAACTTTCATTTTCAGTTTCTCACTAGAAAAATAAAAACTACCGGTTATACTAATACTCTCACCCAACAACTTTCTTCTACTTCTGTACATTTTTCTTAATATGGAAATTCAGATAATCTTAATTGGCATCATAGACTTTAGCAATAGTATACAGTAGTCAAAAATTAGCATTTGGGTCCTAATTTGAGATCCTGAGGTGGTTTGTCATATGTCAGTGCATGCTCCCAACCTCCTCCTTCTCTTCCACCTCTTCCTCTCCTTTTCTTTTCAGATTTTAATTTCAGAACCGTGGTGTGGGCAGGCGCTCATGGGGATTTCAGTAGAGTCAAGAGGTGAAGCAGGTTCTTGTCAAGTCTGTGTATTTCTGCCTTTAGCCTTCTGTTTTCTTAGGCTAGCCCTAGCGACCGTAAGGTTTTGCACTATGTGCTGTTTCATCACATTCTGGTGTCTCTGCTGCTGATAAAAACCAGGCAATTCAGTTGCAAGTTTATTTTTTATTATTAAGTATCAGGTGTTCATGACAATTATGTTATAGCTAAATTAATTTATATATGGCTTTTCATTACAAAAGGCACCTTTTAACAGTAAGAGCCAACCTACTCGTACATTGAAGAAAGGATGATTTGTACAGCTATTTCATTCTACAGTAATTATGATAACAGAATTAAATGAGTAAGGCTATTCATTCCAAAAGCAATTACTTAGTAGCCTCTGATGTACTTTCTGTCTCAGAAGTGTGTCATATTATGGTAGTGTGAAAACTAAACAAAATTAGGGTAACTCTGGCTAACATACAGTATATGTGTGCTACATTGATGTAAATGTGTCAGTTATAGCTAAGGCTCGGTCTTTAGTTTCCAATATGTGCAGCCACAATTTTCTTATGACTATGGATTTGAAGCATATAGTGCCTCAATAAATTTACATTTTCTTTAAAGAATCATAACCTATTAGACCATCAGAGGTCTCTCCACCATATTTAACACAATATTCTTTTTTCCATTTAGTATATCATAGTTGCTCATGAATTTGTAACTTTTTTAAAGAACACTCTGATATTCTCTGTGAAATCTTGCAATTCTGACACCACTACTATTTCTAACCATGCTTAATTTTTCTTGAAATACACAATATTAACCACTACTAATTCAACTTGAAATATGCAATGTAATCTGTTTTTGTAAGCAGATGAAGAATTTAGTAATCTCTACACACCTTGATGTTATAGAAGAAATGAATATAGCGTCAGGGATATCTGCCAGGACTCCCTGGTGAATGCTTAAAACATTCACAGGTGAAGCTGCGGAGACATAATATCTCTCTCTCTCTCTCTTTTTTTTAATGACATATTTCTCCCCTCAAGGCTGCATACTGTGTCCTCTGCTCTTCTCCCAGTATACAGCTGACTTCAGATCCGGCCATCAGTCTGAAAAACTCCTGAAGTCTACAGAAGACACAATCCTCATTGGGCTTGTCTCTAATCAAGACATGTCTGCCTATAAGAGGGATACCAATCATCTAGTGTCTTATATATTTATTTTATTTGTACATTTTACTTTAAGTGCCTTTCAAGACACCCAAGGTTGCTTTTCAATCAAGATCGACAATTCAAAAAAATCAAACAGTTTAAATAAAAATAATAAGACACCAAAAAAAAAACATAATCACAAAACTCTGATAATGCTATTGTAAAAAATTACTTTTCAGCAATTTCTTAAAGGCTGGAAGTGAAGTGCAAGTCCATAGGGACAGAGGCCAGGCATTCCATAGTCTAGGACAAGCTACACTGAAGGCCCTCTCACATGTAGAATGTAACTTGGATGTATGCTGTCAAAACAAAACAATGCAATTACAAATACACAGATATTACTTATATATTTGTCATTTTGTTCCATGTCACTTACTTCACAAGAATTTTCACATGTCCAGTTGCATGTCTGATGTGTTTTTAGTTAGGCAGATGACTGGCACTGCATGGAGTCAACAAGAGAGGCAGGTGTATGGTGGAGTGTAGCCACTTAGGGTCACTCTTATGGAGTCATTTAAATGTTCATCTGTCAGTCTTGTTCTGAACTTTGATTTCATGACATTCATGTCAGAAAGGCAGACTCACAGAGGTATGTAGACCCAAACAAAGCAGACATTTTCAGAGCTGCTTGGTGAAGATTCTTATAGTTATCTGGCTCTACTAAGCTCCAGAAATGCTGATAATGCTGTTGAGACTTTAACTGCACATTATTTTGAAGGTTTACTAATATATAATATATAAAATTCAATGTCTGTCTGTCTGTATGTCTGTCCACTTTTCACAAGAGAGCTACTTAATGGATTTAAATCGGGTTTTTTTCTATAATTTGCTTGAATATTCCTGTTGATTTTGCAACTTCTCTTATTGCACTATGTATCATAGTTAGATTGCGGTACCGATTTATTTGCACAAATCCAAGAAACACGCAGCGGGCCGAGGGGAGGGGCCTTCCTCACTCACTCGCCAGCTTCGAGGCGTGTTTCTTAACTCAGCTTATCTAGCGAATGAGAGAACAATTGATTTCAACTTTGTTTGATATTTGAAATAAAGTGTTACTTAGGTCTTAATGAGTTTGAATTCGGATAGTCTCTCACGTGTATGCCACATTGAAAAGATAGATTGCAATTCAGATTGTGGATCGTGATTTTGTCTTAAAAGGATCAGGATATGATTTTTTTGGAAAGATCACCCACCCCTAATTTGACTAATCAAGTTTTCCAATTTATGTAGGATTCATTAACCCTTTGGCGAGCTACTTGAAAAGTGGTTGCGAGCAACCGATAGCTCACGAGCAACGTGTTGGAGACCCCTGCTCCACATGATACTACACAGGGAGCCAATGTAGATGTTGAAGAATGGGATTGATATGGTTCCATAATTTAATATGGATAAGAACCCATGCTGTTGAATTCTGGACATGCTGCAATCTATTCAATATATGACTAGACACTCTAAAGAGAAGTGCATCTCTGTAGTCTAGTCATGAGTTCACAAAAGCGTGTATGAGAGTCTCAGCAGCTTCCTGATAACAAAAAAAGGATGTAATCTACCTATGGTTTTAAGCAATAAAATGCTCTCCAACTGACATTTTTATAGGTCATTCAAAAATAAGAGTACAATTCAAAATAACCCCAAGGTTTTTCACTTTATTTGTGTTGACTAGAAGAAAACCAGAAATGGACAGAGGTAATTAAACACATATCTTGAATAATGTATGTGATCCAACAATGAGAGCTTGAGTTTATCACAATACAGATTAAGAACGTTTGCAGACATCCATACATTAATATTATATAAACAGTCTGTCAGTACACATGGAGGAACCAATTGAGTAGGTTTAAAGTTTATTTACATTTTAATATCATTCTCATTAAAATGAAACTTCGGACCATGCTAGTGAATGATCTGGTCAAGCAGTAACATGTAAATAATAAACAACAGCAGACCCAACACAGAACCTTGAGGAACATCGTGTAACAAACATGATGAAGCTGACCTGGAGCTATGAATAGACTTAAACTGTTCCTGATAACAAAGGTAAGATTTGAACCAGGGCAGCACTGAATTATTGACATCAACTAGAATTGATCTAATAGGACCCTATAACTAATGGTATCTAATGAAGCAGGGACATCTAATAAAATAAGAATGTTAAGACATCCAGAACCAGAAACTAACAATAAATCATTATTTATTTTAACAGGTGTCTCAGTGTTGTGTTTTGACCTGAAACCAGATTCAAATTTCTTAAACAAATTATTATTTGGTAAATGAGCTTGTACTTGTTTCACAATCACACGTTCAATCACATGTTCAAGTAATTAGATAGGTCAGAAGTTGTTATAGTTGTTTTTAGGTTCTGGGGTAATCATTGCAGTTTTTGGACATGCAGGAATAGTACTCATAAGGAGAGACTTACTAATAATTTTAGTTTTTAATTGGTACAACTTAAACAGTAAGCCTTTACTAGAAATGTAAGCATAGGATCAAGAATCCAAAAACAAGCTGTAAATGTGACCATAAGCCTAGCAATTAATCTCTCCTTCACAAGTGAAAAATCATGAGAGCTGATTAGCTGCCAACACTAGAACATAAGTGAAGGAGGATAAAACAGAAGACTGCATACAGAACTCTGAATAGGTAGATTTTATCTTACCTTGGTAAAAACTCCATTAATGTATTACAAAGCTCTGCAGATGCAGAAACCTGCTTATCATCAGATGAAAGCAATCTGTTGCTGGTTGAAAACAAGGCCTGGGAATTATTCTGGCCTTTTGAAATTAAATTGGAATAGAAAGCATTCCTAACACAGTATAATGCCTTCTTTTATTTAATCACATGATCACAATAATGCTGCATATGCATAATAAACCAGTTCTTCTACTAAGACCCTTAGACTGATGCCCAACACTTTTAATAGCACAAAGCTCTGGATTGTACCAAAGAGCAGAACATCTAAATGGCACTGTACACATTTTTAAAGGAATGAGCTGATCTAAAACATTTCTAAGGATATGATTAAACTGTTACACCATATCCATCCATGTTAAAATGAGAAAAAAAGAAATGTGTCCTTTTTAACATATCTGAGAGAGCACAACTGGATTGACATTTCTAAAATTTCTAAAAGTAATCTTACTTGGTGCAGTCAGTATAACCTGGAGCTCAATGCTCAGAAAACAGTGTAAAGGGTAACAAACATTAGGAGGAGTCCACCCCATGTGACCTATATCACATTTTGTGACTTACCAGCAGACACGGTGCAGTCCTTTTCCATGGCACAGAATCTCAGGTGGGAGCTGAACATCAGTTCACTGACTAAGAAAGCTCAGCAAAGGATCCTTCTTTTCTGTGCCAGTTGAAAACATTCAAACTGCCACAGAAAATAATGGTGCATTTTTACACTGCCACCATTGAGTTTATTCTTACTTCCTCAATTACAGTCTGGTATACAGTTTCTATAGCCAAAGATTAGGTCAGATTGCCAGTTGCCATTGCTCCAGGACATACATGTTAACAGGACTGTCAAACATGCAAGTAAGATCACAGCTGACAAGAGCCATCTTGGACATGGACTATTTAGGACAGTTCTTTCCCGCAAGAGAATGAAGTCTATTATGACAAAAACGTCATGCAACAAGGACAGTATTTTCCCCATGGCACTACTTTATTGGAATATGCACAGGTCCTGTCAATTTGTTTATTCATTGTGTCTATTACTTACTTTTAATTAAATTTAGCAATTCCTGCTATAAATATGAAAAAAAAGCAAATGTGATCAAATACATTACACATAAGTTTGCTATTGCAGAAAGCACTAGTTTAGGAACCAAAGCTACTAAACATAGATGAATTAGAAATATATTAAAGTAATATTACAAAACATTTTACTCCTTTGAAACCAAGCAATCAAAACAACAGAAAAACTATATGGTTTGTTAAAGTTTCCTGTGTTCATTAAAGCCAGAGAAAGACAAATCAAGTTTCTTTACTGAACACTGATGTTAAGGTTTTAGCCACAATTCACACAAATAGAATAGAGAAACACTTTCTTCTGGATTTGTTAAAGGCAGGTAATTGCTATCAAGCATTCTTTGTATTGTCAATATCATACATGTGGAATTTAAATTAAGTTTAGTATTTGGGACATCTTCCAAATAAGCTTTCATGGCTAATTGTTACTTTAGATTATGTTTTAGTATTGTGAATATATTTCATCAATTCTACACCCCAGCTTAGCATTGTGCTTTGGGACATGGTTGCCTTCATGCTGTTTTTTCCTATCAGTGAGAGGTTTTTTGTTATAATAAACATGAATCATTGTTGCTACAAGATCACTGGAAGTAACAATGCGCAACATTACACGCAGAAACCAACAATTCTTAGAAGTGAACTTAGTTAGCGGTAAAATCTTTTAGGGAGCTAGGTACTTTCTTAGCTTTTTGTCTATGACTTTTGGTTAACGGTTTTGTTTTAGGTATTTCATGTTTGACTTCTACCCAGGTTACATTGCACCCCGCCCCTATTCCTCCTGCAGATGGTGTTTTCATGGGAGGGCAGTCCCACATTACATTTTCAGGATGGGTCTGAATGAGCCCTGTGGTAGGCCCAGCCGCCAGACGCTCACCTGCAGGCACTTCTCCCAGGCTTTGTTCTAGCAAGAGGCCCTGGTGTCCCCATATCAGGCAGGGTTCTCTTTGTAAATTTAGGGTTTGCAATATTTGGGGCTTCGAAACACTTTTTGTCAGGCCTCTCACCTGGGACCAATTTGTCTTGGAAGGCCTTGCCTGTAGCTTCTGCTATGGACAACATAGGGTCACTCAAACTTCTCCACCATGATAAGGTTATCGATTGCTAAAACTGTTGTCCCCACGACCTGGCTAAGCAGTGGAAAATGAATGAATGAATAAGTAGTTTGCCTTTGTTTTACTAATGGCTTTGCTCATTTTCCTGACCCTGATTTTTGGCTCTGTTTTCTGGTCTTAGTGTTTGGCGATTTTCTGTTGTTCCTTCTTTTTTCTTTAAATCTTGACACAACTTATGTGTGGATTAGGGACTGAGTTTAACGTGGAAAACCACATATAATATCTTCTTTGTCTAAATGTTTTAAGATATTCTCTATATTTTGCACTAGATGGAAAAAAATGTTTATGTTTATACATGTTGCAGAAAATACTTATTAAATAAAGAGTCTTGAGGTATCATTTTATATGAAATTCAAATAAGGCCGGGCTTTATTTACACCAGCATGTGGATGAATCCCCCACATGCCTTGTTCAAAGCATCATGGCAGAGTGAAGAAACCCCACAGAAAATTTCCTTTAATCAGCTAGGTTTACTTACATTTAATGACTACAAAGCATTTAAAACATACCAAACAGCATACAGATAAATGGTATGGTCCAGAAAAACACTTCTGCTATTATTATTATATTATTATGTGAAGTCCCAAAATAGTTAATAATTAAGAATCATGGGTGGATACTTGGTTAAAAGAAATAAGACTTATTATATGTAAACTGTTCTCAAAGAACAAAATATAAAGTTAAATCTTATATATGATCTAATTTTCTAATTTGAATGTACCGGTACAAATGTCAGGATTTCCTGGTTAAACAGGCAGGCAGTTTCAAGTATATTTTCACGTACGATAGATTTTACAGCTTTGTGCATAATAGTAACACGCCTACCTTTTTCTCCTTTTTTCTATGACTGCCTTCAGTATCAGCTTTCTAAAAAACATATTGTCATTAAACGAACAAAAAATACATAGGAATATCATTTAAAAGAGATGACAATCATAACTGCGGCACATGTGTGATAGAGGATATGTTAATGATGCTGGATTGCCACGTGTGCCACATGTAAAGATGGTAGATAAGTAGTATGGGATATATTTTTGCTTGGTGGAAGGTGATACATCACATATATCACAGTTGATTCATTTGCTCACAGGCTACTGATGTGAAATCAAAAACTGACTGTTCTCTTCAAGAAAAAATCAAGATGGCTGCCTTCTTTGTGACTTGTGAGGAAAAAAGAGTGTGTTGTTTCTTAAAATTTGGATACACTGTCTACTAAAACTTTATGAATGACTGCTTGGTGTTGGCTGCTAGGTAAAAAAAGGAAAACAACTTGCTATTTTAAATTGCTTGCAACAAAAATCAGCAGGAAGGATATGCACACTGTGGCTGTTAGGTTTTATATGGAACTGTCTACACAAAGATGCCAAAAAAAAAAAAAAGAAAAAAGCAAGAAGTTCACTGCTTTCGGCTGCCTGAATGTATTATGGCTAGCCGCTAAAACTTTACTTAGGGTAAACTTTTGAAAAACAAAGATACTCATTGTAGGCATGCCTGTTGGATATGAAAATGTGCTTCCACTTGCTTAGCATGCATCAAATTTTATGTTCTAGGAAAGTTTCCCAGGGTTCCTCAGGAACCACCTTCCATATAGCAAAAATTTGTTTATGATGAAAATCAAAAGCTTGCTGTAGTATTTACACTTCAGACCTGCTGGGAATAAAATAAATGGGAAAAACCAAGAGTATTAATCACCTGAGAAATGGATGATTTAGGTTCACCAGATTTAATTTGCGTCAATTATATTCAGAGCCTACATTTATCAAGCATCTTAGAACTACTCCTAAGAACTGCACTAAAAGTCTGACTAGGATAAGAATTTTCCTACCTCTGCATAGGACATGAGAAGTACTGTAGTTATGAAGTGTCCTGCACCTATGTACAGCTAGAAGTTTATGTTTGAGAATGAATGACATCACAATATTATGGCTCCCTGGGCCTCGAAATGATGCTCATTAAGGCATTTTGTAGTTTTCTTGGAAATTATGATGATTCTTTGTAGTTTTCTAATATTAATGCTATTGGCTTTGCCTCATAGATAATAATAATAATAATAATAATAATAATAATAATAATAATAATAATAAT
>JANRMT010062856.1:53765750-53812729 GCA_026402145.1 Polypterus bichir lapradei | reverse complement strand
ATAATAATAATAATAATAATAATAATAATAATAATAATAATAATAATTAAAGTAGCAGGATAAGAAGAAGGAAAACATATAAAGATAGGATAGTGTACTAGGATGCACATAATCATTGCCACTTTGCATGAGCATCAAGAATAATAAATGAGCATTCAGATGGAAAGACAGAGACGCACTAAAGGAGAGTAAAGCTTCATAAGGGGCATGTGTTTTTTTAATAATAATTCAGAAGAACCACCTTCCCACTCTTGTGGCCATGGGACACACTTCATAAAGTAACTTATTGAAACTATCCAGGGGCTACTTGTGCTCTTTCTAAAGTTGCATCACTCTTCCGGTGTACCAGATCATCTTACTGTGGCATGGTGTGCCTCTCTCCTTAATCCCCCTTTATCTTCTGTGAGGCTTTGTTTATGCAGTATCCTAGAAGTCCCTCTTGTCTTCTTAAACCTTCTTTGGATTGTAAAGTGTAATACAAATATTCCAGGCGGTTTACGAAATGCAGAGCTCATCATACCTGTGTGACATTTCGCTGTCGAATCACACATCCAGCTCCATCAGGGTACTATGCTGGCTGCTACAATACAGTTTGTACCCATGACCACCTGTTGATATTGCAATATCACTTGCAATTCATATATGCATACTCATCCACAGTTTGGGCAATAATCTACATACATGTTGTAGCAGTGCTACTATTCGTTAGAACTGCATCTCCCAGCAGTCCCTGCAAGGGCTGTTGGGGTCAAAGGGGGTCAGAGGAGTTTAAAAAGAGGGCAGGTGGCCAAGGGAAAGGAGAGGTGTTTTTTGTTGTTGTATTTTGTGTTTCATTTACTTGTCGGACTGCCATCTGTTAATTCAGCCATATTTAATCACTGTGTCCTGAATTGTATTTGTTGTTGGGGTCTGGATCATCTGTCTACCTGTGTGCTGAGGACTGTTTGTGGATTCACGGCTTTCCCGCAAGTATAGGAGCGCTCCTGAACCATCTATCCATCTTCACCCTTACAGTGTCTACCGGTAGGACTGTTTTTTCATACCCTTTCAACATACAGATCTCTGGACTTACTCTCATCATCTCTCATTACATCCGGTTTGGTATTCCATGGACTTTGCTGTGTGGTGTTTGTGATTATATGTTTAATGTAATATCGCTGTAGGGGTACAGGGGTGGTATTATTGTTTTCATTTATATAATTTAATTTCATTATATTCTTTAATTCCTGTTAGTTCCCAGTGTGCTGTATTTTGTCTCTGTTTGTGAGTGTGTGCGGGTCGAGCCAAGGTTGGGAACGTCCCTGGGATCCACTATAAAAATAAATAAATCACCATCATCTTGACGGTGTGAATCTTAGCAGCAATGTGATTAAATTGCATGAATAAAGCTTGCTTTAAAATTACATTATGTGAAATCGTCGGAAAATGTGTATTACATAATGCGTTGTAAAGGCATTCAAAGTCTGGTGCAAAATTCAAGAAATGGTTTGTTGCAACATAATCAAATTATCTGTATTGCAAGGCTGCATTTTTGTTGCAGTCAAAAAACATAGATGCGTAGATGAAGTGATCACATAACTTACAAGATTTGTTACCAATTTTATTACATCTCTGTCAAACCAATAGCTTTTTATGAGTTCATCGTGGTCCAGTGTTTCCAAAACATTCTGCCTTTCCCAGCAGAAAGGTTAGGAGTAGTTTCCTAAATTAGGAACATTGATAAAGTGCCTTTACTACTACTCCTGAGGTGTCAGCCACTACAAGGTGGTTCATCGTGTGGTGGGTGCAGCACATGCTCCAAATTCCACCTACCCAAACTCACCCCCAACCCCAAGAATAGGTACAAATATGTGTCATTCTGAGATTTTTAAGCCAGTTAGGACCTTTTCTTACTCTTAGACGCTTAAATGTAGTAGGCACAGAAGTCTTTTTCACATGTGGGTAAACTTTTATTTTATTTATTTTTTTACGTGACACTGCTACCCAGCTGGTAGATGTCAGCCCCTAGTGTTGAATACATATTTTTGCCTACTCCCACACCCACTTATTGTTGAGGTTAACAATGAAAAGCTGGGATTGCACAAGTTAAGTTGACATGACTCTGTATACCCAGAAGCAAGAGATCTTCCTGAACATTATCTTTATGTACAGACACCCCTTATAATAGAATTGAATGGGCTTACTTACTGTATTTACTATATTACTGAAATACACATTTGTTTCCAGTAGTGACTAACAAAATGATTAGAGAAGCAAAAATACAAAAATATTTGCCAAACCAATTTCATTTGTCTTCCAGTGAAGTCTGTGCAATTAACTCAAATGATCAAAGGTGTTTTGTCCTGTCTGTAAGTATTTACATACAGCAATTATCCATGTGCCTGACTATCATTTAGTATTTAAGTAAAGATCTGTAATGAAACAAACAAAGCAATTTCCTGTCACGTGTTCAGAGGCCATTGATTGTGTGTTATGATTGTTCAAATATTGGCACAGAGAAAGAAAACAAACTCAAAGCTACACATTGCATGAAATGTGCTTGCCATCGATTTAATCTGAAGGAGTCAAGAAACCGGAAAGGGTAGCTGCCTTAGTGGCAAAATAAGTAAGTGAATCCTTTGGAATTAACTTATATTCTACACTAATTGGTCATAAATTGCAATCTGATCTTATTCTAAGTAACAAGGATAGACAAACCCAACATGCTTATGCTAATAACCTACTAAAATTATAAACTTTTGTGTCTTTAAACCCATTAAACATTCATAGTGTGCTGTGGAAAAATGTAAGGGAGCCCAGGATTTAATAACTGGACATACCTCCTTTGGCAGCAATAACCTCAACAAGCACTTCTGGACCATTCTTTGTTAGAGAACTGCTCCAGCTCAGCCATATTCTTAGGAAGTGTGGTGTGAACGGCTCTCTTGGTGTCATTGTACAGCATCTCTATGAAGTTCTGTGAAATAGTTTGCAAATTGAAACTTGGCTCTTTTGCTCATCACTAGTACCCCATTTAATTTAATCCATTAACGTACATTATCATTTGTTCAAAGATACTGTTCATTTAAATTGAGTAAATTCTGATTTTTTTTCAAATGGAAGAAAGTGGGGTCTCCTTTGTCACTAATTTTATTTTCCATTGTCAGGAGGTTTTTCACTGTCTGCTTACATAAGTGATCAGAAATGTAAGGAGTTGGAAAGACTTGAAGAAAAATATCGTTGTATGCAGATGGCATGGTGCTTTATGTTCCAGATCAATATAAATCATGGATACTAAAGGTATTGGTGGAAATTATCAATATTTTAGAATTATGGAATACTTTGAAAAACAACATCTTATTTTCTATAAAAAAAAAACTTAACTTAATACTGATTAGCTTTCTTTAACTGTGCTAGGCCAGTTCACACACCTAGAAGTCATAATTTTAAAGTCACAATGATTTCTCAAGACCTACTCAAATTTTACTTTACCATCCTGATGAAATATGTAAAACAAGATGTTATCAACTGGTCATGTCTTCTTCCTTCATTGATCTTGTTAAAATGCATAAGTATGGTCTGACAAAACAGATGGTGAAGAGCAGTATACAGGCCTGGGAAATGGATGCAAAATTAGAAACAAGGTCAAAACGCAGTAGTATGTCGGAACTGGGAGATCGAAAAGAAATGAGTGCCAAAGTCAAAACTTAGCCCAGAGAATCGTAACTGAATGTCATGGAAAGTTTGCTGTCAAGAATTTTGTAATCCACGGTAATTTGTTTGCTAGCACAGTTTCCAAAAATGTGGACACTTGACTATACCAACAAGCTGGTTTTAATACTTACTGACATCAGATTAACGTGACTTCTTGGATATGTTCCTAGCAACATGTGGATACGTCCTGGCAACCAAAACTTAAAATGTGCCCTAAACCAACTTCACAGCACCATTATCTGCAGAATACAAAGATACACTACATGACTTTTACTATAATTTACTAGGATGAATCAGACATTGCAGTGACAAGGATAGTCCTATGTATTTTGATAAATAACTCAAGAATATTATTAGAGTGCCCACCTAATAAAACATTGCCCTGCCAAAACAAACATCTTCACAATATTTTTAGAACAATGCATAAGAAACTACAAGAACAGTCACTGCCCCTATACCCTAGCCCCAACTCCTTCAATCTAATATACATATAATAGCGTAATCAAAACTCCCGAGAGGGAAAGGTTGATTATGAGATTGCGTTAGATTTACACAGCATCGCGACAAGGACCAAGAACCAGAGAAAAACAAAGTACTGCTACTTATTTATTTCCACGTCAACCATTGTGTGGAATCGTGTTCTTTTATGAAGGGGATTTTTTTTTTGATGATGATGAGATAAAGCAGGCTTTAATTAATTGGGATGAGCTTTATGTGTGTGCATACATGCTACATAAGTATCCCAGTACGAGACTTCGAAAAATATGGCCATATCCCTAATGGTCACTTGTTGTAATAATGTTTGCCTTTCACTTTTATTCTCCAACATTTCTTAATTCAATAGCTTTGCAAGTCCAATTTCATAAACATAATGGCCAGACATGCTCAAGTAGAAAAGGAATTAAATACAATTTTTTTTTAGGTGGTTAATTTCCAATTGCAGTTGTCACTGTGTGTGAATATGGTGTTTGTGTGTGTTTGAGTGAAGGTGGCACCTGTGATGGACTAGAGTCTTGTCCTAAACTGTTTCAGTCTGTTGCCCAATCTTGTTGTGACAGGTTTTGGCCCCTGAAACCCTGAAATGGATCGAGAAGGTTCTAGACCCTACCCACTGAACTCAGTCCATTGCAGAACGTTATGTCATGTGTGCATCTTCTAACTTGTTCATTATTGTCCTAAAATATCAAAGCTGGCTGAACGAGTGCTAACCTGTTGGATATTTTAGTATCTCTGAGCGATAACTTCTCATTAAATCTTATTCTTTCTCTACTCCAAGGACGGTGTCACACATGTGCGAGTAGGAGAAAGCTGAGCGGACCAAGTCAAGGTAATTACCCGCCAGGCCAGGGGGTGTCAGAGTGCACTAATCCCACTTCTGTTATCTCTGCAGGCCAAAAATGGGAAAACCTACCAGATGCACAACCAATGATGTCACTTCCGTTTCTGGCACCACGGACAACTCCACCTCCGGTTTCGGTATCACGGGCGACGGACAACTCCACCTCCGGTTTCGGTACCACGGGCGACGTCACCTCCTGTTCCATCACCACGGACGATGTCACCTCCTGTCCCGGCGCCATGGACGATGTCACTTCCGGGTTATGGTGCCACGGACAATGTCACTTCTGGTTGTAGCGGGGCTATATAATAGAAGGTATTTTTTTGTGTTTGTGCTGAGTCGCATTTTGTTCACATTTTCCCATTTACTATTGTGTGTGTGTGTGTGTGTAAGTAAATGTTGTCCCCGGAAAACATACTGGGAAGAACGATGCGGGGAGACCGCAAACCCGAGACTGGAATTTCTTGTTTCCACAACCATTACATCCGGGATATTTGTTATTTAAATGAGAGGAGCAAAGAACAGGGAGAGCGAGGAGACAGAAAGAGAAAGGAGATTGAGAGGAGAAAGGAGCCACTTATTCATTTTCCATATCATCACTTACGTTCATTGCGCAAGTTCACTGCTTGCTTTTTAATTATCTGGAACATCATCACGACAGCCAGTATGGAGAAACCCCGGGGTCTGGATTTAAATCAGCCATTGCCGAGGACTTACACGGTAAGATCGTTTTGTATTTTTGGGAAGAAGCAAAATATCATTTCAGCCCATATTCAATTATTGCAGGACTTTAATAACCTTGGACTAATATATCACATACATTTCAACTGCTGTTTGTTTTAAATCTGTGTTTGTGTTTCGTATTCTGTGTGTATTCATTTATTGTTTATGGGCAAGGGAGGGCTTTGTATTTTTTTTTATTACTGTATATTTGTGTGCTCGGGGTAAATAGGATATATATATATACACATATACTGTATATATATATATATATATATATATATATATATATCTCATTTTTCACTGGTGTCTTTGGGATAGTGGGAAATTGTGTACGTATATATATATGTTTCACTCTCAATATATCTGCACTTGATTTTACATCATTGTTTTCCATTGCCTGTTATTTCATCACTTGAGGAAATAGGACTGTTTGTAAGGAGTGTGGCTTGTTATTATCTGGAGAATCCTCAGGATAGCCAAGTCATTAGTCTTGGTTGTGTAGTTGCTGGTCTGGGTAAAGGGGTCGGTCGTTAAACACGGTTACAGTGCCACGGAAGATGTCACTTTCAGTTTTGGCCTTTAAAGCTGCCATCATTTCTTCAACACATCAGCTCAATTCAGGACTCGAAACAATGCACATGAGTGCACTAAAAAAACCCATTTAGAGCCAGGGAGAATATATGGGTGACTGCCCCAAACCTTTTTGTGTGTGTCGAGGCTCTTCTTTTCACAACACGTAGGGTGTGGGTGACTGCTCTGATTTGAATAAGAAGTAGCAAACACTTCATTGTTCATCCCCTTGTAATTTAATACATTGTAATACGTAAAATTTACAAAACATTAAAATAACTGCTGTTTATTCACTAGTGATTATTTTTTATTGAAATCATAATATTTCAAGGTAGATTTTAAGAATGTGGTAAATGTGTGTTTTTTTATTTGTGCATACCCATTTCATAGAATTGATGTAGCTACATGTTCTATTGCTGTCTGTTCTTGTTATCTGGGAAAAATCCAGAAACTAAAACTGGGTGGAACGCCAGTCCATACTTGGGCACACAGAAGGGTCGAGTCAGTTTAGAGATCCTATTACCTTGAAATGGCTGTTTTTAAGACATTAGAGGCAAGTTGAGTAGCTAAAAAAAACACAGGGATGCTGAGAGAACTTTTAAGTTCCACACAGACAGTGAAGGGGTCTTTAACTGAACACACATACCAGGACATAACAGAATTAACCACAGTGCCATTGTGCCACCTATCTGAGGGAAAGTGCTGCACATTTTTGGTGATTAAGAGAAACTGACAGTCAGTTTAGAAGTCCAGGTAAGAAAAATGCAATTTAATTTATTATAAAAGTCATTCTGTCTTGTTATTAATCAGAACGCAAATATGTATTCGGTGTGCATTCCCACCTCTTCCTGCCAATGAATTCATCAGGTCAAGCCATGAGAGACTACCTTTCATAAAGAGAAGTGAATACAGTAAATACACAGAACTTAAACATAGGAAACAGATGTAATTATTCAACATAAGCAGAACATGAAGGGTAGACAAAATAAGTCATCTGTTTTTCCCATTGTCACAAAGGTCTTAGGCCAAGTTTTGAAGCTTCTTGGCTCCCTGAAATTGACTCGCTTATTTCATATTATTTATTCCAAGAAGCTCATTCTGATCAAAATACTAAACATATGCTTATAGAGGCAGCCTGGCCTATTAGCCTGTCAGGATTTTAATTATAAAATGGGTGCTCAAGAACACCAGGCGCACCCAGGCAGCAAAAAGCCTATTGTTTTTGTGTTTTGCCAGAATACTTTCCAGTTAATAGAAAAAATACAGTTTAGGAAAACTGAACACAGCTTACCTAATTTACTTCCAGCTGTAGTACCCAGTCTCACAGTTAAAAAAAAATAACATCCAACCACAGAATTTGTGAAGCTGAAAATTAGGAGATTAAAATGATAGCGGCTTCATAAATTAATCGTGATGGATAATGTACACATAAAAGAGGAAAACAAAACTGGCACTGGGAGCAATTCAGCCATAAATCAGCACATTCTCTTAAGCGCCTAATTGAATTGTTGTAGGTAGCACTGCTGCGAGAGGACAAGTGTGTGTTGTGCAAAGAACTCTGACACAATGATATGACATGGAACTGTGGGGTGGGGGGAAGGGGGTCATTTGAAAGATAGTGCTATAGGTCCTATTATTTTGTTTATCCAGCATTTTTCTTTAATTTCTTTTAATACAGACTGTGCAATCCAAGTGGCATAAATAACACAAATGTAAATGTAACAATGTATGGTGTAATATCATGAACATTTATCAGCTGTTTTAATATTTGCATTTTAAGATTTGTAATTTTTTTTTACATGCTGATTCCAGCCTATCAAAATGCATAGCATGACTAGATTCCTAATTTTCTCATGTGAGAACAGAATTAGCCTAAGAAAAAAATGCTTTTCTTTATTAGTGAACTGTTAACGTTAGCATGGCTGTTGCTTTTCCAATATAAAATGCTCTGTCTTTTGTGAATGGGTGCCAGGCTGGCAAGGAGGTGTCACAAAGAAAAAAGCATAGTAAAGTAAAAGAATGGCAGATGGACCTGATCAAGATTTGTAAGGGAAACTAAAGAACCTACACTGGTGGCACAGGAGTTACTTCAGATACTAACAGGTTGCTGTTCACACTATGAGTTTAGCACAAGGACAAAGAATTAGAATAAGGTGAGTTGGGAAATGCTAGAGGCTTTGTTAACTGCAGGAACTGAGGTTAGGGCAACCTACATATGTGTACTGAACCGATAGACTGTGCATCTGAGACATATTTAGAAAACCTTGAAAGAATTTACTATATGAGTATTGAGAAGTTATGCAAAATGACACCTTTTATTGGCTAACTGGAAAGATTACAATAAGCAAGCTTTCAAGAAAACTCAGGCCCCTTCTTCATGCAAGATGTAATGATTACATCTTACCTAAAGAAGGGGCCTGAGTTGCCTCGAAAGCTTGCAACCTTGCATATTGTAATCTTTCTCGTTAGCCAATAAAAGGTGTCATTTTGCTTAACTTCTCACTAAAACCATAATGGCTAACATGGTAGAGCACCCTAGTACTATATGAGCATTAAAATAACTGAAAGGTTTTTTTGGGCAGGCATAAAGCCCTAAGAGATCCCAAAACTATTGGGAATCAACTATGGGCCCCAGAATGAAACTATTGGAACTAATGGAAAGACACTTAGCATAAATACATAATACAAAACACTTAAGTTATTGTGTACAGGCTTAGCATATTAATTTTTTAGATACAGATACTGAAGGTACTTTGTTCAACACACCACATTCCCACAGTATTTTAACTTTCCATTGGACAGTCAGATACTTCCTCTAAACTTACTCTATTAAAAAAAGTAGAAGACAGAGGGAGGCTCCTTGCAAGTGACCAATTTTAACAAGGCAGCAACTGAGTTGAGCTCTTTGTGAAGGTGTCAAAAAAGTAGCAACTGAGAAGAGGTCTTTTTGAAAAGTGTCTAATAAAAGGCAACTGCTCTCCCCATCCCTTCTTTCCCAGAAAATGAGCACATACACATTTTTTTAATTTAATTTAGCAGAGTGGTGTGGCATTTCACAGTTTTTTCAAAAGACATAGACAATGTTATAGAGTCATTATCACAAGGTCTGTGAGTGAGTGAGTGAGTGGTATAATCTATTCTTGCATTTTCCTTGTAGTTTGTACTATTATATTGTGTATTGTAGTTATCCCATTTTTTGAAACCTATTTCACATCCAAACTACCTGGAAAGGGGGTCTCTCTCTGAATTGGCTTTGCCTAGATTTCTTCCATTTTTTTTCTCTTGTCATCTTAGTGATCTTAGGCATCTGCGCCAGCAATTGGAAGGTTGCTGGTTCAAATCCAATAAAATGCCAGAAGTGACTCTATTACGTTGGGCTCTTGAGCAAGGCCCTTAACCTGCAATTGCTTCGTCCTGGGTTTGACGTTAATCTGCATCCAGCCCTGCAAGCAGGTTATCCAGCTTACAGGGAAAACTTGGGGGTTGGTGGCAGGAATGGCACTCCAGCCACCATAAACAAAGTCACACTGTTCCAGCGACGTGCTGAGGTGTCACCAGCTGCACCTGGGTCCCTATCCAGGTGGTTCGTTGTGTGGTGGGTGCAGCAATGTCTGTCTCTTTCTCTCTTACTGAGTCAAAGATGGGGGGCTGTCAAAAAACAGGGCCTGTTAAACCCAATTGAGACATTCCTTGTGTGATGTTGGGCATTACAGGAAATAAATAATTGTTGTTGTTGTGTCACTCTGCTCACCAGGGTAGAGAGGAAACCTCTATGCCACACTTTGACCTCAGCTCTGTGAACCAACTCAAGGCTAGGGGTTTAACTAAAACTCACCCAAGGCTACACATCAAGACTTATTGGCTTTAGCAGCTGACAGATGCATCCTAAGTGTTTCTTTAAGTGCTCTGTTTAAGCCATTATCTCTATGTATCATCACTCCCTCTCACTGTCCATGGCCACCTCAGGAATATGTCTCTCACAGGTCTGGACTCAGGGAAGGTACACTACAAATTCATACATCTGTAATTATTTTAATAATGAATTTCTTATTTATTATGGATGAACGACTACCTTGTATATATTTACATACTGTATGTCTTGTCAGTTTTGGGCACTTGTAAGTTGACCCATGAGCCCCCTACCAACACTGGCATCCATCAAAAATCCAAAATGACATCAAGAAATTCCAGGTAAAATGAAAATGGGTTATTTATTAACCCAACATTAATGGTACAAACACTAACAAAAACAAGCATAAATGCACCTAATGCAGTAGTGATCTGTGGCTAAATTATGGGGTGACTGGTCCAATTATGTACATCATATGTAAACTACTTCTTACCTGCCTTTTCTTGTCATGGCTCCCTTAAATAAGTGAACGGAGCCCTCACCAGTCCCTCCTCTTCCAACTCCAAATTCAGTATAGGTGTGTTCAGAAGACACTTCTAAGCTTCAGCCAGTAACCACTTCTAGAGTAAATCAACCCAAGTACTTCTGGAACCAGTGCTGGACTCTTGAACTTATACTCTCCTAGGAGATTCTACTGTTCTGAACCCTAGAAAATATATAAAGGGTCAGGCAAACCACCCCCTCCTGCCCCCTAACACCCAAACCATGGGCCCACATGCCACTTGAATGGTAGCAGGGAGTTAAAATACTGAAAGGATCTCCCTGTTGCCATCTACTGGTATTCATAGATCATTATTTGATTACTTCTGGGGATCCGGCCATTGTACATCATTTGACTTTCCTACTAGGAAATGCTTCTCATTCAGGAATGTGCCCAACTTTCATAATTGTTTCTGTATATCTCATAATATTTTTGTACATATTTCCAGATGTGGTGCATTATTTTTTTTTGGATTGCATTTGTTGTATTGAAACTGTTATTTTTTAAGTATTGTATAATTCACTGAACGCTTAAGTGGGAGTGCTTATTATGAATAAATTTAAACTGATATTAGTCTTGTTAAAATGTGCATAAAATATTCAATGAAATTAAGTTTAATAAAATGCATTTTAATAACATGCTATTAATTTTAAAATACCTACAAATAATGTAGTATTTGTAAAGTTAGTAAAAAGTGACACCAGTAGTTTACTTCATAGTACAGAAAAAAGAACAATACAAGCTTTAACCAAAGGAGATAACGGGTTAGATAAAAGAGAGGTATGAAATTCAACCCTTTGATAACAAGCTTTACCCCCACAGCCACAGGACCTTCAGGTAACCTTATTTTAAAATTAGAAAAGGAGATTATAATGCACCATGTATAACATTATTCTTCGATAGCTTGATTGAAAGTCATAGCACAAATTATGTAACCACCAAGAGTGATTTATTTTCTTTATACAAAGCAGTTTCCAAGAAAAAAATCCAAGAAAAAAGGGCAGGATTGGGCAGGAGGAGGAGTATAGGAACCTAACCTGTGCAAGAAAGGACAGAGCCAACTATACTTCCTTAGAAGGCTGGCGTCCTTCAACATCTACAATAAGATGCTGCAGATATTCTATCAGACAGTTGTGGCAAGCGCACTCTTCTACGTGGTGGTGTGCTGGGGAGGCAGCATAAAGAAGAGGGATGCCTCATGCCTGGACTAACTGGTGAGGAAGGCAGGATCTATTGTGGGGACGGAGCTGGACAGTTTGACATCCGTGGCAGAGTGATGGGCGCTGAGCAGGCTCCTGTCAATCATGGAGAATCCACTGCGTCCACTGAACAGTATCATCACCAGACAGAGGAGCAGCTTCAGCGACAGACTGCTGTCACTGTCCTGCTCCACTGACAGACTGAAGAGATCGTTCCTCCCCCACACTATGGAACTCTTCAATTCCACCCGGGAGGGTAAATCTTAACATTATACAAAGTTATTGTCTGTTATACCTGCCTCGCACTCTCCACCTTGCATTTTTTAACTTGCACTGCATTTTTATCACTCTTTAATTAATATTGTTATCAGTATACTGCTGGAGTATGTGAATTTCCCCTTGGGGATTAATAAAGTATCTATCTATCTATCTATCTATCTAAAAGAATAGGGAAGACAGAAAATGAAAATTTGAACATTTATAGAAAGCATGTGATAAAAAATTATGCTTCTTGAAATAATAAAATAAAATAAGATATAGTAGAGATGTCTAAATCAAAATTTTACATTTTTTTTGTTATTAAGGCTCAAGTACAACAATTAGTAATTTGCACCCATGTGATAACGCACATTATTTTCTAATAGCTGTTGCAGACTGACAGAAGTAATTAACGAATGATTAATATAAATGACAGATTAAAGACAGATCAATGAGAATGAATGAGAGACAGAAAGGCTTAACTGTGATTTGCATAGCAGAGCAGACATGAGAGCTTTAAGGAAACAAGTTGATTGAGAGGAAAGAAGCATCACGATAAGACTTTAAAGTGAGCATAACGGCTCTTATTGACAACTGTATTTAGAGTTGTTTGTGTGATCACAAAAAAAGAACCCTTCATTCACTGGACTAGTGCCAAAGTGCTTTAACCCTCCAAAAAAATATTACGTTTCTTGAATCCTGTCCTGTATGTAAATTAGGTGTTAGCGCATTGCACTCAGTTCATTAAATGCGTATATAGCACCAGTTCAGAATGCTTTACACATTTATAAATAATAATACAATGTATGAAAAGAGCTGCTTTGATTGATGAACATTTGTTTTGACAAATGCTACACAGCCATTTCACTAGCTTTATCTTTGATGTTAAAAATGACAGCTTGCGAGACTGTTCTTTGTGAAGGTAACCCAACTATGCTTGATTTAATAAGCATGAGAGTACTATGTATTAATATTATAGACATTATAGAAAATGCATAGATTTATGTATATATAAAAACAGAAAACAAAATATAACATCTGGGTGACTTCGACTGGATATCATCTCTTTTCTCTTATAAAAAGGGTGTCGGCTTGAGAATTATATTCACACTATGAGTCCAGGGAATTATTTTAGAAAATACAATTTCTTTTTTTTTTTTAACTGTGTTGCCTTTACCCACTAAATTCTATAAACTAAACTAAATAAAAAACTGATTTCCTTTAAATGCAGGTGTATAGGTGTATCTGTTTTTTGTAGTCTGTAAGTGTGTGTGTGAATATGTGATGCTAGGAAAAGGCAGTTCATTTCTTGAGACAGCAGCAGCAGTTTATACAAAAAAACCTTTTGATTCTACAAAGTAAATTTTTCAATTAAAACTGGAGAAATAAAATTGTATAAAAGCTAAAGATTTCCCCAATACACATTGCTTAATACTGTCAGTGTTAATTAATTTGTTGTCTTTTATCCTAAGTATAACAACAACAACAACAACATTTATTTATATAGCACATTTTCATACAAACAGTAGCTCAAAGTACTTTACATAATAAGGAATAGAAAAATAAAAGACACAATAAGAAAACAAAATAAATCAACATTAATTAACATTGAATAAGAGTAAGGTCCAATGGCCAGGGGGGACAGAAAAAACAAAATAAAAACTCCAGACGGCTGGAGAAAAAAAAATAAAATCTGTAGGGATTCCAGACCATGAGACCGCCCAGTCCCCTCTGGGTATTCTACCTAACATAAATGAAACAGTCCTCTTTGGATTTAGGGTTCTCACGGAAGGGCTTGATGATGATGGTCACGTAGAATTCTGCCTTTTAATCCATCCATCATTGTTGGAGCATCATGATGCTTTGAGTAGGTGGAGGTAGCACAGGCCATCACCACAAAGAAACCGGAAAAAGAAACAGAAAAGAGAGTAGGGGTCAGTACGGATTTTAGAGCCACCATGAATAGTTATTATGAGGAAATTGAACATATAGAGTATCAGGATTAAGTTAAATTAAGTTAAATTGAAGTTATACAAAGGCCATGTTAAAGTAATATGTTTTCAGCAGTGTTTTAAAGTGCTCTACTGTATCAGCCTGGCGAATTCCTATTGGCAGGCTATTCCAGATTTTAGGTGCATAGCAGCAGAAGGCCGCCTCACCACTTCTTTTAAGTTTTGTTCTTGGAATTCTAAGGAGACCCTCATTTGAGGATCTGAGGTTACGATTTGGAATATAACTGTCAGACATTCCGATAAATAAGATGGGGCGAGATTATTTAAGGCTTTATAAACCATAAGCAGAATTTTAAAGTCAATCCTGAATGACACAGGTAACCAGTGTAGTGACATCAAAACTGGAGAAATGTGCTCGGCTTTTCTTTTCCTAGTTAGGATTCTAGCAGCTGCATTCTGCACTAGTTGCAAACGATTTATGTCTTTTTTGGGTAGTCCTGATAGGAGTGCATTACAGTAATCTAGTCGACTGAAAACAAACGCGTGAACTAATTTCTCAGCATCTTTCAGTGATATAAGGTTGCAAGTATTATTAGCTTCAGAACCAAGAGTACAAAGCAGCAGTGATACTTAATCTTTGTCCAGTTAGTGTCAAGGCCTTGTCCTGAAGAGTCAGTCAAATCTAATAAGCAACATAAGCAGCTGCTTTAAGTCGTGGTGGTGCCCCCCCAGCAAATGATCTGCTCTGCTGAGCTTGCTTATGAGTTGGCTTCATCTTCACAAATTACACAGAAGCATCACCAAATGTCAATGATGTTACTCAAAAGAGTGCATCTGGTGGGAAAAGAGAAGAGAAACAGGAAGTAAGAAGAAGAGAATATTGTTTTAAGAAGGGCACATTGACAAATGTACTCAAAGAAAATATGTGCAGCAGCAAATGTACACAGCTAATGGAATTTAATGTAGTATTTACAAATAGCAATGAAAAGGTTTGCCTACACATCAAAATGTTCTTAGCCTGCTGCTTTTTAAAAGTTTGTGAATGCATCCCAACCCTAAATAGAGGCATTCAAATTAAGGCCTACCCATAACAGACATTTTTATATATAAGAAATTTTCAAAAATAGCCTAATATAATAAACTAAAATGTATATGCGTACACACACATTGCATATACAGTATGTAATATGTATACAATGTAAAATCTGAATAATAAAATTAGTTATTTATATAGCACATTGCCATACAAATGATATGCCTCAAAATGCTTTACAAGATGAAGAAAGAAAAATATAAAAATAAGATTAGGCAAAACTAAGTAACAAAGAATAAAGTAAGGTCCGATGGCCAGGAGGACAGAAAAAACAAAAAAAAAAAAAACTCCTTTGGGATGCAGAAAAAAAACCAAAATCTATATGTGTATATATTGTAACAAAAACGACACAAAGTCACCAAAAGGTTTGGGCAGCCACCCGTATAATGTGCCCTGGCTGCAAAAGGATTAAGTAGCTGTGATATGTTCACAAGTCCAAAACAGAATTGACTTTGGTTGCCAAAGATGGCAGCTTTATATGCCGGAACCAGAAGTGACATCATCATGAACGCCAGGACTGTCCAGAGAATAGATGCATCAGTCACAATGGTAGTGCTATTTTTCTTCCCCTGATTGAGAAAACTGTTAAAATGACAAGTTAGCAGGTTTTGTGACGCTGTCTTTCTTATGCACTACCCAGATAAAAAAAAAATTAGACATATCACATGTTAACCATTTAGTACTAAACAGTGAAAACTGATAAGACATCTACCTTTTATTAAATGTTGGAGATTGCAGGGCTGATGGTAGGGTGTTATCATCGTCATCATTGATGAAAACGCAGCATTGCACTTCTGATTTGGACTAAAATAAGATTTTCTGGTTAGCACAAAAAAATTATTTCATAGATGGCCAGGTGATATGGGTTCTGTGACATTTTACGTCTCAAATTCTCTCTCTTTCTTGTGCTTTCTGAATCTATGTCCAAGTTGGATCCGTTGTCTGACTGAAGCAAGTAGTCATGAGGCTTCTTGTGTGAATCTGAAAAACAACACCATGAATGGCTTTTTTCCTTGTGCAAAGTTACCAAAATTGGCAAAATTGCACAAAGCGAAGTAGTATTTACCCAGATTGTTAATGTGCAGAAGTGAATTATTGTCTCAGCTCTGTAGATACCCAGGTAATAATAATGGAAAAAATACACTTATGATGGTTTATATTTTTTTAATAATGAATGAAGCTTATATGATTATTTCAGAAGCCACTTCCACCATTTGGAGACACATGCTGGCTTTGGTGCTCATGAAGCTTCTTTTATGCCGGCTTTACTAATCATCCCTCATCGTGTCAGGGTCTGCACGAGTTTTATATATTATTTATATATTTATGGAGTCACTGTTATTTGTACAAAGTTAAAGATGCATTTTTTTTAACATTTTATTGAATTTATTAAAATCAAACAACATTTCATACAAGCAAGTCACATTTTACAAAACTAGGTTTAAGTTCAGTCATCCCCCACCCACGAGAAAGAGTGATAGGCCAACAGAGTGAGACTTTAATAGTAGAAAAGATAAGTAAGTAAATGAATAGAATAAAAAAGGGGGAGAGAATCTGCTTCCTCTACTTAATGCTTATTCTAAGATGTAATTAATTAGATCCTGCCTGGTTTTAAAAACGTTTTGCACAGATCCTCTAAGTGAGTATTTATTTTTTTCCAGTTTCAAGTAGTATATAATATTGGTTATCCACTGACTGAAAAGAGGTGAGTTTGGATACTTCCAGGTAAGCAACATAAGTCTACGTGCTAATAGTGAAGTAAAGGCAAGTAAAAATTTTTTTGCGGACAAAGCCTGTGCATGTTCATCCATTTGTGTCCATGTCCAGGTTTTTATAGCTTGTACATTTGCAGCCCAGTAATAAAACTGAAAGTTAGGTAGAGCCATGACACTTTCTTCTTTTGGTCTAGTAGGGTCGCTTTTTGGATACGTGGATGTTTTGAATTCCAAATAAATGAGGTTATGATTGAATCTAACTTCTTATAAAATTATTTTTTGATATATATTGGAATACTTTGAAATAGAAATAGATGCTTAGGAAGGATATTCATCTTGACAATGTTAATTGTTCCAGCTAAAGTGAGGTGACGGGTGGACCATCTATGCAAGTCTTGCTTAATTTTTTTCTATGCAGGCAGCAAAATTTTGTTGATAAAGAGCTTTATGTTTATTTTTGATGTTTACCCCTAGGTATTTAAAATGATCTACAATGATAAAAGGGAAGGTGTCAAATCTAATATTGTGTGCTGTAGAGTTCACTGGAAAGTGTACACTTTTATTCAAATTAACTCTGAGAAATCATTTGAAATTCTGTTAGTGCTGTTAGGACAAAAGGCACAGTATTTTGTGGATTGGATGTACAGTACCATAACATATGCATATAGAGAAATTTTCTATTGAAGTCCTTCTCTGATAATCCCCTTTATCTCATAAGCATTTCGATAGTGAACTGCCAGTGGCTATATGGCGATTGCAAAAAGCAGTGGTGACAAGGGGCATTCTTGTTAAATAGTTTGGAGTAGTCTGAAATAATATTTTTAATACAAACTGAAGCTTTTGAATTGGTATACAGTAATTTGATCCATGCACATATGTTCAGGCCAAACCCAAATTTTTCCAATATGGTGAAAGGGTAGTTCCATTCAGTCCTATCAAATGCTTTTTCTGCATCCAATAATAATATCATCTCCGGTGTGGAAGTTAAAGAAACTTTTATATGCCCCATTGATTATTCTATGTCTTTATACTTTTAAAAAAACATGCTGCTAACTTTTAGCGAGTGAGCCTTCTCGATGTACTGTAAACAAGTAGCATAGCTTACATTTTCGAACTTTTGCACCAACAAGCAGAACATCCTAAGGCTGAATGAGACCTTTTATGATGATAGCTTCAGGGATATTTGATTGGTTGTGAGCATAATGAGGTGTTTCTATGTACATTTTTTGGCACATCCCAGGATACTTTTCTCAGTCTTTTGTTGTGTCTATTCAGGGTTGCGATAACTCCATGGAGGAAATACACCCCCCAACTCCACCAGCACAAAAACTCCACGGTGTGGTAAAGTGAGGTCCACAGCTGATCGGTACCATTTTAAATAATGGTCATCAAACTCGCGACTTTAAGGAGGGTGCGTGGTATGGAATCATCCGTGGCTGTAATTAATGCCGGGAGACACGCAACCTGTGCCATGTCCCCATTTTAAAAGGGGAAGCGCGAGTGCAAGATGGGGAAAGAAAAGAGACATAATGGAGGTTAGTGAAGGCAGGAGGCAAAAGACCTGGTGCAGGTGTGAATAAGCGAAAGGAAGCAGGCTTGTTGTAGAGAAGACTGGCACCTAGAAGGAAAGTGTATGGCCGACACTCAGGAGCAGTCGGAATAGGTTGCTCCCACTGAGCTGTTTTGAGGAGCGGGAGTGACCAAGAGTTTGGATGGCTCGCCATGGAAGGCAGCGGGGTTGAGCAGGCTTTGGAGGAGAGTCCCAGCATGAGCACCCTGGTCGTTGGGGACTCGAGTTTCGGTCTGGTGATGGAACCTGTACATAGCCTGGAATGGAAGGCAACCAGACCTTTGGAAGGTCAGTTGCACCTTTAGGACCCATCTGGGATAAGCTGGGAAGCCACCAGCTATGAGGAGAATGCCATGGGTTTTTTTTTTAAATTACTGCTCTTTCCAGTATTTTAACCTTGTTTTAATAAGATTCATTGGATTATTTTAACCTCCACTTTTTCACATATTTTTATGGATTATTTATTTATGGACTGTTTTGAAACACTGCACTATTTATTTGGATGCTGTTTGCTGTTTTTAATAAAGGCACTGTACACTTCTGCAACTTCTCCTTTGCTTCATGTGGTGTTGTCATTTGTACAGCTCATCCCGGTCATGACTATCGACAGTGTCGGGTTCAAGAGGCTCCTGAATAAGAAGCAGGAGCAAGGAGCTGACCCGCACCGTCACACACAGGTGTTCCACTAAGAAGAGCGAGTGTAAAACTGCTCCTTTTAGACAGTCAGTAAAATATTTGCTTCTCAGTAAAAATTCCTGAGTTCTAGAAGTATTGCCCCAAAGAATTAATAAATACATCAGTAAGATCCAGGCAACTGAATGGTTTTAATATTGATGTGTATTAAAATCCAAAATATATGTATTCAAAAAAATTTAGGAAACTGTGACCCATTATATCTTTAGTTATTTCTCGGTGCATATTCAGCTTAGGTGAAATATGATACAATTTAGGCAAAGGACTGCATGTATGGTATTAAATTAGTCCACGATCAATGAACTTTTTGTCTGTTGACCTTGCAATTAATAAATGCTACCAGTGAACCTATCGCAAGGCCACCAACTAAAATAGTGATCAGCTAGCCAGCTGAGGACTAATGTTAACCAATTGGATGGTTAAAACTAGTGTTCTAGCAGCCATGAGCCATTGATGAGCCGCTAACTACTGAGTTGCCAGCTGCCAGCAAGCCAACAGAGGGCCACCGACTGAAAACAGAAACACCCCATGTTAGTCCACTGATGATCTGCTAATCGACGCCATGCCGTCGCAAAACAGACAGCGGAGTGACAGATGTTTGCTTACTGGGAAGTAAGGGGGAAAGTCTTTTTTCAAGAGTAGGCCTCCAATTTTGGTCTCAATTAAAGAGGATTGGGACAACATTTTGACATTTTTTTATACAGAGCATGTAACACAAATTGAGACTCAAGCTTTATTTATTATATACCACTTTGAAACGGTAGCTTTTATAGAAGGCATTATAATTCTGAATTTTTGGAAATTATTAATTTATAGTAAACTCCAGCTTCATGTCATGCAGTATACAGTGAATGATGATACTAGCAAATAAAGCTGTGCGTTAGAGGTTTTCAGCCAAACTGGTATCCTGTGGGACTCAACATAAAAATTATGAGTATGGGTATGGGACCGTTTCACGCTCATGCAGTTAAGAATTGGTGGTCAACAATGAGTAATACAGGATGACAAATTGCCTATAACGTGAAATCTCCAGTAAAAATAATACTGATTTGAATATGAACAAAAACCACTACATTACAAAAAGTCTTGTTTATATATAAAAAATTCCATCACAATGCTGTTGTGTTTATGATGTTATTTCTGAGTGTCGGATATTCAAGAATAATTGAGAAAATGTAACAAACAGATGTGTAAAGGGCACTTAAAACTGACTAGTAACGTGCAGTAAAAAGACAGGGGGTCAGGCATTTAGAGTAGACTCTCACTGTTTTTAAATTCAGAAGGAAAGCAGCTGAACTGTCTGAAGTCTTTTAATGTGCCCCAGTCGAACCACATTGTGCTTCAGAGAGAAGTAACAATGAACTCTTTGCTAGCATTAAACAATGAACTTGTGTGTGAAACATACATCTTTATGATTTTATAGCTTCTGTGGGCTTTGTGCAGCTGGTTCATTGCTTGGTCAACACAGCTGAAAAGTACAACAGATTTGATATTCACGTTGTGGATGGGTGGAAGGAGTATAAAATGTCAGGGTACCAGACAGGTCACCCCTTTTAATTTGTGGCAACAAATAACAAAAGAGACATTCATGTGCGCAAAAAGATGACTTAAATTGCCTATCTGGCTCTCAAAGTAAACAGCTCCTGTGAGCAAGCAAAGATCTCAGAGCTCCGTCCTATAGATTTGCTAGGCCCAAATAAGACGTCATCATGCAGTAATGTTGGGCTTTCGTAGCTGTCCTGGTGTAAGGAGAGGGGTAAGTTGCCCTCAAGAAGCATCTCCTACCTGCTGAGGGAGAGAAAAAAGATGACACTGTTAGCAGCATGTGTCAGGTCAGATCAGGTAAGGTTTGGGAACATATGTTTGTACAGTGGATTGCCACACCCACCACATGAAGAAACAGCTTGGGATCCAGGTTGGCAACCCCCCAGACAGACACGCAGTCCTGTCCCACCCCCCCAGAAATGACCATCTATCTGCCACAGCCAGGTGTTATGTTGGCGTCCCCTTGGCCTGGTCCAGCCTCTCAGCTCCTCAACAATGAAGATCCTGTGAGCCAGTTCACCCTCAGGAAATCGCACCAGATGCTGTTGTGCTGTATCTGACAGTCCCTTACATTGCAGGAATTGTGCCTCATTCAGGACTAGTCAAACCAGCAGTACCCAAGGATTCTCTGAAGAGACACAGCACCAAAGGAGTCCAGTCTTCGTTGTAGGTCACTGGATAGTGTCCATGCCTTAAAACCATATAGCAAAACAGGAAGCACAAGGACTCTCAAGACTTAGACCTTCATCCTTTTGCAAAGATATCGGGAGCACCAGGCAACCCTTTCCAGCAATCTCATGACCCCTCATGCTCTCACAATCCATCTACTGACTTCATAGGAAGAGTCACCAGTGACATGAATGTCGCTGCCGAGGTAAGTAAACCTCTCAACAAGGTCAACATTCTCTTCGCACACAGACACACTGCTTGACGGCTGTGCCCAAAAAGTCATTACAGTCCTTTAATGACTGCTTGAGCATAACCATCAGTTCAAGTGTGACAATGTATAAATAGTATTTATAAATATAATGCATACCAAACTATTACCAGGCTCAGTTTTCTTTTCACATAGAATTCTTTGAAGCTCCAAAATGTAGATGTTTGATGCATGTGTGTTCATCAATAACATAGTCTTACAGTAGGGGATGCAATTTCCATTTCAACCTAAAGAAAACAAAAGTGAATCTTAGTGTGTAAAGGCAAATGAGCACTGATGAATTAAGAATGTACATTTTGCAATAATTTACCTTCTGTTAAGAGATTTTAAATTAGTGTATCTGTGGGAATGGGAATAATAAATAATCAGGTGAAAAGTTCTTATATGCATGTAACATACAGTACATACATCCTGGAACTGCACTAACAGTCTTTCACTTCATAACATCATCTGCATGTTTAGTTGGTGGTGTAGCACTTTGAGCTACATTGTTTGTATGAAAATGTGCTATATAAATAAATGTTGTTGTAGCTTAAATCAAGTGTACCCTCTGGAAAGCAAAAATGAAGTTACATTGTTAGTTGAGGTAGAAGTGCATATCTTTATCGTTGTATTAGGTACAATAAAACTGAGGGATGCCATGCTAGAGTTCTAACCCTGCTAAATAAAGAACTTGAGTCATAAGTGCTACAGTTGGAGGGCAGATGTACTACTGGCACAAATATGTTGCTGTGCACTTTTTTCTCCAGGCATTTGTCACAGCACACTTGTCTTGGTTCAGGTTTGTTAGAACACTTTAGTTCTGTGCGCTTATGTCATACTACGAAATACAGTATGTGCACAAGGGATTGATGTCCAATACCTATTAAAGTGAGAGCATTTAGCATTCAAGCATTGTTATTTATATATATTTATTAATTGTTTATAATTCACCTGCTAAGTTACACTTTTTTACTCCACTAGTTATTTTGCTGTATAGCACCATTAAAATAACTATTAAGTTTGAACATAAATCCTGACTACTGTTGTTTATGGTAACATATTCTTTCTTCAATCTGATATTTAAATTCATGTTATACAGGTGTGCATGTATTTGGACATCTGTGACATTATTGCATCCATCAAACTTAACGAATCAAAAAGGTTTTTATGTACTGAAATTATCGGAAGTTGGTTACTAAATCTTATTTCAGCAGTAACTGTACAGTCTTTGGGGTTTGGAGGCTAATTGAAATCCTGTTTATGGCCAGTCTTGTCCTAGAAGGAAGTTTCTCTGGAATGTATGGGAAGCATGGTGTTTTGGGTTCCCATGTTCAGCTCTCTCAGTTTCCATTGCACCTTTCAGAGTCTGTTTGTACTGCAGTTCACATTTTATGAGGTCTCAAAGGGGGATCCTGCCTTCCTTACTTAAAATATGCCTGCAGAGATTTAGTGATCACCAATACTACTATTGTATACAGAGCAGGTGGCATATGTTATTCAGTTCTTGAATGCATGTAAGTATTTGGGTGATGATTGATACTTTGGCTTGTCCATCAAATTTTGAGAAGCTAAGTTTGTGTCATTCTCTTTCCTGACCAGGGGAATAATAGGGTTTGCGTTTGTGGGACAGTAGTAAGATGTCACTATGACTTTAGTCAGGGCTGTCTTAACATATGAGCACAATGGGCACTGGTCGGGGGCCCTGGGAGTATAGGGACCCATGACGTTACTGATGATTATGTAAGTTTCTGTTTTGGCATCAAAACAGGCACCCCAGCATTCTAATAGTTCTTCATACAGAAACCTCACCTCTTAATTTATTTTTTAATTAATTTTAGTTGAGGTAGGATATATTATTAAGGGTGTGGCCACTAATTTCATCTATAAACCTCTGCCTTATATGAAAGTGTGATTGACTATGCCAAAGGAACATGGAGCAATTAAAACTTTGCTCTACAACAGTTAAAATTAAATTTGTAAAACTACATTCTAGATTGGTCCTCTGTGAATGTGAATGTTTTGGAGCGGCTGTGTGATGGCCTGGTGTTCTCTTCATGGCTGTGTCCTACCTTATGTCTGTTGCTGCTGGGATATGCATTAGCCCTCCATGGCCCTTAATTTGATTAGGAGAGTGTGAGAAAGTTATTTCATACAGGTGCTTAGCTACCAAGAATATTGTCTATATCAAACATGCAAGTATGGCTCGGTGCATTCCCAATAGAGAGGACACCACACTGGCAATGGCAGCACTCATTGGTTTATAGTGAGGGAAAATAGCAGTTCCAGGGTATGGTATCCTGTAGTAGAAGGTGGACATCCTAGAAATAATTCACCTGAACTAAAGACAGACTAGTGTAGATTGGCAAAATTCTCTAAATTGTTTTCACTGTGCCCCATGGTGCTTTGTGAAGCCAGCCTGACATCATCCAACTGTAGCAACCAATGTTGTATGGGGATGTCATTACCTGATCTGCACTAAATGGCCAATTATGCGTACTGTAAGTGTACTCCACCTCACATTTTACAGTGCTGCCCAATCTGCTCCGCACATGTGTGAATAATTTAGAGTGTATAGATGTGTGGTGTCACTACCCAACTACCCAATTTGTACTCCAACCAGATCTACACTTCACATGCATATAAACAAAATTTAAAAAAAAACTTGCAGTATTTTTTGTGCATTAGCTGATTGAAATGAAAAATGTAAGAATTGTACTTTGTATCTTCACTGCTGGATCAAGCATGTTATGCTCTTCCCTATATAGAACAGATCGGGTAGTGAGTGCTGATTCCTTGCTTCACAGGCTCTGTGTGTGTTAGTCGTAGAGGTGGGAGCTTGAAAGACAATGAGAAAGATAAAAGGGTCAGAATATAATTTTATCTCAAGGAGGTGAGATGACACAGTGGTTAGATCTGCTGCCTCACAGCTCATGTCACATTTATCCCCACAAAAATTAGTTCCAGCATAGTTGACAGATACTTATCTAGCCCTCAAAGACATTTAAAAGACCACTGTACCATTATAATACACTTAATACTAGTTCAGTTTCTTTTTCCCCAAAGACTTACATTTAACTAAGTTTACTAAAATTCCCAAATATTTCTGCATTTTCTCCAAACTCAAGGTGAAATGTGTTTAGCGGGATTCACTCATTACTCTCTTTCAGGCCACACCTCTTCGGAGTAGCAGCAAGCGGAAGCACAGAGCAGCGGCGTCTCCCACAGGCATGTAGCCCTTCACAAACACCCGAGTAATTTCAACTGAAGTAAAGCCGACAGCTGACCAGGAGAAATAACCGGCAGTGAGAAATCAAAGTTGATCGCTCAGCGGGTGGTGGAAACTTAAAGCCGACGGTCTCTTAGTGATTCAGCTGAACGCGGAAAGCGCCGAAGCAACTACAAAAACGGAGAAGATGATATCAACACTAAACATAAGTTCTATCTGCTCTCTGCCCGTTGAGGGCATGTTTATATGTTGTGTGTCCTGCAGTATGTACAGTTCAGGTTTTCCAGCCGACAGTGTAGACAGCTTCACCTGCCAAAAGTGTTTAGTTAATTTAGAGTTGGTTGGGAAAATACGCAAATTGGAGGACCGCGTTAGGAACCTGATAGCAATTAGGCAAACTAAAAATTGGACTGACTCAGTTTGTTTAGACAATTCGGCTACTTCTGATTCAGCTGCAGTCTCTCTAGGTCCCACTGTAGTCAGTGCGTGGCCAAAGTCCACAGCACCAATTCAGCCACAGGGCGAGTGGGTAACAGTAAGACGGGGGTTTAAGAAACCAAAATTTAGTCACTCGGCACTCAGGTCACCAATTCGGACCCAGAACAGATTCTTAGCACTCCACAGTGCGTCTGTGGAAACTGAGAATAAGAAAGTGCTCATAATTGGCGATTCCATAGTGTGGAATGTTAGAATTCCAAACTATGTTAAACCAGCAGTTAATGTTAAATGCCTCGCAGGGGTCAAGCTTTCTGAAATAGAGGCCGCATTGGACTGTGTCGCCGACGATAAAGTATCTAACTTATTGCTGCATGTCGGCACTAATGATATTTATTTACAGTAATCTGAGGTATTAAAGAGAAACATCATCTCTCTATGCACCAAAGCTAAAAGAAAATGTCAGAATTTAGTTGTATCTGGCCCCATACTACGATTATATAGAGGGGATGTGATTTATAGCAGATTGCATTCCCTTCACTGCTGGCTAGAAACCTGGTGTACAAATAAAAGCATAGCGTTTGTGAACAATTGAGATGACTTTTGGGAAAGGCCTGGATTTTTCAAAAGAGATGGTCTTCATCCTAACTGGAGGGGATCTTATGTATTATCCCAAAATATGGCAGAAAAACTGCCTGGTTGACTAATTAGAGCACCATCCAGGCTGCAGTCATGTGATCTTAAATCACAGGCTGTTGTTTAGATAGATAAATAGATAGATAGATACTTTATTATTCCCAAGGGGAAATTCACATAAATGATGTTTATCCCACCTGTTACTATCCTGAAGCTGTTACCCATAATATTTTTTGTGGGGCATCCAGTAAATTTAGTCTTGATGCAAACCTTAAATTACTTGATAACCAAAAAATAAGGTGTATTATTAGACCAAGGGATAAAATCAGACTCTCAACCAGGGGCATTTGTGATAGAAATTTACTTCAAATTAAAACAAAAAATATATCACCAGTTCAGAAAGAAGCATGCAGTTTTAAATGCTGCTTTTTGAACATTCGTTGTCTTGGCAGTAAAGCTGTTTTAGTAAATGATATTATATTAAGTACAAAATCTGATCTGTGTCTTCTCACTGAAACCTGGCTTAGTAAATGTCACACTGTTCCCCTAGCTGAGGCGTCACCAGATGGATACTCGTTCTTTCATAAGTCGAGCGATTCTGGTCGAAGAGGAAGCCTTGGAATAATTCATTGTAACAAAATGCAAATCTCGTCTAAAAATGTAGGTGACTTTACATCCTTTGAGGCATTCATTTCAAATATTAAAACAGATTCCAACACAATTATAGTGCTAGTCTACCAGGGACATATTCATTGTTCATGACTGAATTTAGCAACCTTCTATCTGATTTGGCTATAAATTATAATTACGTAGTACTGATGGGGGATTTTAATGTACACATTGATGTGGAAATTCTTTTAGCAAATGTTTTACTTATTTGTTAAATTCAGTAGGATTTTGTCAGAATGTCAAAGGTCCAACTCATAATCATAACCACACATTAGATTTAATTATAACTTACAAAGTTGAAATTCAAAATTTAAATATTACTCCATTAAATGAAGTTATTTCCCATCACTACTTAATTACATTTGATTTAGTCCTGCCCTTGCCAACACACTCACAGATTAAAACAAAGACAGTGCGACATCTAAATTGTAATTCTGCTTCAAAATTTATAGATACTTTGAGTAAGTCGAGTGTCGAATGTAATTGTGAAAAACCATTTAGATCAGTTAACATCAAATGTAAATGTGGTAAACAATTTAGTTCAGCTAACATCACATTATAATGTGACCTTGAGAGATGCTCTGGACACAGTGGCTCCCCTTAAAACAAAAGTGATCAAAGCACATAGAAACTCTCCCTGGTTTAATGAAAACACTCGAGCTCTTAAATTAGAGTGTCGAAAACTGGAGCGCAGATGGAGAACAACAAAGCTGCATGTCTTTCAAATTGCATGGACAGAGAGTGTTAAAAATATAAAAAAGCTCTTTTTAAAGCTCACTCTGAATACTATTCTACAATAAGAGATAGCAATAATAAAAATCCTTGGGTACTGTATAGAACAGTGGCTAAATTAACAAATGGAAATTCAGATCTACAGTGCAAAATACCAACAGATATTAGCAGTACAGACTTTATGAACTTCTTCAATGAGAAAATTAAAAATATAAGATCTCAGCATCACAATACAAACTACATACTAGCTTAGCAGACCCTGTCTCACATTGCTTTCAGCACTTTAGTAATTTTAATCCTGTAACTGAGCAGGAAGTCTTAACTTTAATTTCTAAACTGAAGTCCACTACTTGTTCCCTAGATCCAGTGCCAACAAAACTAGTAAAAAGTGCAATGGATGTTCTTGCAGCACCTATTCTAAACATTATCAATAGTTCATTATTGCATGGCACAGTACCTGAAGCACTAAAAGTGTCAGTCATTAAACCTTTACTTAAAAAGTCAGAACTAGACCCACACATACTAAATAATCATAGGCCTATTTCAAATTTAGCCTTTCTCTCTAAAATACTAGAAAAAGTAGTCGCCAATCAGCTTCAGTCACACCTTACGCATTACAAGTTATTTGAGAAATTCCAGTCTGGTTTCCGCACTGGTCATAGTACAGAAACGGCACTAACACAGGTTGTAAATGACATTCTGATATCCTCTGATGAAGGAAACTCCACTGTAATTATGTTGCTAGACTTAAGTGCAGCATGTGACACCATTGACCATTCTATTTTACTGCACAGGCTAGAAAATGATGTTGGGCTTACACGCACTGTGCTCGCTTAGTTTAGTTCTTATCAAATCAATTCCAATATGTACAGAAATGTGCTGACAGTACTCCATCATTATACACAGAAGTGAGATATAGTGTCTCGCAGGGCTCAATACTGGGACCTTTACTATTTTCACTTTACATGCTTCCATTGGGATCTATCATTAGGAAACATAATGTTAATTTTCACTCGTATGCAGATGACACTCAGTTATACCTTTCATTTAGATCAAATGAAGTTTCTCCGATGCCTTTAATATGTTGTGTTAGTGAATTAAAGGAGTGGATGGATGAGAACTACTTGTCTTTAAGCACAGATAAAACAGAGATGGTAATTGTTGGTGGGAATGACGCTGACCACAACAATATTTTGTCATCATTTAACTCAGTTGGAATCACCATTAATTTACTGAATCAGTCCGCAATCTAGGATTTATCTTTGACTTTAGCATGTCATTTAAAGTGCATATTACAAAGTTGTCCAAATCATGTTTCTTCCATCTTAAAAATATTGGGAAATTAAGGTGCTTTCTAAATAAACAGGATTCTGAGAAATTAATTCATGCATTTATTTCTAGTAGGATTGACTACTGCAATGCGGTGTTCACTGGATGTTCAAACTGTTCTTTATACAGCCTCCAGTTAATCCAAAATGCTGCTGCAAGAATTATTACAAGAACAAGAAAATACAAACACATAACTCCAGTTCTTAAATCCTTACACTGGCTCCCGTTTAAGTTTAGGGCAGATTTCCTCCTTTTAACATATAAAGCATTAAATGGCCAAGGTCCGGCTTATTTGTCTGAACTTACCATGACTTACAAAGCAGATCACACATTAAGATCTCAAGATGCTGGTCTGCTTATAATTCCAAGGATTAATAAAATAACAGTGGGAGGTCGAGCTTTTAGTTACAGGTCCCCTAAACTGTGGAATGGTCTGCCTGCTACTATAAGAGATGCCCCTTCAGTCTCAGCTTTTAAATCCCGGCTGAAAACACACTATTTCAGTTTAGCATATCCTGACTAGAGCTGCTGATTAACTGTACAGACTGCATCTCTGTTGTTAGTCATTAGCACTAAAACATAAGTAACATGATAGTTATAATTGGATACTAACCCTCACCTATTCTGTTTCTCTTCTCAGTACTCAAATGTGGTACTTGGTGCGACGGCCCACTTGCCAAGGTTGTTTTGCCTGCCTAAGGTAAAGTCAGCCCAGCACTGTTGCAGCTGTGGAATGGCCAAATGGGGGAGGCAGCTTGATGGATGAGGTCTCCAGACTCTAAACAAATCCAAATCATATTATGTGATATCAACTACTGTTAAATTCTGCTCCGTACTTCTAAAATTTTTATTTTTATACTGTATTGAGGATTTGTTCTGTTCTGTGTATTGTATTGTATTATATTGACCCCCTTCTTTTTGACACCCACTGCATGCCCAACCTACCTGGAAAGTGGTCTCTCTTTGAACTGCCTTTCCATTTTTTTCCCTACAAGGGTTTTTTTGGGAGTTTTTCCTTGTCTTCTTAGAGAGTCAAGGCTGGGGGGCTGTTAAGAGGCAGGGCCTGTTAAAGCTCATTTTGGCACTTCTTATGTGATTTTGGGCTATACAAAAATAAATTCTGTTGTATTGTATTGTACTACCATTGACCTAAAAAGACATTACAGATGATTGGTAAGAGGTTATAAAACTTCTTAGCCAATGAGGGAACTACATTGTATCAAATAAAGTCAACCAAAGCAATGCTACCCTTTTAAAGGTAATGTTTGAGAGGACAAACACATGATTCTGAATAGAGTTAAACTATGATGCATTTGTAAGACACAGGGGATGGGATATTAGGCTGCTTGCTGCCTGTGCTGATCGACACATTTACAAAACAAAAGACACTGATGAGGAGGTGCAAAGGAATTTAAAGTGGGCTGGGATTACACATTTTTCAGGGCTTCAGGGATTCTAGTGTTAAGTACTATTTTTTGACTTTTTGGTATTACATGAGACTTCATGAAAATATCCTTTCCTATTACTGTATAAAATAAACCACTTCGTTTTTGCAGTTTGCATGATATGCAAATGTTGTATTTTTCTACTGCATGATTACATTTTTGCAAGGTTCTAAGTGGTATTATCGTGGAAGTTATGGTGTCTTACAGTCAGAGTTTAAACAACAGTCCACATTAGCAGTACAATTTTTTAGATTCTCCAAATGTCAATCAACAGGATACAATTTCAGCAAAAGAAGGCAGCCTATAGTATAACTAGGCATGAAAAGAACTGCACTTCCATGGTAGAAATCTCAACAAGGCAGTGTTTTCAGCTTAGGCTGTAGTGATCATTTGTGTTTTCTAGAGCTGAGAGATGAGCACAGTTATAATTGCTATATTAGCCTTAACATTTAAATAAACAGAATAAATGGCATTCCTAATTATTGTCAAATAGAAAGAGGATAATTGCTTGCAAAAAGTTTTGAGGTGGGAAGCCATCCAGACTAAAGTGATAGGGTCTTCTAAAAGAGAAGTGTCTTCCTCCCTTACACTACAGTAATAAGCATGCAATCAAAATCTCCATAAAACTGTTTGGTGCATAATTAAAAGAACCTGGAATCATTCAGCTATTAGAAAGATAAGCCAAAGTTATAGGAAGGACATGTTCAAAAGAGCATGCAGTACTCCAGGTGAGGCCTCAAAAGCATACATATAACCTCCTTTGACTTGTACTCTACACATTGTGCTATTTAATGTAACGCTCTGTTAGCCATCTTGATCACTTCTGTACTCTGACTGGATGTAGATAGTGATGAGTCCACTATGACTCCTTGGTCCATCTTATAAGTTTCAACTTTCAGACCTCGTATCGTGTATTCAAATCTGACATGTTTACTTTTTATATGCAATACCTTACCTTTACTTAAATTAAATTTCAACTGCCACAAATCTTTCCAAGTCTGTATGCTGTCCAGGTCCCTCTACAATTAATGGACTGAATTCAGATTATCTGCCATTACACTTAACCAGCTTGTTATTTATATGCCTATCATGATCATTTATATATATTAAAATTAGTAGTGGCAATAACACTGCCTTCTGAGGGACACCACTTTTAACATCAGCTGATTCTCATAAGGTTCCTCACACTGTAACTCTTTACTTTCTGTATTTTGTTCAATTTTGCACACATTTGTAAACTACACCCTAAATTCCCCTTCTTTTAGTTTGATGTCTAGCGTATGATTTGGAACCTTACCAAATGTTTTCTAAAAATGTCAAGATAAATAATGTTATATATGAAAAGCATTATCTGATGTCAGTACTTTGTTTAATTTTAGACTTTTTAATCTAAGATGTACTTCTCCTTTTCTCTCTCTCGCTTTACAATTTCAAAATTACTAAGTAGCTTCTTGATAGCCACTGCAACCATTGGGAGGTTTTTGACCTCTTCACATGGGTAAACATGCAAAAAATGCAAATTTAGAGCATTTGAGAACAATCCCACATAAATAAAATGCTGTTCTAAAAGTAGTGGGAAAAATACATTTTATATTAATCAGTCTGTGGCTGAAGAAGCCATATTAACTAAAACTTTAGTACCAGACTTTTTTATAGTAGAAACATTGATAATTAAATTAATAATTATCAACAAAAATTATAATGAAATGACAAAGGCAAAATGGCTTAAAAACAAATATTAGTGAGCCTATTGAGTATTGAGCCTTTTTGCTCTCTTGAAATAAATCAGCTTTTTGTGATGGTGTCTTACATCAGTAAAAATGATGAATCGTTCTTCTCTCCCTTCCAGTTAATGGCACCATACTTTGAGGGCTAATGGCTAATTTAATGGATAATAATTCCCTGTTCCCAAGATCATAGTTCTATTCTGCGGTTGTTAACTCCTTGGAAAAGAAGGCACATGGGTGTAATTTCTTAGAATCTGGAAAGCTCAAAGATAATCTGCTCACACCAATACTGGAACAGTTGATGTTTAGTTCAAACAGGTGACACCGAATCGAAGCAGATAGGAAGAATTGTTTTAAATGCCAAAAGGCTCCATGAGCCTTGGCTGTTCAGACAAACTTTTGTTTTTTTTATTAAGGAATTTTATTGGGACAATAATCAAAAAATCTTCATAAATCTTTTAAATTGTTGTGATTCAAGCCTAATAAGGAAGGCCAAAACCATGAAAAAAAGCACCATTCTCTACTGAAAGCTTTTAATATTCAAATCACTTCAAACCAGCTGAAATTTCCAACATTTCACAATGATGAAATAATGCAAAAATTAAAATAAAAAAAACTTAAAATAAGCAAAATAAGAAAAATAAATACTAAATAAACAAAAATGGCAATAAAAAAAATTACCAGGACAAGAGTGTTTTGTTTTGTTTAGTACAAACAGCCAAAATTAACAAAATTATAATGACAATGTTCAAAAGACCCGCAAAAACACATAAAAAGGAACAGAAAAAGTACAGAAAGCTTTGGGGATTACAAACAAAAAAAATCATAAAAGGATTAAAAATAATAATTAGAAAATGCGCAAAATTGTTGCTTCTGATTAATTAACGTGATGGGCTTCCATTCATGAATAACCAAGAGTTTAACTATGTCCATTTTCAACCATGGCTATAAATCTTGTAGCCAAGAAATACAACTGAGAAGCTATGAAATTTACAACTTTATAAATTGACATTGTGAAAGGTGAAACATGGAACAGAATAGGGGCTGAGGACCTCCAGGCACCCCATTTAGTTGCTTTAACATAAATAGGCAATTTCTATTAAATCAAACAGAAAGCAGAAGGGATAGATCCACCATCCAGTAAATTGCCATCTAAGCTTGAAAAGGTCTCCTCCAGAGGCTGGTCTCTGAATAAACGCTGACTTCCAGATTTGACTTCACTGATGAAAGAGCAGGGGGGTTCTGGGTTTGACTTTGAAGTGAGGCCACTGTTCCACCCATACCTCATCTTCTGCTCTACAGAGGGAAGAACTGAACTTGTGAACAAATGAGTCACCCTGCGCTTTTGAACTGGTTCTTCACCTTCAAGTAGCTATGAAGGCGCTCCCATGCAGGACAGCATATAAATTGTTATCCCACAAACATAAGAGAACTTCACACACATAATTTATGCGAGTAGCCATACACGGACAAAAATTGAGAATACTATTAACATATGCTAGCACAAAGATACCAATAAGAAGACCTAAAAAATGGATGAGGCATTTATTTATCAATATGACATAACAAAGTACTTATAACATCTGTTGGAGGTATTAAAAATGGTTTTCCATTCATCCACTTTCCTGGTTATAAGTTTAAATGTACCAAGTAAATCTAGCTTCAGGAAAACCATAGAGAATGCAAAATGGTTCAGTAATGATAAATTTAGCGAAAGTGTAAAATTATCTTTGATTGTTGATTATTTTCTATTAATCTATACATGAATGTAATGAATTGTTATTTTTTGCCAAGAAGAAAAATCTCATCCCAACAAGATAATTAGGTGGTATAATAAAAACATTAGCAATGGGCTACTTATAATTATTCATTTTCTTTGTGTCTGGATGAGAAAGTCCATAAATCTTTCCTTTTGGGTAAGGATGCTACAGATAGCAGATCTATCATACAGACCAAGGGCCTCATGCATAACGTCATGCGTAGAATTGGCATTATAACATGACGTAAGCACAAAAGCTGAAATGTGCTTATGCACAGAAAAATCCAGATGCAGGAATCTGTGCGTTTGCCCACTTCTGCGTTCTTCCGCTTCATAAATCCCGATCAGCATGAAAAGTAACGCTCGTGCATGTGCTTGCTGTCCCACCCCGTCTCCTCCCAGAATTACGCCTCTTTGAATATGCAAATCAATATAAATAGCCCTTAAGCTCAGTGTTCTGTGAAAAGACAATGGAAAAAGCAAGAGGGAAAATGGAAGAATTTCAGCGAATATCAAGTGGAAGCAAGGAAAAAAAAACTATTTGTTGGTTTAAACAGTGGTATAAACAACAAAAGGAAGCTGATCAACTGACATAGCGTGTCGGAGACTCTCGAAAGCTCAAGTTCACAAAGTTGCACAGTGCCCAAAATAAAAAAGAAGTTGTCACATATCAAAGTCGCTGTGAAAAGGTGAGTTGTAGCCCACCGTCTGAGTGTCATATGAAAGCTTATTAGGGTACAGAGAAAAAAAAGGCACACAGTAGGAAAAAAGCACGAAATGTCAACTTCAATCTCGAAATTTCCACTTTAATTACATAGTTTATTTTGTCATTAAAGTAGAACATCATAAACTTCATCTTAAAATCGGTTAATTAACCAGTTTCTCAAATCACATCGTAATTAAAGTAGCACATTAAATGCTTTGTTTTTTATTTGATCTTTTGCTCTATGTGTGTGAATCACTATGTGCGCCCGCTTTTTCTTTCTCCGACAGGACACACAATCCATTACATTTGTGATATTACAGCTCTCTGAATAATTAAAATACTGAGCTGTATACGTGATATCTTTTTCATGATGATAGGAGTTACAGCATGTTATTAAACAGGGGAACATGGTGCGTGATTGTGCGCGACCTTCAATGAAATTATTGTAGCAGTACTGTCTCTTTCAAACGTACTAACCTCCAATTCCTGTGCTTACTTTTCTTTCTCCACATACCCAATCGCCACACAATCAGCTCTGTAATAGACCTTAAGCCATCTGTAAGCTTACAACGACGATTCTTGAAAACTTTTAACACTAGAATTACCAGAGCCTACAAAAAAAACTCGTAAATCCGTCCCACCTTAAATCGCTTCTTAAACTCGTTCACAGCTCTCCACCAGAGTCCTTTGTCATCTAAATGTGCTGATAAAATCAGCCTGCAAGCTGCCGGCTATTCCATCCCCCCACCGACTTAGAACGTGCAGAAACTTCTCCCAGCTCATGCCTTGATTGATTTTCTGGGAGTGAAGTGGAGTTTTAGAGTGGAAATAATAGATTGTTGTTTGGAACACTAGCATTTCATGTCTGTTCCGTTTCTACAGTAATCTGTGTAAACACATTGTTAAAACACGTTTTTTATATTCTAGTAGTAGATGACAAAATGTAGGCATAAACTATATAATGTATGAAGCCTGAAGTCCAAATATAAAAGAAACACTCTCACAAAAGGTACAAATCTAACACAACAATTACGCTTTTATTCAAAAATATAACTGCAGAAACAAAAAGCCGCCTTAACATGCGACACTGACAGCCATTCATTATGACTTCCTCCGTGGTGTAATGGAATCAGCTGCTAACTGGGAATCAAAAGGTCACAAGTTCGATCCTGCACCTTTCCATTTTGAGAAGTAAACTGCTCTTAGTCTTACTATTTTAGAATAAAAACATACATTTGATTTCAGTCTGTAACAGCCGGTGTAATTTATGATACTTGTAAAGGTTAGCTTTGGTTTTTCTTTTTTTTTTTAGCCCAAACACACCCCACCCCCGCATCTGACACTGCTGTTTTCACATAGACGCGCTATAACAGAGGTAAACTCAGCTCCCTTCTACATCGGAGCAAGAATGCACATACCATTGCTTGCATACTGAAGTGTCAGCAGGTACTTTTCGTGGCATTACACACATTTTTGAGCATGCCCTCTGCACACTACTTGTGACTTTAGGCTTTAGGAAGTAAGTAAATAAAGGTAAATCGTGTCATAAAATGATTTCTTCAAAACATTACATATATTTGTCTCTTTCTTTTTTTAAAATGTGCGTTGATCATCGCCAGCATGTTGTAGCACACAGCATCTGGCCACCTGCATGTTCTTGCACGCACTGAATAAGAGACAAATATACAGTCTGACTGAGAGAATCAGGCTGAAAAAAAGCAAACATTTAGAAATGCCATACTTTTACAGCTGATCGGACGCTGTTCGTTTTCAAATAATATTGCATTTCTCTCTATGCTGTGGTTTCTATTACACACCTGAAAGAAAGAGACAACTTAGGGAGAGATTGTCGGTTTGTCTTATATTTATGTTTGATGTCAACTTGATAGTTTAGTTTACAGTCTAAATATTTGTGTGAAATTTTCTGTTGCTCATGATGTTTTATTGTGGAAAGGTTTTGGGGTGATCCTTTCCTAAAAATATATATACTTGTATTCCCATACCCAGCTTATTTATTTCATAGACCAACACATATGTCCTCCACCCCATCTCTTGTTCTCTTATTCTTGTAGTCCCCTGGTCTGGAAGGAGAGACTGCTTGGCAGCCGGAATATACTTGTAACTGGGACTACGGATCTGTTCTGCATCAAAAGCTGACTGCTACTGTGCTTCACTTTTCCTTTCAGAGGATGTCTTCTCTTTACTAATTTATACCTCAGGCAGCAGGATAGAACAAATACTAAATGCAAGAAAGGGTAGCAGGTAATAAGTTTTAATAAGTAAGTTTTATTCACTTATTATATATTTAACGTTCTCAGTATACCAAATGCAGAATCAAAATAAAAGGTAAATAAATCTAGAAAAATCATACCATACAACCTGGATGTTTTCAGAAGTTGTCTCTGACCGCTGTGTATGGTAAACTCAGTGTGTGTCAGCATTCAGTGAAGCTTGTTCCTCTTGAGTTTCTGCACAACATAAATCTTCTGATTTTCGTTCTTGCCTCTTCCTGGTTTCACTGGTAAGAGCTGGCCAGGAATGAGGTGAAACATCCCTACCTCCTCTCTGTCCAATGTCATTTTTACTGACCATATTAGTACGTGCGCATTGCTCAGGCAAGTAGGAAAGGTACCCAATGGCTCAAGGACTGTGCTTTAATTTATGTGGAAAGTCAATAAAAACTATCCATTTACCATTTAAGGTTCTGACCTTTCATGCCATACTACAGAGATTTGTTTTGATTTTGCTAGTCAAGTTCTCACTCTGCTGCCTCTGCTAACACTTCCTCTTTCTGTGGGTAGACAAGCTACTTTTACTGAGCTGAAATGTTCAAGTAAAATGTAGCAGTTCTGTGTTTTCATAGAAAGCACAATTTAACATTAATAAAAATCACACTTCCTAAAACATGATTATATTTTTGTTCTTAAACAAAATCTCCTTTTTATTAAAGCTTCTTGTTATCAAAATCCGTTTGATAGGACACTAAAAACTTCCTAAATAAGCATTCCAAAGGATGACCCTACAAAGACCTAAGGCAGAAGGTGGCATAGCTCTACCTGACTTTCAATTTTATTACTGGGCTGCACATATACAAACTATAAAATCCTGGACATGCACACAAATCAATGAACATACACTAGCTTCATCTTCAATTGAAATAAAATCCTGCAGCACTTCTTTATAATCCTTGCTTTGTATCCCAGTAAATATGAGTTATTGCCAATATACTAAGAACCCAATTGTGCTTCATTCACTCAGAATATGGAATCAATGTAGGAAGTACTTAAAGATAGAGAAGCTTTTATCTGTGGCAACTCTGCACAATAACCACCTTTTTCCATCCTGTCAAACATACGCAGTTTTGATGTTTGGAAAACATACAGGATTAAATCACTTAGAGATTTGTACAAAGATAATGTCTTTGCATCCTACGAACAGTTACACTTCAAATTTAACTTTCCATTGATTCAATTCTTTCACTACTTCCAAATTAGAAACTTTGCTAAACAAAATCTGCTCAATTTTCCTCTCCTCCCATGTTAACATTTTAAAGTCCCTCCCTTTCATAGATCCCAGAGTACAATTAGAAAAGGATATCTCACTCAACATTTCAGAAAAGGTGTGGAAGGCAGCCATGCACAGAATTCACTTGAGCTCCATATGTGCAAAGCATTCAATTATTCAACTTAAAATCTTTTATTGAGCACATCTGTCTTGTTTAAAATTGTTTCTAGGGCAAGACCCAACCTGCGAACATTGCAATCGAGCTCTGGCCTCATTGGGTCACACGTTTTGGGTGTGCACCACATTAATATCATTCTGGACAAAACCTTTAAATGCCTATCAGACAGCCTTGGTGTCACAATCTCTCCTAATCTACCAGATGTGTGTGGTGAACTCCCAGATGGGCTTAAAGTGGAGAAGGACAAACAAACTATAATTGCCTTTACTAATACACTATTGGCATGCGTAGACTTATCTTGCTCAACTGGAAGAATCCTAACCCACCTTTTTTGTCAGTGGATAACTGATGTTATATACGATTTAAAATTGGAAAAAATCTAATTCTCACTTAGAGGATCTGTTGAAAACTTTTTAAAAACCTGGCAGGATCTAATCAATAACATTTTAGAATAAGCATTTAAATTGGGGGAAGGGATTTTCTTCCCTTTCTTATTTATTTTTTTTTTCTACTCTTAAAGTTTTACTCTGTCTGTTGGCCTAGCTCTCTTTCTCATGGGTGGGGGTTGATTTGATTTGAACTTAGTTTTGTCAGCTCTGATTTGCTTGTATGGAATGTTACTTGCTTTTAATAAATTCAATAAAATGTTAAAAAAACTTCCTAAATAAACATTACACCTGTGCCTTCATCAGAGAACTGAATGCTGCAGGGTACTTTCTGCATCCTGAAGATAACATACAGTATCCTCTCTGAAATAGTAAGTTGTACATTCCAAGTAAAAATGTATGTAACATACAGTACTTTCAAACACTTTTAATTCAATTCAAGGTAATGGGAGGGTTGGATTCTAAGCTGGTAGTACTGGTATGCACACCCACACTCACGGGCTGACTGGAATCACCAATCAAAACTAACACACATATGTCTTTGGTCTTGGGGGATGAAAATCGGAGTATGCTTTTAAAAAAACTAATTTGAAGATAAAGAGCCAAAACTGGATTGTTTCCGTAGGCAGCCCAGCCATCACCTCAGAGCATCACCAAATAATTTTACAATGTGAGCCTTTGCTATAAACACTTAAATGCTACTAACACTGTAAATAACAGTTTCTGTTCAAACTGGATTAAAATGAACATGAGATAGTCATTCTTACCATTCTGAAATTCAACACACAAAATATCTGATAAAAAAACATTTGGCTAAAAAAGCAAAATCTTTGATTCTTCCATTATGTTATAAGTGGGTAACTGAAATGCACAGTTAATATTGAAAGACATATTGGAGATCTGTATTGCAGCACACAGAAGTCCTATGGGAAGTGGGTGTGTAGCATACAGAAGACAGATGGCAAGCAGTGGTTTCACAGATTGTACAAAAAGGAGAGAGGAGAGTGAAATCAATGTATTCAACACAGGCTGATTTTTTTGTAATAAAAAATTGTATTAACTTTTATAAAAGTTGTATGTAACTTTTGTAAGTCAATACTTTATGCCAAATGCCCTTAGCAATGTAGAGTGCTTCATTTGCATTTAAAATGTAAGCTGTAATAAGTTAATGTTTTAAAATAAGAAAGCATGTTTCTACTGAACATTGGACCATACTTCAAAAAAAAAAAAATGCTGATTCTGTATTTGTTTCCTATTTAACTTAGCTCTCGTAGTGATACATTTCTGTCTTTATGCACCACAGCATATCTCCCTTTTGTAGTCAACAGATTAATATTATGTACTGAAGTCAATTTTTGCCCATTGCCGAAAGTCACATTGTCCTGTCCAGCATTTGTTCTGCCAAATACACATAAGGGTGTCCATGACAATGTAATGGAATAAACAAATATAGAATGTGAGTCAATGAATAAATGTTGTCACAAAGATGAGACATACTCAAGAAAAAGGTTTGGGGCAGCCACCCGTATAATCTCGTATCCCGGCTGCAAAGTTGTTCTTTTTATAAAGATACAGCACTGAAGTGCATACAACGAGTCCAAGACAAGACTGAGGGAAAAGGGCAGGCTTTTAAAGGGGAAGACAGGAAGTGAGGTCATAAGGATCGGGCACGTGGTCTTCGATCATTGGATCACACCCGGACGTGACATCAGAGGGGCCGAAGCTGGTAAGGTCTACCTCCATTGGCTCGGTCCCGGAAGTGACGTCAAGAGAGCCAGGTGGAATCCCCCGGGAATGGTCTGCAGGCAAGAGAGAAAAAGAGTCAGTGCACTCTGCCACATCCTGGCATGCCTCCGAACTGTGTTCACTCAAGCCTTTTAGCTGCCTCCCATGCACACGTGTGTGACAATGTTTATGTTTAAATAGAAAATGGAAGGTTGTGTGCATGGATAGAATGCACTTTGCTTTATTTACCAATGTTTCTTTTCTTTGAAAATAGAATTGTAGTGAATGGGTCTTTACATTGCATTCTCAAATTACATATTTGTTTAATACTGCTAACTTTTACATATTATTCCACAAAGGTATCTGTATATATAAAATAGAAGGTCTGATTGAGGTAATTTATGTTAGGTAGAATGCCTAGAGGGGGCTGGGAGGTCTTGTGGCCTGGAACCCCTGCAGATTTTTTTTTTTTTTTCTACAGCCGTCTGGAGTTTTTTTTGTTTTTTCTGTCCTCTCTGGCCATCGGACCTTACTTTTATTCTATTTTAATTAGTGTTCCCTAACTTTAATTATATATTTTGTCTTTTATCTCTTTCTTCATCATGTAAAGCACTTTGAGCTACATTGTTTGTATGAAAATGAGCTATATAAATAAATGTTGTTGTTGTTGTCTCTCTTCTCTGTGTTTCCTATACAATCCTATACTTTGACTGATTTGGACCAAATTTTGCATAGTTGCTCTTTGGGACGATACTGACAAGAGAGACTACTTTGGAACCCAAAATTTTGACCCAGGGGTACTAGTAAAGTTTTAGTATCCCTTTGTGCTACAGTTTGCACAACAGTGCCACCTGCTGGCACAGAGCAAGTGAAACATCGGAACACACCATAACCAGACTAGCGGACAATAGCTTATAATTTCCTACCTGGGCAATGGCGTGTACACTTCTATCTACTTTAACATAAAAAGGACTATTGTGCAGGGGGTGTTGGGTGAGTCTTGATCAAGAATGGAAGTGCAGCACTAAGAGGACGAGTCAGACATGACAGCGTTCATGTTATTATCTAGCAAGGAACAAATTCTCGGCTCACGAGAGGAGAGTGGCAATGTGGATGATGGTTGGTCAGCTTTAAAAAAAAAACACATAGAGCTCTGCTTTATTTCCGTAACCCATTCTACAAATATATCCCACACAATGCAGGGTACTTCATCCAGTAATTGTAAAAAGCCAAAAATCACTTCAATATAAAGCTAGAACACTAAAGAAAAATTACTCAGAACCAGACCAAACAGAGCCATTTTATCAGACAAGGATGTGTGATTTTTACAATTATAGTTCTCAATATACTGTATATTTATGGTTGATGATGATTGATATGATGGAAAATGTTGAAATGACAGGAATAGCAGTGCATCTTTTATCATCTACAGTGTCTAGCCAAGTCTTAAATTGTTCCTGTAATGTCCACTGCTCCCAAACATTTTTTCTGTATAGAACATGTTTTTTTGACTTGTTCAGTTAGAGCAAATAAGACAGTGAAAAGAGTGTCAGTGTTGTACAGTGGTAACATTAGTACATACACCACATACTTTGAATGATTTTCAGGATTTAATTCGACATTGGCTTGATGTGAATAAATGTATCCGTTGTTCACTTGGGGAACCTTCCTGCTTTGTAAGACAGAAATGTATAGAAGTTCTGTCAGGGTTTTCAGGGGTTACCAGGACTTACTACAAAATGGTATTTCATCTGAAAAGAACCTGCTACAAGATCGTTAACACTAGAATTCCTGAAGCCTACACTTACCCAGATCTTTGTAGGTATGGAACACACATGAAATGCATGTATTCCAAATAACAGTATACTGTATTTATCCTATACAACTCCAGATACCTCGCCTCACATGCAGATAAGGATGACTTATATGTAGACTCCCTGAAGCCTACGAAAAAACTCGTAATTCCGGGTCACCTCTCAATCAGTGTCTTTTGTTTTGCAAATGTGTTGATCAGCACAAGCAGCAAGCAGCTTGCTATCCCATCCCCACCCCAATGGAGCTCAACTCAGGCAAAAAGTTCTCCCAGATCAAGGCTCTTTATCTGTGTGTGAGGTGCCTGAAGTTGTATAGGGTAAATAATACAGTATATTGTTATTTGGAACACATGCATTTCATGTGTGTTTCACGTCTACAGCGATCTGGGTAAGTGTAGTATGACAGGAAATGCAAGGCAAGAAATACTGAGCACTTATCTAAAGCAGAAAATGTTTCCATGGTATACTAATAATGATGTGAATGTATAATATGTGAAGACTTTAGTCCAAATATTCTAATAAATACATGCGCTTTTATTCAAGGATATAACCAAAGTAAAAAAAAAAAAAAATCATTCAATTTACATGATGCTGTCAATAAGTTGAAAACCCAAGCTCAAATGTCAATTGACAGAGAGCTGACATGTATTCTTGGATGGGTTAAAGGTAAGAACTGCTGCTTTACAGCCAGAAGGGTCCGGGTTCAAGTCTGGCACTCCACATTTTGAGTAGTGAGCTGCTATTATTATTACTATCATACAATAAAAACATACATTTGAGTCTGTAACACAGAGTGTAAATTTTGACTACTTGTAAAAGTTGGCACTTTTTTTTTCATTCAGTTTTATTCCCTCAGTGATGTTCACATGGTACAATACACTTGCCTCTGCCTCTCTGAGTTGATGGAATTTATTTCCATTCTTTTCACAAGAGCAGTGCTGATGCCTGCTCATAAAGGAGAGGTGCGAAGGAATTTTTTCATAGGCTTCAGGGATTCTAGTGTTAATAAAATACATGTGTGGAAAATTCAATATCAATTAAAATATCCAAAATATTGTCTTTTTCAATTGCTGTATTCAGCACCTATGTGAGAAGCACCCTTTGCACTTGCTGCGAGCCAGCCCTGCCTAAGCCCGTTTTATTATGTGGCTTTTAATGCTCCTTATTTTCACCCAAAATAATATGAATGCTTCCAACTGTTAAAAGCAGTGTTTTTTGAGCCATGCCGCGTTTACCACCAGATGCTACTGACAAGTTCTTTTTCTTCAAGCAAATGCAGCATTACGGAGCCATGGAGGTATTTTTTCTTCAATAAAATAAGCATTGTGTTATGTTACTCATTACTATGTGTTAGTTTTAACATGTTAATCTCCACATTGGTTGACATTAGGTATAACTAACATCCATCCCTAATCCAACCCGCTATATCCTAACTACAGGGTCACGGGGGTCTGCTGGAGCTAATCCCAGCCAGCACAGGATGCAAGGCAGGAAACAAACCCTGGGTAGGGCGCCAGTCTACCGCACGGCACACAGACACACACACACCCAGACACCAAGCACACACTAGGGACAATTTATGATCGCCAATGCACCCAACCTGCATGTCTTTGGACTGTGGCAGGAAACCGGAGTACCCGGAGGAAACCCACAGAGACACGGGGAGAACATGCAAACTTCACGCGAACCCGGGTCTCCTAACTGCAAGGCAGCAGCGCTACCACTGCACCTCCGTGCCACCCTGGTATAACTAACATCTCTTTTGTAACTTTGTTTTAATTTCTGCCACTCAATTTAAAGTAGTCAGTCAGGGAATTTTATAGAGAAAATCCAGACAGGCACAACAACTCTTATTATACACAGGAACTCTCTGCTGTCACCTATTTATCAGAATCATTTCTCCTGGCCTTTGACAATCCCCATGACATCAATCTAAATGCAGTAATTACCTCAGTGGCACTAATTAAACAAATAAGGCATAATGTTCCTTGGCAGCTGCTGCTTACCCACCTAGCCACTTGGCAGAGTTATTAGTGTGAGTTGCTCTTTTGAAGTAACGACCATGACTGGCCTGTCCCTTGTCATGTCCCATTCCTTTCTGGCAAGTCAATTTCAACATACCAGTGATATTAAAAAGGGAATAGTCTCTCTTTATTAGAACAACAGACAATGGCAGCTAAAGAACTCCAAATACCAATATGGTAAACTAGAACTGTCAGATGTCAGTATGTTCTTTTTAAAATAGGTTTCTAGAAGTAATGACTTTCTGAGCACCAGATTGGCACAGGGACTTGCCAAATCCCTACAACTTGCAGGAAGATTTCTGGATATAGCGCTTGGGGGGAATGTGACCATATGGGACTGGTGGAACACTGCTGTTTATTTTTGAGGGCTCTTGCAAAACCTGGAATAGTTTTAGGGAATTTCCTGAAGTAACCCCTAATTTGGGTTTAAAGCTGCAACCTGAAAGGGGAGCAATAAGCTTAAGGTAGAGATGCAAATTGTCAGAAAGGCTCAACTGGCAAGAAGGTAATGTATCCAGAGTTAGTAGACTGGAGTCAGTGTGTCAGGGAGTGTTATAGTGCTTGACTATGATGGATAGTGGTCAACCAGGCAATCCAAATCACCTGACATAGACAAGACCCTGTATAGACATGCCTAGTGGTCCAATAATGCTTTATTTATGATTGTTTTTTGATTTGTTAAGTATTGTTGTAAAATAAATATGAGATAAATTTAGACGTTGCATACTCCAACATATTTTACTAGGAATAAACTTAAGAGACTTTGAATTTCCTGTTTATTATGTAGATGAATAAAGGCCCTGTTTATTTAACCAAACTAAATCAACAAAGAATACACATTGATGGTTGATTCCTGGAATGTAATACCAGGGAACACCCAGGAGTATGTATGTAGCAGACCCAGTTAGGGAAGTTGGTGCTCATATTCATTTCCCTTTTTGTAACCTCCTTGACATTAACTTGGAGCATGACCTGGGCTTGGATTTCGATGTAAGTACACTTAAACATAAGTCACATTCGGGGTGACATTTAATAATCTGCTTTACATTGTTATGCCTGAATAACACTTGGGACAGTATTCTGCTTCCATCTAGTGGATGCAATAACATCATACTACAAAAAATCTAATATTTCTCTACATTTTGCCACTTTAAGGTAACATTAATATTCATGTGTGGGGCAGAGCTTTCAACCAAAACACAGTGGCATGTAATTGAGAGGCTATTATGTCAATTTTAGAAAAAATGTAAATTGAATCATTAGTGGAATCAAACAATAATGATGACAATGTATATTGTTCATCAGACGTTGACATGGTGAAACTCATGCATATGGCACTATACAACTGAACCACTACGATATACCTGCTGACTTTAGTTGTTTAATGCTGCAGTGGGGTACAGTATCGACGTGGCAAAATGATTGTAAAACAACAAGAAACACATTAGTCCCCTAATAACTCTTCACAATGCAGCAACTGTCAATGTTCCCTTCCTACTGTATTTACGTTGGTGTTTTGGGATTTACATGTTTCTATTACATGTGTAAGACGCTAGGGGTCGCTGTTGCCCCTTTACACCAAACAGACAGATGCACAGGACACAGGTTAAAAGCATGAAGAAGTATTTTTAATTCTTCTCTTCTCCAATAGTGCTCCCTAAGCACCACAGCCACAATAAACTGGCAAATAAATAATACACAATAATATTCACAATACTCTCTTCCACACCTCCCAGCAAGCGCTGTTCACCTCCACTCGACTTTGGCTCGCTTGCTGGGTTCACAGCAGTCCTTTATATAGTCCTTGACCCAGAAGTGCTTCTGTCCTTCCATCCACGTGACTTGCCAGCACTTCCGGGTCAGATGGAGAACTTGCTTTTTATTCAGCCCGGATGTACTTCGGGGCTTCTGTCCCTGTGACTTTGGAGTACTTCCGGGCTATGCAAACAGTAAAAACTCCCAGGTCCCCCTGCAGCATCTCCTAGCGGCACCCATGGTACCCAGCAGGGCTGTGAAGCCGAAATCTAGATCCCATGATGCTGGGGCACCGCTATGCTGCAGGGAGGTCTCCATCTAGTGTCTTGGGGAAGGCAGTGTCCCAAAGTAGTTGCCTTCCCCCATCCTGTCATTCTTTGGGCATCCTGGCCTGATTGAGCTGCTGGCTGTCCATCACACATGTAATTTTTTTTTTTTATTGTTGAAGAAAATTCCACATTTTTATCTCATTTTTCTTGGGATAAACATAATGTTAAGGAGGCTATCCTGTCTCTTAATGATAGTTTTTATTTTTCTTCTTATCCTTGTGAGGTGGAATGTAACTACACTTTGTAGTGTGTGTCCTTTCTGGGAAGAAGTAAGATGTCTATACAATGCCTTCACGTGTTTCAGAGTTCCTCTGCAGTGTATAGAAACTCTGATGAACATCCTAAAGACAATGAACACAGGAGTAAATATGGGAGTATAAATATGTCCTGTTCTACATAAAGCAAATTGAACTGCTTATGTAGGTGGTGTTTAATTAAAGGGTTCATATAATGTAGATAAACAGATATGAAAACTACAATATTACATAAAAAATATTTGTATTTGTATTTTTGTGTTTTAATGCTGTTTTGTGCTGTTGTTCTTTGTTTGCACTAATTGCCAGAAATTAAGCAAACCAATACATTAATATTTGATAGCACTAATAATTCAGATCAAAAATGTGAAGCTGAAGTTAAAGTATTAGACTACTGTAACATAACATTTCATTTTTTTATGCAAAGAATAATTTTTAAATGGACTAGCTGGAAATTACTTGCTTTGAATCCTAGATTTTCACTTCCTGTTCCCAGGTTGTTAGCAAGGTATAAACCTAAACTTTAAACACAACTTAATACACACGCTGTCTCTAGAGTTTCTCCACACTGAATCTTCCAGGCACTACTTACAAAAGGTTACTTTGACAATCATGTTACGTTATTTTTAAAATCTTTCCTTTTCTTAGCACAAGCACAGCTGAGAAGCTTCGATGCATGTGCTCCA
>JANRMT010062856.1:53747230-53759730 GCA_026402145.1 Polypterus bichir lapradei | reverse complement strand
TGTGTAGACTGGTGAGACGTCCCTGCCATTAATCAGCTGTGATGGCACTGTTGGTCCTCCACTCCTGTGCGTGTCTTCATAATCCGAGGTGACGACCTCATAATCGTATACGTGCAAAAGAAAGTGCGAAGCGCCTTAATATTAGTTTGCCGCGGTGTAGAAAAGGGGTCCCGTGTTTGCACTTGTCTGGGCTATAGCTCAGGGGGAGGAGGAAAAAAATTAAAAGTGCTCACTTTGACTTAAGGCAGAAGCGCAGTCAGTGTCTCAAAGGCCGACACAGCTATGCGCGCGCGCCGGCTGCTCGACTTTTGCAGGGCAGGAGACGCCACTTTTTGCAGACACGTTCACGTGATCAAAAGTCTCCGCGCTCTTTGGAGGTCATTCATGTATATATATATATATATATATATATATATATAGCAAAATACCTGCCAGAAGTAGTGTGTTAAAGTGTGTGTTAAAGAAGTAATGAAAAAGAAAAGGAAACATTTTAATAATAACGTAACATGATTGACATTGTCATTGTCATGAGTGTTGCTGTCATATATATATATATATATATATATATATATATATACACATATATATACACACACACATAAACATATATATACATATACACACATATATACAGTATATATACATATACATCCACATATATATACATATATATATATATGTGCACAAAACCACGCTTTTATCAAGGCTTCCATCGGGTAGTCTTTTGAAATTAAATTTTCCTCCAATCAGTCGTAGCAACGCGCTTTCTTCCGACTGTTACATTTTTGTAGCTCTGATGTGTACATCAATGTAATCGGTGTACCAGGAAATCATGCATTGATAGAAGTTCCCCTTTGCTTGGAATGGAAAGTGTGATTAAATGCGTTATTTTTTAACGTGTTATGGAGCACATGCATCGAAGCTTCTCAGCTGTGCTTGTGCTAAGAAAAGGAAACATTTTAAAAATAACGTAACACGATTGTCACTGTAACCTTTTGTAAGTAGTGCCTGGAGGATTCAGAGTGTGGAGAAACTGTAGAGACAGCGTGTGTATTAACTTGTGGATTTTTCTGTGAGTATTTGGTGACAGGGTCACAAAGTTGGTTCCGCAAGACTGTGTTAGCTGCGGAGCTCAGCTCACAGCAAAATGAGGTGAATGGGAGGGGAGATGATGACGTGACTCTACCACCCGCCTTAACTGTCAATCCCTTCACAAAGACAGTCTCTCGGAATTTGCATAAGCACAGCCCTTCACCAGTAATTTTAACTTAGTTACAAAGTGATCAAAACTCTCGTTTATATCCTGCGTCCTCTCATTAAACTTGTATCCCGCATTAGCCATGGGCATGACAAACGCCAGCGTCAGCCTGTCTATGAACTTAATTTAAACTTTAGGTTTACACCGTGCTTTGTTTCCGAAGTAGCTGCACTCATGAATATGGTTGTATGTGTGACTCGCTCGCTTCTTATTGTTTCGCTGCCTTCTCAATTGTATAATGCATGTTTTCTTCAGCGCTTTTTGGAGCTCTTCCTTGTTTTCTATGTACTGCGTTGACAGTCAGTTCACGTGATTACGTGGGAGGCGTGATAATGTCACACGAAACGCCGCCCCCCACGGCCATCAAGCTCAACTCCATTACATTATATGGAGAAAAATAGGTTCCAGTTATGACCATTAGGCGTAGAATTTAGAAATGAAACCTGCCCAACTTTTGTAAGTAAGCTGTAAGGAATGAGCCTGCCAAATTTCAGCCTTCCACCCACACGGGAAGTTGGAGAATTAGTGATGAGTCAGTGAGTGAGTGAGTGAGTAAGTGAGTCAGTGAGGGCTTTGCCTTTTATTAGTATAGATAGTTCTCCAAGAGGTGGGGCCACCCACCCAATACCATAATGAACTGCCCTCAGCCCTTTTAAGGAAGTTAAAGTTCCTTGCAGTTCATTCGAATGCACTTGGGAATGGCGACTTTCTTGTTCTTTGTTATTTACTGGATGTTTGATCTCTGTGCTCTATATTTCAGCTATTCTTTGGATTTCATTGTTGGGACTTGATTTGCCTTTGTTGGAAACTCCTTTTTGCCTTTTGTGCTTCACGGTTTAACAGAGCATTTTTGAAAATAAAACTTTTAGTCTATAAAGATCCAGTGTTTGCCCTTATTAATAGCTAAGGTTTGATGATGATATCCCTCTCTAGTGGGCATTTTGGTAGTTATTGTTACTTATGTGCTTTGGAACTGTCTGGCTTACAACACTATGTAAATCAACATCCCAGCATTCAAAATCTTTTCTTAAAGAGTTTACTAGAATTTTGGATAAACATGACCATACATGTACTGCACACTGTGTATTAAAATAATGGAATAGGTCAGTGGTGGTTAATGTTCATGATGAGTTTGAGGTACATAAAATTCTGCACTCTAGAAAGTGGGTTCCCAAATTGAATATCTTATTGATTAGCAAGGTTATGGTCCAAAAGTGCATTTTTGGGATTCTGACCGGAATTTGCAGACTCTGCAGTTGTTGGCTAAATTTCGCTGCTTGTTTCCCTGCAAGCCAGATGGTCATGCTTGGAGTGCAAGCGCTTGAGTGGGGATTATGTAGTAATTGCAGGTTTCAATACATGAGCTTTTGTTACTTTTTATCATGTGAAATTGATTTGTGGGAATCCCTAACTATTTCTGTTGTTTTTTATTTTTTGTACCTTGTTTCGATCCATTTTTTTGTTTATGCAACTTGGGAAATGTGTCATGTGACAGTGTTCACCGTATGTGTGATGTAATTGGTGGTGACTTTATAAGTATGGTGACAGTTCCATGTTTTGATATCCCTCAGTTGGACAGACTTTAATGATCTTTAGAATTAGTTTGTTTGACTTTGATATGGTTATGCCACTATGCTTTGTTTACTAGTATTTCTTTTGAAACTTCCAGTTTCAACTTGGGTGGTATGGTGGTGCAGTGGTAGTGCTGCTGCCTTGAAGTAAGAAGACCAAGATCTGTGTCTCGAATCCTCCCTTTGTGGAGTTTGCATGCTCTCCCTGTGTTTGTGTGGGTTTTCTCTGGTTGACCTGATTTCCCCCCACAATCCAAAGACATGCAGGTTAAGTGAACTGCTGACTGGCCCTAGTGTGTGTGTGTGTGTGTGTGTGTGTGTGTGTGTGTGTGTGTGTGCGTGTGTGTGTGTGTGTGTGCTTGCCCTGCGATGGACTGGTGCCCTGTCCAGGGTTTGTTCCTGCCTTGCACCCTATGCTGGCAAGGATAGGTTACAGCTCTCCCTCAGCCCTGGTCTTGATTGAGCAGATTAAAAAATGACATGACATTAGTTTCAACCTAGAATGGTCATAACTTTGATTCTTGTCTTGCAAATTTACTGTATCTCAAAATCTTTTATCGCTCACAATAATCCTTAGAGATCCTGTATTGCAGCATAATTGTTATTAATGTTAATATAACTTATTAAATACAGCTGCAAACTAAGATACTTTGACAAGCAAGATTTTAAGAAGTATTTCTTCACTTGTTAAATATTTTTCTTATATAAATATGTCATTGTGGTCATGTTGTTAGATCTAGGCATCTATAAACTTAGCTCAATATCTTTATAATTGTATTTATCACTATTCACAGCAAATTTATTGGAGTACATCACAAGGCTTACAAGTTTAGAGAAACACGTAAACAACAAAAAACATTTGAATATAATAAAACATGCCATTTATTTAGGTTTTCAGAATATGGGACTTGAGTTTAGTTGTCTGCCCAATCTGTGTCTGGAGTTCACACATTCTTTCAATGTCCTTGAGTTTCCTTTAGTGACTCCACTTTCCTCCCTCATGCTAAAGATGTCAATCTTAGGTTGATTTGCATTTCTAAAACCAGCCAGGTACAGTGCCAATGAAAATAATCACCCCCTTGGAATGTTTTCACATTTTATTATTATACAACATTGAATCACAGTGGATTTAATTTGACTTTTCAGACATTGATCAACAGAATAAGGCTCTTACAATAAACAGTAAGATGCGAAAATTTCAAAGGTGGGGAATACTTTATATAGGCACTGTGTTGGTGAGTAATAATTACCCGGTAATGATCTTGCATCTTATTCTGAGTTGGCTCCATTCATGTATTCTCTGCTGATGGAATTAGCTTTGTCTTCTTGTTTCATTGTGATGGGAAAAGCAAGTTCAGAAAATGGGTATAAGTAAGATCAGTCTGTAGTGGTTTGAGGAAAAATAAATGCAAATAAAGTCAATTGAGTAAGGGACAGAAATGGGGAGAAAGAAGATGGATTAGATGATGTAGGAGACGGACAGAATGATTGGTTTAAAAAGAAAGCCCCAGCTACAATGTTATTAAAGCTGACAATTTCAGTTTTACCAACACAGAAAGTACATGCTGGTCAGTGTAAGAGCTTTCACAGAGAAAGTGACAAGGAGAGGTCAAAATGCAACAAGTCAGCTGTTTAGTGGACATCGTGAAAGAAACAAAAGGGTTCCGTAGAAAATTTGATGAGACATGTAAAGACAAGGAGACTAAAGAGTGTGAGTAATGGTATTGAGTCAAAAGTCTAGCAACAGGAATAAGGAGAGTGAAGAAAGGATAGACAAACGTTTACTGTTTTAAGAAAAGGGTGTTCTGTCAATTGTTGCACAGTCAACCTGGTGGAGATAGTGGTGGTCTGAAGATGTGAGTTCCAGTGTACCCAGTAGCCAGACGTGGTGGATGCCAGTTGGAGCAATTGAAAATGAGTGAGAAGCCATTCAGGAAGTGTGTTTATTTTTTCTTTCCTGATACCTGGCTTGAAGATGTACAAATGAAGGGGCCAGTTCAGTTTTCTTTAAAGGCCACGATGATCCCTAGCAGCAAATGGAGCTCTCAATGTTATAGTTTGTAAGTGAGACTGACATTTATCATAAATGCGGGTGAACTCATGGGAGGGATGTTAGTGTGCAAATAGTAAATGTGACTGAAAATACTTTTTTCTTATGGTTTTATAAAATTATGGATATAGTTATATTTTAGAATTTTTTTTTTGCAATTATCTTTATCTTTAAATAAATAGTTTTTATTCTTGAACATTTGATTTTATTGTCATTGTGCTTATTATAAAAGTTAAATATCATTTATGTAATAAGTGGAAAGTGAATGTTAAGAACATGTAAATAAGAATAATTTAGGTGCAGACACCGTCTTAATGAACTTGGGGCTTTGTTTATGGCAGGTGGTTACATAGATAATGTCATTGTGCCATTCTACTAATTATCAATTGAACATTTTTAGAACTTGCATTCAACTTTAGCATATACCATTCCCCAACCCATTTCGGTGTTGCAGGGGGTCAGAGTCCATATAGACAACCTCAAATATACAAACCCCATTTACAGAAAAATTATGATATATTCTAAAATGCAATAAAACAAAAACCTATGATTTAGTAATTCTCCTGAGCCTTTAGTTAACTGACAAACATGCAAAGAAAAGATTTGCAATGTTTTTACTGACCAGTTTAATTGTATTTTGTAAATATATACAAGCTTAGAATATACATTGTCACACACGTGCGAGTAGGAGACAACTAAAGGGCCTATGTAATAGTAATTCCACGAAAGACCGGGGGAGGCGGGGTGCATTAACTATCTCTCTTGATTCCTTGCAGACCACTCTCGGGAAATCCCACCAGGTTCTCGCTCTACTGTTGATGTCTCTTCCGGGCCAGATGACATCACTTCTGGTTCCGACCCTAGAGTAACGTCACTTCCTTAACTGGCCTATAGTAACAAATGTCCGATTTTATATATTCAGACTTTGACATTAAAGTAAAAGTTTAAATATATAAAGTCATTCCTGAATATGTAAAGTTAAAGTTTGAAGTTTTTCCTAAATATTTAAAGTCAGCATCTGAATATATGAAGTCATCCTTGAATATATATAATTTAATATTAGTTTAAATATATAAAGTCAAAGATTAAATATATATGTACTGCTCCTCAAGTCCCTTTTCCTATCCCAAGAGACGACAATTATAATATGTGCTACTGATCCCTAGAGCGAAAGCAAAAAGAAAAATGAAATGAGTGAATTTTCCCTAGTTCGAATGACCAATACTACTTTCCTACTAACTACAACAAGAGGTACAGAGCTCTCTAACAGAAGAAAATGAAAGCATGGAGATAAAATAGTTATTGTAAACCCTGAGAAAAACATGCATTAAATAATTAATCCATTTACAAAATCAAGTGCAGCCGCGCACCATCCCTCCCCTCTCACGGATTGCAATAAAAAACACTCAACAAGTAAACCATTAATGCACACACAGCAACTCTAGTAAAGAATCACCAGTGAATGGAAAACAGTAGAGTTACTCTTTTCCTAAAATCTGTTATTGCGGGGGTTTCCCCAAGCTATATCTTAGCTCCAGGGAAACATCTACCACCCACAATCTCTTTACGTAGGCATATCGGGCACTTTCCCAGATTCACCATAAAAAGGAAAAGGATTCTCTATTTTGATAAGTCCTCTTGCCTACTAAAGAAATAAGCCAGCGTTCAAATGATGTCTTCTGTAAGGGGAGTAGTTTTTTCCTTTAATATAAGTGACTTTCTCTCTGGCGCTGACCTTTCTTCTTTTTTCCCGCTACTACACTTTCCCCCTTTCAGGTATGGTCAGCCCCTCTCTTTTTAGCTTTAATTGGTTTCCTGAGCCAGGTGCTCCTTCCCAGGTAGTCCATAGGCTTCCAGTACCTTTACAGACTTTATACCGTTTACAGCAATGATAATAAGCTACAACCTGGCAGTGACACTAAACACACATGACATCCATCCATCCATTATCCAACCTGCTATATCTTAACTACAGGGTCACGGGAGTCTGCTGGAGCCAATCCCAGCCAACACAGGGTGCAAGGTAGGAAACAAACCCTGGGCAGGGCGCCAGCCCACCACAGACACGTATGACAACTGTTACAAAATTATATTTAAACGTTATATATTTAGAAATGACTGTATATATTCAGAAGATTTTTGCTAATTTGTAGCCATTTATTGTATTTTTTGAGGTTATTGTTCCTTCTGTATTTTTTATTGATGGAGACGCACTGGTGTAGGATTGTCTAGCTCAAAAAATTAATAAGCAGTAAAGACATTTCATCCACTACAAGGCTTTAACATTTTCTTGGAGAAGAAAAACTTATAGGAGATCTTCCCAAATGTAGATATTGCTTTTAAGCTTAACTGTGTATGGTGAGTTTTCGCTCACCAAGTTCAAGCTCTAGTGAAGAATAGACTCAAATCCACAGACATAAAGACATAAAAGACTGAGTCATCTGAAAACGATCTGGTTAGTAACTGGATATGCATGATTTGATCAAGGACTCTGCTTCAAGAAATCCAGAAAAGTGCAGTTTTTAAAAGTAAACCTTTGCCCCTGTTAATATAGAGAATGGCCTCGGCAGTATTTGATCTCCCTGCTTTTAGAGGCATTTGCAATTGGGTTCTATGGTTGACTTTTCAAGCCTTGATTTGTGAAGGTTACTTGTCATTTGTGCAGCAATGACTGATTAAAGACAGAAGCTTTGACGCAGCATACTTTCTTTCAAAATTTCAGAGAGCAAGCCTATAGTTTATTTTCAGATTTTTGACATTTTAAAGCTAAGACTTTGTAGTAATCACTAAGTTTGCTCAGTGTGACTCTGAGACCTTGAAGTTAAAGAGCAGTCATAGTATTTTAGGTAGGTAGGACCCCAAAAATGTCTTTACTCCAGAGGCTCACATCCTCCTTAATCAGACCCTTTCTCTAAACACTGAGATTTCTCTAGACTCTAGTGTCTTTTCACAATACTATGTTCTTTTTCAACTGAAAAGTCTTGAACTCAAAAGTCTTGAAGTTAAGCACAAAGTAGTGAACCGCGACCCATTTTTGCTTGCAAAGGCTGAGCATTTGCTCCATTTATACTCAATCATGATAGCCACACCTGTGACCAAATAACTTGTTTATTGTGGAATCTTTGAAATCAGTCTTAATTGGATATTCTATAAACTTTTCAATCTTATTTTGCCTCTGTCACAACTTTTTTTTAATGTGTCGCAGTCGTCAAACTCTAAATTTGTTTACATTTACAAAATACAATTAAGTTAGTCAATCAAACCGTTTTCTGTGTACTTTTGTCAGGTACATAAAGGTTTAAGAGAATTAACAAATCACAATTTTTTGTTTTTAATGGATTTTAGAAAATATCCCATCTTTTCTGGAAATTATGTTTGTGGAATTGCCTATTAACCTAACATTTTGGGGGGTTTGAAAGGAAAACTGTAATATTTACAGAAAATCCCAAGAAGACATACAGATAAAGTTCAAACTACACCCATGCAGTCCCGGACTGACCAGCAAAGTGTATTATTTATTTGGACTGTTATTTCTTTCTACATTTATCTCCCACCATGATGGTGAGGGATGCTGTGCTTTAACTACTGTTTAAAAAGTGTGCAAATATGAGTCTTTTTGATGATGCCATGTGACTCTGGTATAGAATTAATTATCTAAAGCACTCGTCCTCTACCCAGCAAGCTTAAAAGGTGAATAAATAGGAAACCTCGTAGAAATCCAGAGTATAGAATCTAGTGTTTCCATTCTGCAAATGGCCTGTTAAATAAAGTTTCTTTATACCATTATTCTTTAGTGCCTGATGTATCTCGGTAAAAAACAATCTCCCAAAGTGGTCGTGAAGTGAAAAGATATTTTTGCATAACCCAAAGCAGTGAAGCCTTTAAGTTTCCTGTGGTAAGATATGTAGCTGACTCGCTGAAAAAATGTAAAAAGGCATCATCTCCTGAATTGGTGTCACTTTCTGTAAAGAGATGTAGCATGTGGATTTCAGGTGCTGCTTAAGAGCAAGTGTCTCACTTTAGCTTTGACAGTTCAGTCTGTTTTACTTGCTTGTTACAAGTTAAATGACTTGGCTGTCATAACCTACAGTAAACACAGCAGAACATCACAAGGAGTCATACATATTCAGGGGTGTACATTTTTTTGAAACTTTGAATCAAAGTGTACATGTGATGCCACCTGAAAAAATATAGTGACAGCCAAAGAATCACACAGCATGAAAATAGCTGAAAAACAGGTGTCAGAATATAAAATCCTAGAATATTAAGAAAAGATTTGATATAATTGGTGATGCAGTTATATTGTGGTTTTAGGTGTGAATATTCAAGTTATTGTATAATGTGTGAATGGTAGGTGCAATCCAGAGCCAAACAGAAACATACTAAGCAAATTACAAAATCAGCTCATGGGATGGAACCAAATCTTTTTTTAAGCATATTTTGGATTTAAGAACTTCCCAATATTACTGTTACTGTGCCTATCACAGTGAATGTAATTTGGCCTTTTTGACACTGTTTAATAGAAAAAGACTCATTAATATCAAAAAAGTGTTCTAAATTAATTACAAATGTCAAACACCAAATAATGTAAGAGAAACAGAGAACAAAGATAAAGAGTTGGGGTGTGAAGCCAGCCAACCCATATAATTGGTTGCAGCAAAATTAAAACAAAAAAAAACACAATTATAGATGCTGAGCAATTACTTCACTAGGTTTCAAATCTGTTTAACAGTAGGGTTGCAGGGCGTTACAGCCTATCCATTACTGGAAGAAAAATCAACTTTGGGATGAAGTGGCATATTCATATATATATATATATACTAGCTGTACTACCTGTCTAAGATGGTTTGAAGTTGTGAGGCACCATCTATTGGAATAACAAATACAGTGCACTTTCTTACCACACATGGTTGTGATGTGCCATCTGTTGGAATGACAAAGACATAGCAACCAGACGAACACACGCACACTGGCACCCCCGATACGTCTCTTGGCTGCTACAGTGCACTCTAAGGGCTGTGTCTGCAAAACAGTGATTGCAGAGCTGCTTTAATGTCGGCTTCTCCGGGTAGTCCCGTCCTTCTCAGACAGGTCTCGACCACCTGAGGAGTGTGTCTCTCTCAGGTCATGACCCAGGAACACTACACTATTATTTCCACAGTGTACCTGTTGAAAAACACATGTGTAAAGTATAATTCCCAAGTCACTGATGATGAGGAACAATTGAGGATGGTATTTGTTATAACAAAATTTTAATGTATGTCCATTTAGGACACGGGTGTCGAACTCCAGGCCTGGAGAGCCGCAGTGGCTGCAGGTTTTCTTTCGAACCCTTTTCCTAATCAGTGTCCAGTTTTCACTACTAATTAACTTCTTTCCCCTCAATTTTAATAGCCCTGTTTTTAATAATTAAGTCTTCTGAATTAATTTTTTTCTTCATTAAATGACAGCCAAACAGAAATGAGATGTGAAACAAGCCAACAAATGACCAGCTAAATTGGGGCTTCAAACTCCAACTAATTTCACTCCAACCAGTTCCTTAATGAGAAGCTGATTCTTGCTGTTAATTAAACCTGTTATTCAATTCCATGGCTTGTTGCTGCTCTCTTTTTGTCACAGCAGATATTTCCAAAACTGTTGCTATTCTATTACTTTCTTGGTTAGCTGAGAGATCAGCCTTAAACAGACGTTCACCTTTCCTTATTTTCACATTTTGTTTGATGGGTACAGGTGAGCTGGTTATGTGGAGGCTTGTTTTGTGTCTCATTACTGTCTGGCTGCTAATTAAGGAAAAAAAAAACTAAGGGGACTGAGTCAAGCTAATTAAAACTAAGGCTATTGGGATCTGTTTTGCCATCAGGAGAAGATGTTGGACAAATAAAAGAAGAAAATATACAAAATAAATAAGATTAAGTAATCACTCTAAAAGTAAATTTGAAATGGTAAACTAATCTGTAATTAAACATGCTCAGAATAATTCCCTGTTTTAGGATAGATAAGCTTTGAAATTTCACTAATGCTTTTCAATGGGAAGTTTTAAAATTTCAAAACTTTGTGCAGCACACTCTTTTTGAAGTTTCCCAACAAAAATGGAACTTTCCTAACAAATTTCTTTGAAGGATTGTGTGCCATTTTTTTAACAAAATCAGTACAAAATAAGGCACTGGCCAAAAAGTAGGAGACAGAGCTGGAGGTGGGAGAGTTAAAGATGTTAAGATTTACACTGGGTGTGACAAGGATGGACAGAATTAGGAATGAATACATTAGAGGGTCAACTGAAGTTGGACGATTGGGAGACAAAGTCAGAGAGGTGAGATTGTGTTGGTTTGGACATGTGCAGAGAAGATATTGGGAGAAGGATGCTAAGGATAGAGCTGCCAGGGAAGAGGAGAAGAGGAAGGCCTAAGAGAAGGTTTATGGATGTGGTGAGAGAGGACATGCAGGTGATGGGTGTAACAGAGCAAGATGCAGAAGACAGGACGATATGGAAGAAAATGATCTGCTGTGGCAACCCCTAACATGAGCAGCCAAAAGAAGAAGAAAAAGTACAGTGGGAGCTGAGATGCTTCATGTGAACAAAGAAAGACATGGCAACCACAGTAGGTGCTTTCCACAAACAGCTACAAAATGTGTGACATTCAAAATTATCACTTTAAAAAATGACTGCAAATTTATAGTAAATTACTGGCTAATAATTACATTACTTTCAATGTATTTTACAGTATCATATTATTGTATATTACAACAAAAATACAATACTAAAATTTGCTTCAATTGTAATGGTAAAGTTGGACTTCACAGAAAACTGGACCAAAAAATTAACATGATAGAGCAGTATGCTGCGGTTTAGTTACAGTAATTTCCTGAATGTTTCCATGTTAACTGTAATAGTATTGCTTTCAGCAGCAATAATTTACTGTAAATTTACCAAGCCTTTTTTAGTTGAGACATCATGAAAAAAACATGTCTGTCACCTAACAGTTAAATGACTAGCAATTTCGCAACTAATTATTTTGGGGTTAGGCGTATTGGCCACTATTTTTATTCATTAACACAAATTCAACATTAAGTAGAAATATTTCTTGTTGTAAGTTGGAAAAGCAGAGGTTACAGGTTTACCAGTTTATAAAAAAAACAAACTATAAATCAGCTTTCATATCCACAAAAAAATCCTTCAGCACACACAGAAAATGAGTTTGCTAACCATCTTTAAATTTTTGTTTGTTGTGGGAGCCATTAAGAGCAATTTCCAATGTTGCGGTTGTGTGTTGTTGTTACTGTCTTGCACCCCAAAAATGAGGCTGAGTCTCAGTACTTTAGCAAAACCAGATTTATTCAACTTGAAACAGGAACAGCATGGTTATTTATTGTAGCAGGATCTACCACTCTCCTATACACAGACACAGCAGTCAGGCAGGGTCGGGGCCAGGTCAGTTGCCAAGTTATAGTTTTTCCTGCATTTATAATGTTTCTTGCATTACCCATTGGCGACAGGCATTTATAATTGTATTTGTTTCCACGGAGCTTTGGACAAGCAGCCCTCCACAGACGCGACAAACGCACTTTGGCGAGTCATCCCTTTCTGGTCCCAAAAGAGTTCAGAAACCTAACACTGTAAAGT
>JANRMT010062856.1:53720052-53747220 GCA_026402145.1 Polypterus bichir lapradei | reverse complement strand
GACTTTACAGCAATAGAATTACTCATAAAATAGTCGTGCACTTTGAAATAATATATTGATATTAATATCTAAAACATTGCTTAAATGTAATTTTACATGCCTATTTGAAGTCATTGCATTAACCATTTACTGTATTACACTTTTTGACTATAAATACACACAGTTAATGTAATGCTTTTTACAGGATTATTTTACAGTCTATTCATTCTCCTGTCCACCTCACTGTTTGGTCACTTGTGTTTATGGTTCTCTGTGTGAATAAACAATGTTTAATATTTGTGTAAAATCAAACAAGTTTTCATTGTTACCCCTGTAGCCTGAATTTCACTTTTAAATGTCATCTAACAACACACATTAATGAAGCCGTCTAAAAATGTCCCACAATGCAACATGGACCAATCCAAATACAACTTTGCTGTATTATAACAGAAGATCGCTTAGTCTGCTATGACTACATGATACACTTCTCCAAACAGTATTTTAATGTGAAATTACAGTAAACTCCTGTGAAATGCTGGCAGTTTTTTAAAATGTAGGATGAGGGATCTGTGAGACAGCAGCACTAGTCACTGTGTCAGCATACTGCCCTCAATATGGATTGGCCAGACACAAGGACTGCACTGCCATCCCTATAAATAACACTACAGATTTCCTAGCCATGACGAAAGATTTGCTGCATTTAATATGGTGTACAATGAAAAAGAACATTCTCATACTTCCTTAATCCACTTTAGGGCCATAGATGAAAAGAAATGGTGTACTAGACTTTTTAAAACAGTTTTGCTTTTTCTTTTCAAAGATACATCAAGTGTTTTTTTTATAACTAAATATAGCACAATGACTTACGGTAAGAAAAGGGGCAACTTTCAGCATTTATTTTAAAATATACGTATATTAAAGAGACAGAAGAGCTCACAGGTTTTAAGCTAGATGCATTGGATGTAATACGTGATAAATATAACCTTACGTTGTTTTGCTCGTTACTGAAAGCGTGTAGGCATGTTTTTTCCTTTTTTTCTCAGGTACCAGAATTCTCCAACATATTGTTATTCGAGTAAGTGAAGAGATCCTTGCAGTTTGCTCAAATACTTAGGCTCCAAGTGTTAAATCCTTTAGCTAATGTGTTCTGCGTGGGGAGCTGAAGTAAGCAAAGTTCAGGAACAAACATTCTCCTGACTTAAGTGTCCTGGCATCCAGCCAGACAGCTTACATCTAACATTTACTTTAACCATGATTTCATAAACTGCAAAAGACTAATGTTAATGTGTCAGATCCTTCTGAAAAATCCTGTGAACTTTTCAGTAAACCTTGAAAAGCAGTGCACACCCAAGATTCTAAACGGAACTAAGTCTAATGGGATCCTTTTAAACATTTTCAACATTTAATTTCAACATTTATTTATATAGCACATTTTCATACAAAAAAATGTAGCTCAAAGTGCTTTACAAAATGAAGAATAGAAAAATAGAAGACACAATAAAAAATAAACATAAGTCAACATTAATTAACATAGAATAAGTAAGGTCCAATGGCCAGGGTGGACAGAAAAAACAAAAAAAAAAAACTCCAAGAGCTGGAGAAAAAAGAAATAAAATCTGTAGGGATTCCAGACCAAGAGACCGCCCAGTCCCCTCTGGGCAATCTACCTAACATAAATCAAACAGTCCTCTTTGTATTTAGGGTTTTCATGGAAGGACCTGATGATGATGGTCACGTAGACTTCTGGCTTTCAGTCCATCAATGTTGGTGCATCATGATAAACACATATAAAATGATCTGAGAGGTAAGGTTTTTATTCAGGTACTGTATATTGCATTGGACTTAGGAAAATCAGCTCCATTCTCAAGAGTTTTGGTTAAGTCACGGCAGTTGCACAGAATGTTACCACTTCTTTTTTCCCCTGAAACATTTTTCATAGTTACTTATGTGACGCTCATTGGAAAATTAAAATGACAATTATTTACATATGTATCAAATATGACTGAGGCTAAGTAAGACTTTTTTTTACCTAATGTACATTCTTTAAATTCTAACGTAGGTATCTCCAAACTAGTTCATATGCTGACATTTTCGAGTTATACCTTGACCTGGGACTGTTCCGCCTTTAGCTAAAGAAACGAGCTTTGTGGAAGGAATGGTCTCTTCTTGTTTGTCAGATTTCTTTGTTCTTATGTTCTTTCCTTACATTCAGTACAGGAAATGTTAATCCTACTGGGAGCAAATGCAAGTTACTGGGTTGACCAATGACCTTTCACATCATATTTACAATCTAGGATTTTTATTTCCTACTGGCACACAGTAATCATGACTGTTTCTGAATGCTTAAAAAATGATAGTACATTTAATATTTTCATAGGAAGTAGTGTGATGGAGTACAGGCGTACAGTTAGAGTAAAAGTAAACCATACAGAGTGCACTCTGCTGAGTCTTTTCTCTTTAGGGTTAGAAGAGGCTACCCTCATAATATTCACAGCCTTTTCAAAGAAAGGTTACTTTCACATATTTCTGAGAGATATAACCTTTAAAATCAATTGTAATTTTTCTGTCTATTCAAATAAATCACAGGTTTTAGATAATCCTAAGGCCAGACATCCGACAATTTATTTAGATGATGATCCTCTAAACAAAGAAATAAATCATAGTTTTACAATTCATGAGGAGATGGTGCTCACTTCTAACTCTTCTTCTTCTCTTTCTAATGTAATAATACAAAGTTTGGTTGGATTAATAGTTAAATCTCCAGAATTAAATAAATCATTTCCTGATCCAATATCAACAATGCATGATCCTTCAGAGGAATCAACACTTCCAGTGGCAGTGAATTCCACTCCATGGCAGTGGTAATCCTGTCTGAATCCTTCCTTCTCAATTTGTAGAAATTTTCTTTGTTTTCTGAGGATTTTGCAGTGTAAAAGTAACATTTCATGGATAGAATTTCATTCTTTTAAGAATGTTTTGTCTCTATGAATTTCAATTCCTTCTTCTGTCCAGGAATTAAAGTATACAGTATATCTTCCTCTTTATAACTTGTACTTTCTTAATTATGTTATGTTCTGGGATTACTAAGTGAATTTCTCACTTAGTCAAATTTCTTGGAATTAAAACAACTGTGAATGTTCTTTTTGAATTTTATTTCCATACCCACCAAAAACCTAAACGTGACCTAAGTTTAAAATATCAACACAACTAATTTCAAATTACAATTTATTTTGGATTTCCATTTCTATCCCAAGTCAAATCTTAACTTTATGTTTAGGCAAGAGGTCTCAAGAGTGGTTATCAATAATAACATTTCTAAAGTTTTTTTTTTTATATAACTTAATTGTATTAAAGAGTAAGCAATCTGATGTACAAAGGAAAACAACACTGTAACATTATATATTACATAATCACACAACAATAAGATTATCTCTATTTATCAATGTTACCCAAAACATTAATTAAAGGGAAAGTTAATACAGTGCATCCGGAAAGTATTCACAGCACATCACTTTTTCCACATTTTGTTATGTTACAGCCTTATTCCAAAATGGATTCAATTCATTTTTTTCCTCAGAATTCTACACACAACACCCCATAATGACAACATGAAAAAAGTCTACTTAAGGTTTTTGCAAATTTATTAAAAATAAAAAAATTGAGAAAGCACATGTACATAAGTATTCACAGCCTTTGCCATGAAGCTCAGAATTGAGCTCAGGTGCATCCTGTTTCCCCTGATCATCCTTGAGATGTTTCTGCAGCTTAAGTGGAGTCCACCTGTGGTAAATTCAGTTGATTGGACATGATTTGGAAAAGCACACACCTGTCTATATAAGGTCCCACAGTTGACAGTTCATGTCAGAGCATAAACCAAGCATGAAGTCAAAGGAATTGTCTGTAGACCTCCGAGACATGATTGTCTCGAGGCACAAATCTGGGGAAGGTTACAGAAAAATTTCTGCTGCTTTGAAGGTCCCAATGAGCACATTGGCCTCCATCATCCATAAGTGGAAGAAGTTCGAAACCACCAAGATTCTTCCTAGAGCTGGCCAGCCATCTAAACTGAGCGATCAGGGGAGAAGGGCCTTAGTCAGGGAGGTGACCAAGAACCCGATGGTCACTCTGTCAGAGCTCCAGAGGTCCTCTGTGGAGAGAGGAGAACTTTCCAGAAGGACAACCATCTCTGCAGCAATCCACCAATCAGGCCTGTATGGTAGAGTGGCCAGACGGAAGCTACTCCTTAGTAAAAGGCACTTGGCAGACAGCCTGGAGTTTGCCAAAAGGTACCTGAAGGACTCTCAGACCATGAGAAACAAAATTCTCTGGTCTGATGAGACAAAGATTGAACTCTTTGGTGTGAATGCTAGGTGTCACCTTTGGAGGAAACCAGGCACCGCTCATCACCAGGTCAATACCATCCCTACAGTGAAGCATGGTGGTGGCAGCATCATGCTGTGGGGATGTTTTTCAGCGGCAGGAACTGGAAGACTAGTCAGGATAAAGGGAAAGATGACTGCAGCAATGTACAGAGACATCCTGGAAGAAAACCTGCTCCAGAGCGCTCTTGACCTCAGACTGGGGCGACGGTTCATCTTTCAGCAGGACAACGACCCTAAGCACACAGCCAAGATATCAAAGGAGTGGCTTCAGGACAACTCTGTGAACTTGAGTGGCCCAGCCAGAGCCCAGACTTGAATCCGATTGAACATCTCTGGAGAGATCTTAAAATGGCTGTGCACCGACGCTTCCCATCCAACATGGTGGAGCTTGAGAGGTGCTGCAAAGCGGAATGGGCGAAACTGGCCAAGGATAGGTGTGCCAAGCTTGTGGCATCATATTCAAAAAAACTTGAGGCTGTAACTGCTGCCATAGGTGCATCGACAAAGTATTGAGCAAAGGCTGTGAATACTTAAGAGTACATGTGATTTCTCAGTTTTTATTTTTAATAAATTTGCAAAAACCTCAAGTAAACTTTTTTTACGTTGTCATTATGGGGTGTTGTGTGTAGAATTCTGAGGAAGAAAATGAATGTAATCAATTTTGGAATAAGACTGTAACATAACAAAATGTGGAAAAAGTGGTGCGCTGTGAATACTTTCCGGATGCACTGTACATGGAAATTACATAGAACAGTGAACCGTGAACTAAAAGAGTAAACTCTTCATTACTATTAACATGTACGGTTACAGTAGCGAAGGAACAACAAAAGAAAAGGTAGCCTCACCTCTTCAAACCCATTGAATACTTGGTAATATGTGCAATCATAAAGTTTAGTTTACAGTACCTAATTAAAGTAACATCTTTATTTAATATATGGGCCTTTATACCAGTATAACCAAGCTTTTTCATATTTAGGGAAGGTATCATTTTTAATTGCAATCATTTTTTCAAAAGAAGCACAGAGATCTATTTCTTCCAAGAAGGCAATAGATGATTTCCAGTGTCGAGCTATAATCCGTCTTGTTGGAAATAATGTTTATAAAATAAATGTGTGACAATTTGGTTGATAGTTGTCTATCCCCAATCCAAGCAAAGAAAACTGAGGAGACCATTTAATATCCAGTTTTAAAGAGTATGCGAGAAATTTCTGAACTGCCAGCCAATAAAGATAAATTGATTTACAAGACCACCACATATGTATAAGAGTACCATATTTGTCACACTGCCTCCAGCATAAAGGGGAACAGTTTGAGTAGGCTTAGCTAATTTCACAGGCGTAAGATGCCATCTATAGATTATCTTCAAACTAAATTCTATATGTTTAATGCTATGTATACATTTGTGTAATGTAGTCAAGACCAGGAGCCACTGCTCATCAGAAAAACCATGGTTCAGGTCCCATTTTAAAATACAGGGTGGTCCAGATCTTATTATGACTTTGATTTATGCGGGGGTGATTCCAGTTCAGCGCAAAGACGATTCTTCATGTCGTCAGTTCGCACACTTCTCGATGGTCCAGGATTTTTTGGGTGATTTTCTATGTAATAAACTTAATAAGTTATAGCGTAATGAAAATTGCATAATTAGATCTAGACCACCCTATAGATTTATATTTTGAAAATTGATTTCTGTTATCCGGTAATGAGTAAAGTGTTTTAATTCCTTTAGTTTTAGAAGAAAGATCTGCAAACAATCGTGCAAAGGAGGCAGAGCTTTCAATAGGTTCATAACAGCGGGAGTTAATACAGCTGCTTACCTGAAGATATATATAAAATTCCTTATATGAGATATTAAAGTGTTCATGAAGATATTAAAAGGAATGAAGGCTGTTGCCAAAAAAAAGAAATATAGTTAAAGGAAGCATTTTGAGAGGAAGAGAACATTCTTTATTTTTATGTTGATAATATTTCCAAACAGACACTGCACGAAGAAACTAAAGTTAATAAAAAGGAAGGTAAATTACATCCAAGTTGAATAAGCCAAAGCAAATCTTCCAAATCCGGATATCCACTTATGTACTGCTCTATTTGAACCCAATGTTTATAATTGTCAAGAGACCACCATTGTCTCAGCTGATTTAGTATTACTCATCTATGGTAGTCATACAGATCTGGGATTGCCATACCTCCCATGGGGCTGAGTCTTGACAGAGTAAATCTACTTATTCTTGGCTTAGCACCTTTCCAAATAAATTTAAATATATATTCTTGCGAGGTTTGTATAACTTTGCTAAGAAGCAGAAAAGAAATGGTGTGAAAATGATATAAGACCCTTGGAAGTACAATCATTTTTGTTGTTAAAATTTTATCTACCCATGATAATAACAATGAGTTAAGGTGCTTAAAATGTTTATTAATGTTATTTGATCAATTTAGAAAGTTAACAAATTCTTAAAATGAACTAATAAATATTAGTGATGTACCCAAATATGATATTGAAGAATTTTCTGAATTTTGTTTAAATGTGGCTTTCATTGTTGAAAGTGAAGGGGCAGAGATAGCAATACTAAGGGCCTGGCATTTTGTGTCATTAAATTTATAATGGGAACAAGCTGTAAACATATGTAAAATTAAATTACAGACTATTACAGATAATTTTAAGTTTTCATTCATCCTAAAAATTAGTAACATTACAAATGCTAATGTTATTAGTCCACAGTCTAAAGCTGAACTGCATTTTTAAATGTATTATTAATAACTAATTCAGTTTTCAAGATAAATCAAGATCAACAAGAAAGCATACAGTAAATTTGGTTACAAAAGAAATTAGTACTTTTTGAAAAAACTAAAATTCCACTCACTCTTACTGTATATTTTTTTTTTTATAAATTTTCAGTTATATTTAATTGTACAGTATTTATGGTATTTAATGCTTGGACTGTGGTCTGATTTACATGGGTGAAATAAAAAATTATTTACATGCAAGATTTATGCAATATTTTCGCCATACGGTGAAACCGGAGAAAAAAAAATGCTTTGTGTACATTTTTCGTCAGGTAAACATAAACCAATAATATTTAAAGTCCCATTGGAAACATTCTGGAATAACAAAGATTAAAACATGAATACTTATTGTGCTACCAGTGAGAGCACAGAAGATTTGAGAGGCAGATAGGTAGTTAAGGAGACCGACCATAATCTGAACAGGCAAAGGGTCAAAACTGGGGTACAGAAGGAACTCAGGCAAAAGTAAAACATTAAACAAAAAAGGGGTTTAAATTTGTAGCAAAAGGTCACATGCAAAAACATTAGAAAAAGGTTTAGAAATTATCAAAATTTGATAGAAAAAAGCAGCATTTCTCTCCACAAACTCTGATGAGGAAGTGATCTTGTAGCGATTTTTTCCGCTACACTTTAATAAGTTTAATTGAAGACTGCAGGACAACCTCACCCTGCCTTTAACCCCTTCCCACAGCGCCGAAAAGTGATTTATAATAATAAAACGATATTAAAAAACCCACACAGAGAAAAAAAAATGCAAAAACAAAAAACTATAATTAATACACTTTTAAAACACCCCCACTTCCAATATACACTATGAACACAAAGCATGAAACTATAATTCCCAGGCTTTCCCCTCCGTCCTTTTGATTTAGTGTTTTTCTTGTTTTACTATTTCTCCATAGTCCAGTTCATCAGACATGCCAATCCCAGAATAAAAAGATTTACCTCTCACACTGTTTTCGATCCTTTTCCTGGTATCCTCAGTGTATCCGGAAACTTCGAGGTGGCCACCCCAGACTGCAGTTGACTTGTGGTGCTCCCCGAAAACAAATCTTTATCCTGGACTTAGAATGGTTATGTCCTTTCCCTTCTTCGCCATAAAACTTGGGCTTTCTTTTCTTTTTTTTCTCTGCCTTTTCCCGCCTCTATTTAAATAGTGCGTCAGTTTCCATGGCAACCCCCGGAAATTGTAAAGAACAACCTGTACCTCCCAAAAGGTCTTCTCTATTTAACCCGCCTATCTTCCATATATATATTTTTTTTTTTTTGACAACGGGATTTTCCATAGAGAAAAGAAGAAAAGAAAATATATACTTTATGTGGCAATGCTACAATCTAACTGACATCCTTTTAACTTGTTCCGGGAGAGTTACAGACTCCAAAGCTCTGCCCCTAACTATTGCTGCAGCACCCTAACAATGATTAGACAAAATGGCGGTGTTATTCACAAAATGGCATCTGGCCTATTTCAAAATAAAAACTGGAATTCAAAATGAAATACCAAATAAATACCAGTAAAACAAATAAACACCAAAAAAAAAAACAAAGTAGAGTCTTTAACCAGTCATAAAGACCCCAAAACAGATGCAAGATGCATTAATCGACTCAATTTGTGGACTAACACTCACTGTATTGTTCTGATTTTATTTTTAGTCAATACATATTTTGATAATGTTGATGAAGTTAAATATGTGTGATGGCTTTTAAACTCGGCTGCATTCTTTTCAATTAAATGAGATTAAGGAATCCTATAAAATACAGTATAATCATTTAAACATGAACCGTTAAATGCTACATTGTATGGCTGCTTACAGCAGTCATTGATTCTATAAATGGCCAATAAAATTACCAAACTTGCAATTCACAGCCCAGCACAATCTAAATGTATTTTATATTGAATAACGTTGTCACCTGTTCAATGGACTGACATTTCCCAAGCGAGTTAGAACAAATCATAGGCTTTTAAACTCAAAGTTTCCTTCTTTATGTCATGTAGATCATTTGATTGGGTATTTTGAGTCTGAGGTGCTTCAATTCTGCTTTTCATTCTCACCAGCTATTCATCTAAAGGACAGACAAGGACAAGTCCATTTTCAATAAAAAAAAAATCTCTTTCAAATAGTAGCATGTGAATAGAAAAGATTACAAAAACAAAGTAAATGTCAGGCCCTTCCCTTGCAGAATGTTTGAATCCACAATTTCAAATTTTGAAATCCCACATGTGCATTTTATGACTACAGAAAAAGAAGATACTTTGAACATGTACATGCAATTTTAACATGAACATTTTGAATTTTTAGTTGCAAAAATTTTGATCTTGACTTACAAGACTTATTGACCTACAGGTACAATACAATACAATTTGATTTTTGTATAACCCAAAATCACACAAGAAGTGGCGCAATGGGTTTTAACAAGCCCTGCCTCTTGACAGCCCCCCAGCCTTAAGTCTATAAAAAGACAAGGAAAAACTCCCAAAAAAACCCTTGTCGGGGAAAAAATGGAAGAAACCTTGGGAAAGGCAGTTCAAAGAGAGACCCCTTTCCAGGTAGGCTGGATGTGCAGTGGGTATCAGGTCAGCTGATTACCATCACGACTAGTTATAGGAAAATAAAAGACCTTGCATCATTAAAGGTTGGCAGCAATATGTACAGATCACAATTGATTTGGAGAAAAGACTGCTGAACACCAGAAAAGAACAATCAAAAAGTTTTAAATACAATATTATAGGCCGATGATGTTGATTGTTTCAGTGGACTCTGATACTGCGCTTCATCCACAGTTAAACTGGATTCTTTGAGTGTTTCTGTATTTTGATATTGTATGGATTGTTATATCTAGCGCATTCACCTTGTAGATTAATGATTCATGAGTGTTGCTTTGTTTAAATGCTATACTTTTTCTTGTCCTCTCCATTTAGGAGTCAAGCTTTTGTTTTCATATCGAACCAATAGCAGTATTATATATGACTGTATGTATAAAAAGCTACAGGATACTGCCATATATCTTCTGTTTTGTTTATTTTACTGCCTTTGGTGAATTTCTAAAAGTACTAAATCTCAGAAATAGACAGTTATTTGTATAATTATTACACACATTTTTGCATAAATAGATTGCAAAAAGTTAACCTCCTATTACTGCTGAAAGTCGGCTCCCATCTGCCTCATCTTACTGAGCCTGAGGCAAAAAATGAAAAATGCAGTCATGTTGAGCCAGACACTTCCATTTTTGCCTAGATTTATAACCACACAGGATCCTGTTCTTTTGGAACCTGTTGGCACAATACAGGTACATGTTAATATACCAACAGGCAGCCAGAAAGAAACAGTTAATAGCAAAAAAAAGTTTAGCAATAGATTCCTTCCTTTCTTTTTCTTTTCTAAATCAAATGTTAGTGACCCTGAAGATGTTGGAAATGACTGTTTTCACGTGATCCTTTTTTCATCTAAGTCTTCTTTTAGACACTGACATGTCATATTACCAGCCAAAAAGATATGTATATTGCTGAGAAGATGGTTGTGTATAAATTAAAACTTTCAATGAAAGAATGCCTAGAAGACCACTGTTTGTCTTGAATGATTTCGTCAATGGTTATATCTGCAGTTTCTTAATGCACAAAGTCAAGTCAAGTTGGGGTGCATGCACTGGTACAGTGCATTGCCGCACTCACTACACGACGAAACAACTCGGGATCCCAGTTTGCACCCCCCCAGGCAGATGCACGGTCCAGTCCCAGCCTCCAGAAATGGCCCTCTATCTGCCACAGCCAGGTGTTACGTGGGTGACCCCTTGGCCTGGTCCAGCCACTCGGGTCCCCAACAATGAGGATCGTACAAGTCAGATCACCCTCGGGGAAACGCGCCACATGGCCGTAGTGCCGTAACTGACGCTACCTCACAATGCAGGTAATGTGCCTCATTGGGGAATCCATTAACAACCGCTCAATCGACACAAAGTCAAACCAACGGTACCCAAGGATTTTCCGGAGAGACACAGTACCAAAGGAGTCCAGTCTTCGTCTCAGGTCACTGGATAGCGTCCATGTCTCGCAACCATATAGCAAGACAGGAAGCACCAGGATTCTAAAGACCTGGACCTTCGTCCTTTTGCATAGATATCGGGAGCGCCACACACCCCTTTCCAGCGACCTCATAACCCCCCGTGTTCTCCCAGTCCATCTACTGACTTCATAGGAAGAGTCACCAGAGACAGTCACTGCCAAGGTAAGTAAACCTCTCAACAAGGTCAACGGACACACTGCTGATGGCTGTTCCCAAGTGGTCATTAAAGGCCTGGATCTTGGTTTTTATCCAGGACATTCACAAGCCCAGACACTTAGACTCCTCACTCAGTCTCTCAAACGCCCCGATCAGAGCCTCCATTGACTCCGCGAAGATCACAGCATCGTCAGCAAAGTCAAGATCCATGAACCTTTCTTCACCAACAGATGCCCCACAGCCGCTGGACCCCACGACCTTGCCCAACACCCAGTCCATACAAGCATTGAACAGAGTAGGAGCAAGAACACACCCCTGATGAACCCTAGAATCAACTGGGAAAATGCAGAGGTCCTGCCTCCACTCTGCACAGCAGTCACAGTACCAGTGTACAGGCCAGCCATGATATCTGGCAACCTCAAGGGAATCTCGCGAGCTGTCAGGATGTCCCACAGGGCAGCTCGATCAAGTGAGTTGAATGCTTTGCGAAAATCAACAAAGGCTGCAAAGAAACTCTGCCGATATTCGTGTTTGCGCTCCATGAGAACCCTCAGTGCCAGGATGCAGTCGATGGTAGACTTCTTAGGCGTAAAACCAGACTGTTCCGGTCAATGGTAGGTGACCAAGTGATCATGGATCCTATTGAGGACAAACCTAGCAAGGACCTTACCCGGCACCGGGCAGTGCTATCCCCCTGTAGTTGCTGCAATCCAGGCGATCACCCCTCCCTTTCCAGATAGGGATGACAAATCCCATTTTCCAGTCAATTGGGATGATGCCAGTCTCCCAAATGGAAGCAAAGATTGCTTGCAATGCCAGGAGGACAGCCTTACCACCAGCCTGCAGAAGTTCACCCCGGATACCACAGATCCCTGCAGCCTTTCCCCCCCTCAACTGGTTCATCACCTGTGCAATCTCAGTGAGACTGGGTGGTTCACAGCTAATTGGAGGATCCGGCTCAAGAACCGTGGACCCAGAGATATCCAGTGTCCTAGCGGGAGGATCAGCTTTGAACAACTGGTCAAAGTAGCCAGCCCAGCGGGTCACAACTGCAGTGTCATCTGTAAGGACCGTTTCATCAGCCACCCTGACAGCGACTCTCTGAGGAACAGATTCGGATGTGCGTAATGCTTCGATTCCTCTGTAAGCAGGACGTGGGTCGCTAGACCACAGATGGTGTGTCACTTGCTCACAGATTCCTCTAACAAACGCCTTTTTATCTGCCCCCACAGCCGTCCTTCTCAGTTCCCAGTACAGACCAGAGTTACCATTAAGCCGTGTGCTGCGACTCCTCTCTAATTATATCCAGGGTGCCCTCCTTCTGGGAACACCGGTAACACCAACACAACCCTCAGCATCCTTCAGGGTCTTGTCATGGAAGGTCTCCCACATCACATTAGGATTGTCAGTCATACCCAAATCTGAAAGTTCCTCACAAAAACTGCATGCAAACTCATTAGAAACAGCCTGGTCTTGGAGTCTGGCCAAGTCCAGGCTCATTTTTCTAGTAGGTGGTAACCTACTGGAACTAAGCTGGATCCTAAGAGTAGCAACAACAAGTCTGTGGTCAGAATTCACAAACTGGGCACTTCTGTAGACCCTGCAGTTTTGCAAGAGCCTCCAGCGTCTGCCCACAAGGATGTGATCGATCTCCTTCACCGCACCACCAGTATTGGAGTACCAAGTCCAACGATGCGGTTCAGGGCACTGAAACCAGGATCCAGCGATTCGCAGCCCCTGACCTTTTGCATAGTCAAGGAACATGGAGCCACTCTCACCACGGTCACCAGACCCATGGGGACTGAGACAATCCTCATTGCCAGCCCTGTCAGTGCCAGTGGCTGCATTGAAGTCACCCATGACCAGAGGAGTGTCACCTTGTGGAAACCCATCAACCACTGAGCGAAGCTGCAAATAAAATGTTTCCCTCACCAAGACATCACTCACCGCGGTCGGAGCATACACTGAGACAACAGACAAGGCACCCAGAGAGTACCGTAATCTGAGTCCCATAATACGCTCGTTGAAAGGAGTGACATTGGATACCATCAGAAGAAGCAAATCCGCTACAGCAACAGCTACTCCCTGAGTATGACAGCCATCAGACCGACCAGACCAATAAAAGGTGTATCCACCTACAGAGATCTTGCCAGTCCCCGGTCTGCGCACCTTGGAGAGTGCCGCCACTGAAATGCAGAGTTTACGCAGCTCCTCCGACAGCAGAGGAAGATGATCATCTTGCCGGAGAGACAAGATGTTTCATGCGCCCACCTGTATGGGCCGCCTCAAATTGGGACTCGAGTGCTGCCGTGCAGCGGCTGGCGCCTCAGCACCACACCAGTTCCGATCCCCAACAGACCCGACCCTGTTGGCTTTCCAACGGTTTCGACTCATCTGGGGACGGGGCTCCCGAGGGCTTTCCCCCATTCCCTTCATGATGTGAGCATCCTTCCTTTCCTGCGGAGAGCAAAAAGGAGTCTTTTCTGTAGTCTTGGAGCTTTGTGAAGTTTTTTTTTATTTCTATTTTGTACACCAGAAGAAAAATCCCTTTAACAGGCTGCGTCACAGATAAAATTCTGAAATAGATTTAATGGCTAAATGTACTTAACAGAGTTTGCTAGAGATGCCCACTGGAATTTGGCTTCCCCTTGCAGTTGTGTAAAATCCTGGAGGGCTATGGATCAGCTTTGTGCTTTGAGTGATGTCAAGTGATATAGAAGAAAGAAGGGGAGTGTTAGTTTAGTTGTCCGCATACATACAAATTTCTGAAAAAGATTTACTTTAGTAAAGCATAGTATAGTATAGTAGGATTGAACAAGCAACACTTGCATGCACACACTCGCCAAAGTGTACACAAAGTAAATTCACCTACTATAATTATTCAGAGCCTTACCTCCCCTGGAGCAATAGATGGCAGCCCCCCTGGGTTACAGCAGTGCCTCGGACTCCCACAGGGCTCAGCGGGAGTTGGAGTTTGGTTCCAGCCCTGGACGGTTCAGTGGGAGTTGCCAGGGGGTGCTGCAGGTACTGCTGAGCCCTTTGTTGCAGCACTTCTGCCACCCCCGGAAGAAGGTCACTGGACATCTGGAGTGCTTCAAGGTGTCCTATAAAAGGAGTCAGCTGCCACTACTCCAGGAGCCAGAGTCGGGAGGTGGAAAACAAAGCTGGGTGGACAGAGAGGAAGAGAATGAATGAGAGAAAAGAAAGTGCTAAGTGTTTATTAGTGCTTAGGACTGTGCTGTACAGGTGGGAAATGGGGGAAGACATTTTTTACAAGAAAAATGTGTGCTGAACCTTGTGTCCTGCATCCGTCCATGTTGGGTTTGGGTGTCAGGAGCGCCCTCGGTAGTATTTGTGTGAAAAAGGAGTTTATTATGACATAGTCACAAGCCTTATCACTTGAAACTTTAAAAGTGGTAATTAACTGTATTATGGTAACTTTTATATACAGTAAGCCCCCGACTCCTCAGTTACTTTAGTTCTGAATCACATTAAACTGACTTGTTAAATCTGTAGAAAGTGGATTGATACACAGTATGTTTAAAATATATGTATTGTAAAGTAATGGTTTTTATTATAAGTAACCGTAGTAAAGCTTTATTAAACATTGCCTTCCCTGAAATGAATGTGTATTTGGTCAAAGACCTAATTTGTTTTTGTGATAGATCACTCATTTACTTATTTGTATTTATTGTGTGTAAATATATTGTATATTCAGCTTTGTTTCCAAATTTAATCTCCCTATACTTTTGTCATAAAGTAAAAATTTTGAACATGCCATTTACACTTTTAAAATAGTTTTTGGTCAAATAAATTTAGACACAGAGTGACAGTTTTGAATGTTGACTTGCAACTGTTAGTTGAATTGTGTTGACCTTGCTAAAAAAAAAACAGAATAACAGAAAAAAAAATTCCAAAATTTAGAGCTTCTTTAAGATAAAAAAGGCTCTTCAGATGGCTACAGCTTAAAAGAAATGTCATCTGTAATTGCTGTAATAAGCGCCTAAATGGCAAGTCATTGTACTTGAATAAACCTGTGGATATTGAGCAGTTTTATAGGCATTTACAGGCCAATCATAGTCTTTTTTCTTTTTCTCCCCCTTCACAAGGAGTGACAGAGTGACAGACAGACAATGTGCTGAAGTGGTTAAGGTGTGGAACTGTAAACCACAAGGTTGTCAGTTTCCCTTTTAACTCACAGAGTGACCTTGAACATGTAATGTATTCTAATCCCATAAGCCATCTTGCATAGAAGTGTCAGACAAAAATACAGCAGAATTTTTTATACATTCACTACTGCCTGGTCTTCAGATATTATAACTATTAGACCAGGTGGTTATTCGAGCAAAATAACTTCATCATTAAACTGTCATCACTAATTTTGGATAAAATAACTTCCAGTTCAACATAGTCTTCCTAAAATATTATCAATAGATGTCTTTTTTGTTTGTAATAATTAACACAAAACATGGATACCCAAATTCAAAAACAAAATGACAATATATCATAAAGATTTGATCATTTTGGTTTATCTTAAATATTTTGCTTGCTATTTTTTGTCTGCGTTTTCTAGATTGTTCATTCAAAATAATTACCTCACAAGGAGCATGGTGGCACAGTAGAAGCAGGTTGAGGGTAAAATTTGCGCAAAGTTTTAAAATATACAGTATGTCATCACACAGGGAATTAGATATGCATAAAATATGTTAATTTTTTTGAAAGGATTACTTGAGTATAAATGGATAGACAGTGTCAGTTACTTAAGTATACACAGGCAAGAGGAAAAGACGAAGGCCTAAGAGGAGTTTTATAGATGTGATGACAGGGGACATGCAGATGGTGAGAGTGACAGAGCAAGATGCAGAGGACAGGAGGATATGAAACCAAACAATACACTGTGGTGACCCCTAATGGAGCAGCCAAAGGAAGAAGAAAGAAGACTTGAGTATAGACTAATAAGATAATTTGGGTTGAATGGCCTGTTCACATCAAAGCTTCTCCTATGTTCTCAAGTCATAAACAATGGTGGAAAAAAAACCTTGGCTGAAATGGAACATATTATAATATATTTGTAATAAATCAAACATGTGTAGTAAAACAACACACCAACTTCACATTTTTCTTTTTTAACCAAATTTGAAATTTTCACATTTTATTAATTCTTAGAAATCAAGCATGTACCAGACAAGAAACATGCAAAGTGCATCCTTTTCTGTCACATGCCCCATGGAGGAGCCACTTAACACTAGAATCCCTGAAGCCTACAAAAAAAAATCATAATGCTGGGCCACCTTAAATTGCTTTGCACCTCTTAATCAACGCCTTTGTTTTACAAATGTGTCAATCAGCACAATCCCCCACTGACTCAACTGAAGTCAGTCACAAAGTTCTCCCAGCTCATGTCTGTTTATTTGAGTGTGAGGTGCCTTGAATTGTATATTGTAAAAAATGTATCATTATTTGGAATACATGCATTTTATGTGTGTTTTGTGTCTACAAAGATCTGGCTAAATGTAGGATGACAGGAAATGCGAGGCAAGAAATGTTGAACACATAACTAAAACAGAAACTTTTTTCTTGTCTCGTGTTTCCTGTCATTCTACATTTACCCAGATCGTTTTTGACACGGAACACACATGTATGTATTCCAAAAATGATATATTATTTACAATTGAAGGCACGCCCGGATAAACTGACTTGAGCTGGGAGAACTTTGTGACTGATTTCAGCTCCGTCATTGGGGCTACTTGCTGCTTGTGCTGATTGACACGTTTGCAAAACAAAAGACGCTGATGAGGAGGTGTGAAGTAATATAAGGTGGCCCGGGCATTACAACTTGTTTCATAGGCTTTAGGGATTCTAGTGTTAATCACAAAGCATGATGTGCAGATTGTTAGAAATAGAAACTGCCAAAAATATCCAACTTATTAATGTGTTTGTTTTTATTTAAAATTCAAGACTTAAAATACAGGAATGCAATTGTTAGGCACAGTTTCAAGCTTATTTACACATCTAAAAAATTAACACACATGATGTAATAAGTACATCCAGGTACTCGATGATTGAAAATGAAGTCTCACTTTATTATTTCGTCAATTGTGAACAATACACTGCGTGGACATTTTATTAACGATAAACAGGTACCACATTTGTCTTTATAACAGCTTGGCACTACAAAGGCCTGGTGGTAAATCAATCAATTTGTGAGACTCAAGGATTGTGTCTCTGGTATGGACATAAGCAATGCTGTAGCACCACAATTAACAGTTCTGTCTCCTTTTCTCTTCACCCTTAACAACTGTTGTGATGTGAAATTTTGCATGTAAGCTGATAAATATTTTTGTATGTCTTTATTTGTAACTTATAACACTAATGTCTACCATGGATAAAAACAGTAATGGTTGATGGTTAAGAACAACCGTTAGGACTGAGTCTCTTTGTAATTTTAAAACAAGGTTTGGGGAGGTGCCTGAAACCAAGTGATTCTCTGCAGGACTCTCTCAATCAACTCCCACAGGAAAGTCAGACTGCCTAGCAGGCAAGCATTAGCTCAACAAATGGTTTTGGGGGCAGGAGTGAAGGTATTGTGTGCCCCATTGGTCTGAGGTATGGCTGTTCAGGATTGGCTTGAATCAGAAGCCATTAAGTACCATGACACCCTATTGGCTGTAGGGTTTGGACAGAGAGTCTATAAATTTGCTTAATTTACCTCTCCCCTATTAATGAAGGAGATCTCTCACACCATAGACAGAAAAGAAGGCGACAATGAGAGCACAACTCATAATGAGACAGGCATGTGGCCTGTCCTGAAGAAAGCTGGCCAAAAATGATGCCTTAACTAGAGACATTTCAAGTAACAAACAAGTCTGTGTGCCGCCTGAAACTACGCATCAACATTTACCAGGTTGTATGGTTTCCAGAGTTCATTTGTACTTTTATTATTGTTATTATTTATATATTATCAGTAATATATTATTTGAAGTGTAACTTAATTCCCGCTTACCTTTTACTACACCTAATTGCCTGAGGTTATAGATGTAGAAGGGAAGGTGGGATGAAATTGTATGGTACAATACCTTATAAAAAGCGGTAAATCTGTGAGATGTGAGGCATTCTGACAAAGGCTACACATTAATATTACAAAAGGGGAAAGTTGAGTAATATATTACTCTACCAAGACAAAACAACACCTTATACTATAAACATAATACCACAAACAAGCACACCATCCGCACTAACAAAACAAAAAAAAGCAGTGTATGCACAGTAGACTCACTGGGTGTGTCTTGCCCAGTTTGAACGTGAAGCGGAGAATTTTGCGCAAATGAACTGATCAACAATGGAGTGTGTGGCAGATCAGACAAAGCTGGTTTGCGACAACAACTTAACTCTAAATTTCACAAGTCAAATGAACTCAAGCAGTAAAGTGCAGAGTCAGAGATGGTGTGAAGATTTTGTCTTATCTCCATATATCAAGATACAATATCAGGAGAACTTAGTCCAAGTCACATTTAAAAAAAAAAAAAAAGCTGTTGCCTGAACAAGTGCAAGGTTTCTAAGGCTATGTTGACAATACAGATAAACATGATTCTATATTTATTTTTGCCTGGCTTGAATCTATTTTTTTTTTGTTTTTTGAATGATCCAAATTTGAAATGAGTGTGTATAGATATCTATCCTTAATGTGCACCGAATGCACAAAATGCATAAAAATAAATTTGTCAAACAGATGTAAAGTAACAGACAGGTGTTTAGTGCAGTTCTCTGCAAATTTGTCTCTTCATGATGAAAATGAAAATAAAATACAAAAGCTGCAGGTTTAAGGGCAGTAATCACTGCCAAATCTGTAAAGTGAAACCTGAGGAAATGACAGAGGGGCCAGGACTAGAGGTGATGAGGATTGTGTAGGCGTTGGATGCAAAACAGTGTTTATGAAAGTAGTGTACCTCCTTTCCGAAAACTTGTGCATCCATGTTGTTTTTTGCTGAGCACACTTCTCTAAAATGATTGGATCTGTGAGATATATGAATAAAAAAAGCTGACACTGAGCTGCATTGTGAACATAGTCTTACTTTGGTTTTTATTTTCAAAAATCCCATACAAGGTATTTTGTGCCACAGTGCAATCAGATTTCAGACTCTCATGATGATGATGAGAATTATGGTGCAGTTCATGAAAAGGAATAATAATCTGAAACAAGTGAAAGGACAGCAATAGTGTCTGTGTGCTTCAGAACTGAAACACATATTTGGCTCCAGGCTGAACCACCAGAGCGGGTTACATAGACATTCCTGGCATGCGCCAAAGTCAGAAACACTTTCTCCTCCTTGTGTTAGGTAATAGTTCAGAACGTCTCAGCTTGTTCCAGTTTGGAGTGTTTTTATATTTGCAATAAACAGGCTATTAGCTCAATTACTATATAATCTTCTAGGGTCAAGTAAAATGACCTAGAGTTTCTACTTAGGCATAAATGTGAAAATACTGCTTTTCACTAAAGTAAAAAAAGCTACAAAAGAAAAACTTCTTTTGTTAATGTCAGATGAGAAAGTGTAATAATAAAATATGTGATGACATTTTTGTACTGTATAAATACTATATTTAATGGTTTTTCCTAATGTTTTAGTTAATTGATACATTTCTTAAATTGAGATTACCCATAATCATTGCTTGCATCATACCAACCTGACAGACAAGTTAAGATCCTCCTTCTCACTTAGGATTCTATTTAGGAATTTGGTGATGTTCATTTACCTTTCCCTCCCCACTATTTTCAATAAGAGTTTGTGAAGCTTATCAATGATCAGAATCAAATTGTTTTTTTTTTTGACTGTCCTGTAACTGTAGCACTGCATAGATGATATTATTTGTGAATGCCAGAAGTGAAGCACCTAAAAGCTTTACAGTATCTTAGGATGCCTTGTGAAAATGCAAAATTAAAAATGGAACCCTGTAATGCACATCTAGCAGGTAAGCCTCACATACACTCATTTCCTAATTAAGTAAAATTTAAATAATAGAAATCAATCATATCATCGGCCTAAAAAAACAGGGGTACAATAGGTACAATGATACAATGGCTTCAGGTTTTTGCTCTATTAATTAAATCCCCAGTTCTTGCTGTTCATGGCATTTATTCAAATGCCTTGATTCTGATCCTATTCAGCATGCTAGAGTGTATTATACTGGTCTGATAATTTCAACAAATGGTTTGTGGACCAGCAGGGATCAATATATGTGAAAACTCAATTTTGCCCTGTCTTTTTTTTCTAGAATATACAATTATAGCAGCTGTCTACGCTAGGGGTCTGTGTTACCCCTTTAAACCCAACAGACAGACATTCAGGACACCAGGTAAAAGCACTGAGAAGTATTTCAATTCTTTTTCTTCTCCAAAACAGTGCTCCCCAAGCACCACTGCCACAATAGACAGGCACGTAATTACAATACTCAATCCAGTTCTTTTAGTCTATCTGTATTTTCTCCTCTACACCTCCCAGCAAGCTTTATCCACCTCCACCTGACTCTGGCTCACCCGCTAGGTTTTCAGCAGTCCTTTATATATTGTCCGACCTGGAGGTGCTTCTGCTGTTCCATCCACATGACTTGCCAGCACTTCCGGGTCAGATGGAGAAGTCAAGTTTTCTGTCAACCCAGAAGTACTTCTGGATTTCCGTCCCCATGACTCGATAGTACTTCTGGGCTATGTAGAAAGTAGAAGTCCCCAGGTCCTCCTGCAGCGTCTCCTGGCAGCACCCACTGTACCCAGAAGGGCTGTGAAGCTGAACTCCTGATACAATGGTGCCCTGTGGGAATTCTGGCCACCGCTATGCTGCAGGAAAATTGCCATCTAGCATCTTGGGGGAGGCAGTGTCCCAAAGTAGCTGCCTTCCCCCATCCTTCCACACTTTGGGCATCCTGGCCGGGTTGAGCTGCCAGCCGTCCATCACACAGCTTTATCCTAACAAATAGTTAGATATGGGCAACCATTTTACTTGCATCTAATTATTTATTGGTTGTTGATTAATGGAAAAAAAAGAACAAAGAATTCAGAATTATACAGGTAAAATTCCATTATAACAAATATCTTTACAATGAAACTTTCATTACAACAAAGTATTTTTATGGTTCCGACAGCTTCCTCATATGACACGAGTCTATAGAAATCTCGTTACTATGAAGTATATTCAGCAGATATTTTCATTACAATGAAAGACCTTGAAATGCCTGAATGAATCATCCACAGAGCAGTTAGTTCTGTGGCTGCAGCTCAGTTGTGCACAACATCCCCAAACAGAAACACTGTAATTTTTTTTTCTTTCTTCGAACTTTCCTCATTCTGTTTTTTTTTTTTTGCCTCATAAAACAAATTGAGAAGTTTCACTATGACATCCTCCAACACTAGCTTTGCTATGTATACAAATTGGTAAAGAGTCTAGAAAGGCCCCCTAATTTCAGAGCTCTCTCTATTAATCACATTCTCCAAGTATTTCATGATATGAGATGTTAAGGTCACTGGTCTGAAGTTATTTAAGGCTTTTGAATATGTAATTTTGGCTATTGGAGTGAAGATTAAAGCAGACAACCACTTATTCTGTCTGGGCCATAGCATTTTTTGTAAAAAATATGAAAGGAGAGGAAAAGAAATCAGCAATAAATATTAAGTAGCAGAATGAAATTAAGTAAAATAATTTAAAATCAAACTGATCATATCAGTTTAAGAATACTTAAAAATCAATACATTAAGATGAGAAACCTAATACAAAATTTATTCCATCTTTGGTTAGGTGCTCCCAAATATAAGATAAAGTAGAAGAAGAAGAAGTTCATAAAGAACATTCCTACCCTGGTTTAATTCCATTCTGCGTTGACATTAATGACCATGTATAGTGGCCGTAGCCGTATGATAACCTCATTTAAATTCAGATTTCTCCGATCAAGGAACCTTCAATGCCCCCGAGTGACAAAGCAAAAACAGGCTTCTAATTTTTAGCTGAATTTGGCAATTTTCTGCCATTTTCCTCTGCAGATTCTCTGAAGCGATGTCAGACTGCATGGTGACTGTCAGTGGACAGCTATTGTTAGATATCTCCAGAGATATTTGATTGAGTTCAAGTCTGGGCTCTAGCTGAGACACTAAAGTACATTCCCAGAGTTGTCCCTAAGCCACTCCTGTGGTGTCTTTGCTTTGTGCTTAGGATTAGAGTCCTGTTGGAAGGCGAACCATCGGTCCAATCTGAGATCCAGAGTGCTCAGGTTTCCATTAAGGATATCTCTGAACTTCCGTCTGTTCAACTTTCCTTTGACAATGAATAGTCTCCCAGTTCCCGCCACTGGGAAGCAGCCAGGATCGAACCCAAAACCTATTGATTATGAGTCAGCAGTTCTTACTCTTGTACTACCAAAGCAGTCGTGACACTGAGATACACTAACCCGATTTCTTTTTCTTCGGTTATAGTCTTGAATAAAAGTGCATTTGTTTTGTTATATTTGTACCTTTTGTGAAAGTGTTTATTTGATATCAGGACTTCAGTCTTCACACATTATACACTTCATTTCAAAATTTTGTCGTTAGTACTAAAACATGAAAAAAGTTTGTCTTTTAAGTACGCGTTCAACATTTCTTGCATTTCCTGTCATCCTACACTTACATAGATCTTTGTAGACATGGAACACACATGAAATTTATGTGTTCAAAATAACAATATATTTTTTACCCTATACAGCTCTAAGTGCCTCACTCCCAGATAAACAAGGCTTGAGCTGGGAGAGCTTTTTGCCCTTTCTGCGGTTGTGGGGGGAATGACATAGCAGGCTGCTTGCTGCTGGTCCTGATCGACACATTTACAAAACAAAAGACGCTGAATGGAGAGGTGAGAACGGATTTAAGGTGGGCTGGGTTTACAACTTTTTTCGTAGGCTTCAGGAATTCTAGTATTAAGGACCGTCAGCAAATTGTTGCTGTCGGTAGGTTTAGGTCTGGCCCACTTTACTTGTTCCAGGCTGTCCCTCGGGGATCAGTTCTTGACCCTCTACCTTTTACCATTTAAATGCTTCCTCTTGGTGACTTTATTAGACGGCAAGTTCTACGGTTTCATTGTTATGCTGATGGTACACAGATTTATCTACACACATGGCTTACGTTAACATTAGTTCCTACTCCACCATTGGTTGCCTGTTTGGCTGACATCAGACACTGGATGTCTGAAAACTTTGTCAGACTAAATAGTGATAAAATTGAGGCTTTAATTATTGCATCTCCAGGCACTTTAAAGAAAATAGAAAATTCCCCGGTAAAAATCCCTGATTTTATTAAATCCTTTGCACAGGTTAAAAATCTTGGTGATATTCTTGATCATACATTCTCCTTTGATCCTCTTATTAATAATATTACCAAGGTTGCCTTTTTCCACCTTAAGCAAATTTCAAGGCTGGGTCCATTGCTCTCTGATACTACAACTGAGATGCTTATTCATGCGTTTGTCACCTTGTGAATTGACTATTGCAATGCAGTGCTGATTGGTATCCCAGCTCGGAGTCTAAACAAATAATAATATGTACAAAGCACAGCAGCAAGAGTGATTACCCACTTAAAACCCTGGCAGCATATGACTCCTACACTTCTAAAATTGCATTGGCTACCTATTCCCTTCAGTATTCAATAAAAAGTCTCCTTTTATTTTTTAAAACATTTCATGGTCTAGCCCCACCATTACTTGTCTTCTTTAATTTGTCTCTATACTTCATGAGGTTCACTTCATTCTTCTCACTCTTTGCTATTAACCATTCCATTATGCAGATTGCACACTATGTAGGCTTTTAGTATATCAGGGGCACCAGCTATGGAATGCCCTGCCTTTGGAGCGCTGTGCATGTACCTCATTTTCTGTTTTTAAATCTACACTTAAAATTTTTAAAATTGCCTTTTGTTGTTCTCATTAATTGTTTTTACATTGAACTGTTTCATTTTAAGTGTAATATGAACTGTTTCATTTTAAGTGTAATAATAATATTACTTTCTCCACTTAGTCAATATACTTTTCTCCCATAAATAAAAAATAAAAATAAAAAACAGAATACAAGGAAACTGCAGAAGTTTGTTGTCTTTTGTTTTTTTGATTGTGTTCACATAAACTCACTGAGAGCAGCAATCATTAGTTGTGTTTATGACAAACATAGAGGCATTTACATTTGTAAAGTTAATAAATTAAATTCAAAAGATATTTATTGTATAAAGCAATGAAGTTTATCTTATTTAACAAAATAATTATAAAAGTATGATTGGAAATCATATTGGAAAAAGTGTTTTTTATGTTTATGAAGCAATTATTGCAGAAAGTATTAGTGAGGAAACAGAAAAACCGGATGCCCTAAGTCTACCTTCTGCAGTAAAAGACTAATTAATGATAGTTAATTGTAAAAATAATGCAGGTGTAGGGGTAGCAAGTAAAGAGCCTAATTTTATCAAATGAGAAGAGGTTTTTCAATTTAGTGTAATTATGCAAGATTCAAAAAAGAAAAGAAAGCTTTTACCCTAATTAGTTGAACATAGAATGAAAGGACTTAAAAAATTGAAACGATTGCAGATAAAGAAAGAGAAGTTGTTATAGCTTGAATCTTCAGCTGCAAAAGATGGGAACAAAAAATTGAAACACTGTTAAAGCACTTGAATGTATTAATAGATTTCTGTAAGATACAAACAAATGTTGAAGACTTGGAGTTGTACTGGTTCTTGGTAAATTATGACTGCGGTTAGTCTGATAAGACACAAAGCTATGTGATAAACCCAACTGCTTAGTGTTCTTAGGGAGCTGCTATGGTGGTAATGAGGACAGAAGATAAATGCAGGAATTGTAGAAAGAAAGATGACTCACTAGCAAAAGCAGAGTTTAGATGAATAGTGTGCTGTCCATCTTCTTACATGAATTTCACTTTATTTGAATTGAAAGAATAACTTTCACACGTACATTGTCATACACGTGCGTATGGAAGGCAGCTAAAGGGCTTGAAGGAAGGTAATTCTACGCCAGACCAGGGGTTGGCAAGGTGTACTGATCCTTTCTCTTTTTTCCACTGCAGACCCATTACAGGAAATTCCGCTTGGTCCCCATGACATCACTTCCGGTCAAGACCTCCACGATGTCACTTCCGGTCCAGAAGACGCCCCTTCCTGTCACGACCCCGATGACGTCACTTCTGGTTGCTGGCATAACTACTGTACCTCACTTCCTCTGTCGCACTCTAAAAACCCACCATCTCAACCTCACCAGTCAGTTCTATTTTGGACTCAAACCAGTACACTAATGTGCAAAAAAATTTCCACATTGTAGCCAGGAAAATTATACGGGTAGCTGCCCCAAATCTTTTTATGGCTCTTGTCTCATCTTTGACAACATTTAAGGCTGTTTTTATTTTTATAACATGCTACAAGCAACATAAAAGACCCACCACTATTAATAATTAACATAAATTATACATCCAAACGTTTGTTAAGCTGCAGATAGATCCATGTCATATTTCAGTGAAGCCTGCAATGTTTGCTGCAAAAAATGGACTAACCTTCTGAATAATGGAGGTGAGCAGGGGCCTCATTTGTAAAACTGATTTTGAGTATGAAAATACAGTTACACCAAAAAACTGGAAAATGCATCTGCAAAAAAAAAAATCAGATTTCTAAAACCTGGTGTACGTACATTTTTACATAATTTACCCTTTATAAATCAGTTGTATCAATTGTAAATGTGCGTTTGTGAATCCACCTCAAAACCCTGGCTGATTCCACCATGAAACAACCATGTAAGAGCCATGCTAATCAGCCTCATACATATGCAGTCACAATACTGTAGACCTTCTTTGGCTGGTAGAGCAGCCTCCTTCATGACACATCCAGTAATCCCAGATCGAAGTTCTCATTTCTAAATTAGAGGCACACACCTTTATTTGGTGGCCTAAGCTTGGCTGTCACCAACAAGTGCAAATATATTAAATAGCAACATTTTACTTCTACTGTAAATGCCTTGAGCTGCAAAAGGACCATGTCTGATATTAAAAAAAATTCTGATCTATGATGATGAAGCGCTAGTCACTGACAGAGTCTGCGTGTGACGGTAGGAGAAAAAACATATCTGTGCTCTATGATTTTCGATCTGTGATTGGCAACTGTAACTACAGATTGCTTTTTATGACGATTGTCAGTCTTATCTTGGCATCACAGATGACTTGCATGTTGATAGAATGTAACTGCTTACTGTTAGTAAAAGTAGCTTCATTCTCACTGTGACCTTATTGCAATATGAGTGCATTAATTGTGCTTCAGTTATGTTAGGGAAACCCAACAGTGCTGCAGACAGCTTTTTTATGTTGGTAACAATATATTATATACTAGCAAAATACCCGCGCTTCGCAGCGGCGAAGTACTGCCTTAAAATTTTTATTAAGAAGAAAATGTAACCTTTTTAAACTGAGGGAAAATATGCCAATAATTATTTGTTAAGGATCTCTTTGTGTACCATGTTGTCAGTTCGGCCCTCCGGTTGTAATATGACCAAGCTGTGCACTGAGCTTACTCTTGAGCATGTAACTTACAGTTGGCCATGTGAACAGTAATCTTGTCTCAAATCTCACAGCTTGGATTGCTGCTGTCATAATCAGTTTGAGGTTCATGGTTTGTTTCAATTACGACAGTATTTGCAGGATTTGTTGTGTTGAAGTGACATTCGGCATCTGTCAAGCGTTGTAAGCACACAACCGGTTTCATCGATAAAATCACATCCAGCTTTTGAGAGTTTAAACACTCATAAACATCAAAG
>JANRMT010062856.1:53685160-53715052 GCA_026402145.1 Polypterus bichir lapradei | reverse complement strand
GTAAACTGAAATAAAATAATTAATAAAACCAAAATGAAAAACTAAAAACAAACTAAACTATTAAAGTAGCTGGAAAGAGTAACTGAAATAAAATTTACTAATTTACTAAAATAATTTAAGTTTTAATTTTTGAATTAATATTCTTGCTGTTAGTTTTAAATCCTTGTAATTTTTAAAACTGAAAGTCATCCACCACCAGCTGCCCACACATATTCATCCACTGAACGGCAGTTGGTGATGGCGGGTGGGTGTTCACACAGCATTTGCGGTGACAGAGTGAACTGACTACGGGCGCGTAAAGCGTGTGGAATGGAAAGTGACTTACGTGCCGCCTTTCTTTGCACTTGTTGTATATCAAGATGTAATTCAGACGCTTGAAATCTGAATGTGCTGGTCAACAAAAACTTTACCGTATGGACAGAAAAATCACGAATAAGTAATGTTTCAGTTTATTTCTCAGGTGCCAGCTTTTTGTTGACAGTAATTCACTTGCCACTTCACACACGAAGTATAGAAAAAGTATAGTAATCATGAAAAAAATTCAACCTCGAGATTTTGATAAATCCTAACATTTTAGACCTCCCGAGTCCGAAAATACAGTTTTTGGAATCGTGTGTGTGTATAAACATGATAACTCAAAGACGCTACTAGATAGGTGAGTGAAATTTGGTATGCACTATAGTAACAAATACAGAATCTCATTACAACGAAATTTTCGTTATAACGAAATATTTTTTAGGTCCCTGGGAGTTCGTTGTAATGGAATTTTACCTGTAATGTGTTTTTGTGTTTATGCTATATTTTTTAGTTTATCTTTTTCAGTTAATATTCATCATTCTTAATACCACATACAGTGGAACCTCGGTTCATGACCACAATTCGTTCCAAAACTCTGGTCGTAAACTGATTTGGTCGTAAACTGAAGTAATTTCCCCCATAGGATTGTATGTAAATGCAATTAATCCGTTCCAGACCGTACGAACTGTATGTAAATATATATATATTTTTTAAGGTTTTTAAGCACAAATATAGTTAATTATACCATAGAATGCACAGTGTAATAGTAAACTAAATGTAAAAACATTGAATAACACTGAGAAAACCTTGAACAACAGAGAAAACTAACACTGCAAGAGTTCACGCTATAGCGCTACGAACCGCTCGCTAAAAACACTTTTTTTAATGAGTTTTAAGCACAGGGAAAAAAATGAACATATGAAAAATCCGTAATTTAATAAACCAGCAAGAACAGTAACATTACAACAATGCACGCTATGAACCGATCACTGTAAACAGAAGTGAAGTGGAGGTTAAAATCCAATAGAAAAAAGTCTTCATTGAATACAACAAGGTTAAAACAATGCTCGGATCTGTCTCTTTAAAAACAAGTCAGGTGCATTCTTTGACTGCCTTCTCGGCCTTATCCGTCCAGCTGTCTCTCTCGCGCGCGTGTCTCTGTGTGTGTGTGTCTCTCTCTCTCTCTCTCTGTCTCTCTCTTGCTCGCTGCACAGGGAATGCACAGGGAGAGACTGAACACATGCAGAAACTGGCTTATTTGTATACCGAGTCTGTGGTCGTGAACAGATGCAAAAGTTTGGCGAACTTTTTGGTCGTAAACCGATTTGTACATGTTCCGAGACGTTCGTGAACCGAGGTTCCACTGTATTGTGAAAATAATCCAATAGCAGAATTATGTTTTAAAATATCTGTGCCCATTTTTTCAATGTTTCTCTCTCTCTCTCAAAACAGATAGTTGAAATCATCATATTCTTTTTGTTCTTAACATCTGCCATATCATACATATTGCATACCAGGGATTTTTCCTGCCTTGCAAAGCCAACTAGTATTAAAAATGATAATACTGTGTAACATTGTTCATATTCAGTACCTGGTTTTGATAATGCTTGTTTTTATCAGACAAAAACAAAACCAAATAATAAAGTGTGTTGCGTAGTGTAGTAAGCTTCCACTTAAACATTAAACTCATGTTATATCCAAACCCGTTAAGTGTACAATTCTGTCTCATAGTGACACAAAAACTAAACTCCATAGTAGCTCTTTAACCGTACCATAATTACTAAAACTAAAACTGAAACTAATGTATATGAAAATAAAATAGAAATGTCTTTGTAAAGTAAAAACTAAATTAAAACTAAACTTACAAGATGAAGGAAAACTAAAACTAAACTGAATGTCCAAGTAAGGTCAGAAAAAATATAGAAATAAAAACTAATGTGAAAAGGCAAAAGTATAATAACCTTGGTCAGTTCAAAGATTCCAGGACAGCAGGCATGACACAGTGAATCTTGGCTAAGATGTTCCAGACTTATTATCCAGTGTGTATCCAGCATACCCAGGATTTGATTATTACCTAAGACCATTGGTTGAGACACAATAGACACTGAACCAAAGGCTGAGCCTTTGGAGCAAGATGTCAGGAGACATCTCAAAAAAAGTAGGGGAGAGTGTAATGGGCTAGAATTCAGTATTCTAAAGAAAATGACATTTCTGTGTGTTGCTTAGTGTAATAGGCTATAAACCAGTGTTTTAAAGAAAAGGCAGAAAATTCGGCTTCAGGTTATTGTTGATGGTTATCTCATCCACACACAATGTGGTGATAACAGAACTGTCTGCTTCCTCTGGCCACAATACCATTGTTGCCAAAGTAAATGTGTTTACACCATTTGTTCTAGTGAAGGAAATTTGGCTTGCACCATTGTTTCACTGACTGCCATGTTGATCTATGCAGAAACTGACGCATATATATATTTCTGGTAAAAGGAGAATAAAAAAGAGAACAGAGAAGTATGGCCTGAAACTCGGGACTGCTGCCTGTTTCTTTTATGCTTTTTCCCTGTTTCTTTTATGCTTTTCACCATATCCCTGTGGCTACACCCTGTAGCAACAGTGGCTTGTACCTGGCCCAGGTTCCCCTAGACTGTGAGGCCGGTAACATCAATGCAGTGATATTAATTATTATGCATACAAGTCATCATTTAGCTGGTTTGCCTACATTTCCTTACTTGATCAAAGATGTTGTCATTTCCTAGTTTTTCCAAAATGTTACATACTAATGGGTCAGAGTTGCTGTAAATGTATGCATTCCCTCATCAAATTCCTCTATAAAACCAAATGTTTGTGCACAAACTTGCTTATGCATATGTCAAGCCTCTCTTTGAGCTTCTGCAAGCTTTATAAAAGAACAAACACTACAAAAAGGGTCAATACCAAGAAAAAGCCCTATCTTGTGTTAATCCAAATTGCTAAACCAGAAATTAAAGATGAGGACAGGAAACAGAATCAGATGCACCAAATAAAGAACACCAGCAATGACATGCAGAGATTTATTTGAGTTATCGCCAAACTCAAATGAAACATGGCTACTAGTGCCAACTATTAAACCCACTGCATTAATGATGTCAGATGTTGTGACCTCTGCACCCACACCCCCAGCAACCGGGGGCTGCATCTTGGCAATGGGATTCACAACATGGCGACACCTATGAAACTAACATGGTGCCACAAAAAAAGACACAAAAAGTAACTAATTTTTTGGAAATGATTTCTGATCAGAAAAGTATATGGGAGTAAAACATAACAAAGACATTTTCTCTTCAATAGTTTACTGGGGAAATCCCACTGACATCAAAAAAAGAAGCTGGCCCGAAATTAGAAGTAATTGTGTACTCCTATCACAATTGGATGACAATACATCTCAAAATTGGGTTTTAAGCATTAATCGATTAAACCATTTCAAAGAATCTTGAAAAAATGAGTTCTAGAAACGCTCTAAATGAAATGTTCACAATAATAAGTAAATGGCAGGAAATAGAAAAAACAAAACAAAAGCAAATCTACTCAACTACTAGATCTATAATTGACTTTATGACAAGCAGGTTTACTCAACTCCTAGTTCAGCAACTGACATGTCTACTTAACTCCCAGCTCCACCAAAGACTCACAGAAAATGCATTTTATCAAAAAGCTGGAAAATTACAGAAGATCAAAGGAAGAAAAAATTTTTGACCTTGCAAGAGGAATTAGTAAGAAGCCACAGGACTGCAAGAGGTGGGTCGCCCATGGAGGAAATCACAGAGAAATCTAAATTATAACAAAGCCAGAAAACATGCTTATGGTAAAAAGGAGAAAAAAATAAAATTATAAACCTTTAAGAATGCTTAAAAAATTAACAAAAGCAGAGAGGACGGATCAAGGAGCTCATAGAGGCAAAAAGACCTGCATAAGACCTGTAATGTTGTGAATTTTTGTGTTGTTGTGTAATTCATTATATGAAAGCTGTGCAGAGAAGTGCCACAAAATTTTAAAAGGCAATGAGCTGAGAACAGAGGGTTTAAGTATAACATTTGAGAGCACTGGGAGACACCAAACCTTTTGCCTCATAATAAAAGATAACCACAAATACAAGACACTATTAACAAACTGAAGCTCTTTAGAGTTGTGAAAATGGAGAAGAATAAGTAATTGAGAGTTTAATAGTAGGACTTTGTATTTCATTTGTTCTTTTGTGTGCTCTATGTGTGTGAATCACTATGTGCTTCTTAAACGGGCTTTCTCTTCCTACGACAGGACACAGAATCCATTACATTCGTGACATTAGAGCTCTCTGAATAATTTAAATACTGAGATGTATACTTGATATCATTTTCATGATGATAGGAATTAAAGCATGTTATTAAACATGGGAACACGGTGGCGCAGTGATAGTGATGAGATGGCACCTTGTCCAGAGATTGTTTCTGCCTCCTGCAAAATGCTTGCTGTGCTGAACGTGACTTTCGATGAAATAATTTATTGCAGCAGTACTGTCTCTTAAAATGTACTAACCTCCAATTCCTGTCCTTCCTTTTCTTTCTTAAGTAACCAATCGCCACACGATCAGCTTGGTATTAGATGTCAGGCCATCTGTAGGCTTAGAACGCCGATTCATCAAAACTTTTAAGGATCATTAAAATATCTCCGTAGTACATGTTTAATTATTCTATCCATCTATCCTTCCAGTGTCACGCCAGCCCCAGCAAGAATACAGCGCGAGGCAGGAACCATACCTGAATGACAGCCAGCTCGGCACTAGCGCTGTGACACCGTGTCCTCACATGTTTAATTATTAACAATATAGATTATTTAAATAATGTTAACATTTTATCTGTATGATGTAATAAACATATTTTGCAGCATTTCATCTTAAAAATGATATCATCATCATATGCAAATATGCATTTTATAAAGTAGCTCTGGTTGTGCAATATTATGATTGTATCACAAGTTTAGTGAGGTAATTTTACTTATAAGTACAATAAGTTCTACAATTAGCACTTGATGGACTGATTGAGTGCGTTTATAATTCTTGGGATGAAACTGTTTTTGAACCGCAAAGTCCCTACAGGAAAGGCTCTGAAACATTTGTCGTATGAGAGCACTTCAAATAGACAGCATGGCTGAGGCAGCATGTGCTTGATGTTGTATACTGATAATTCGCTTTCTGATCAGCTGCTATAGAGCTGTGATTCCACACTCAGATACAGTGATATAAATACTCTGATTGGTGCAGTGAGAGTAATATGGAAAAAGATGAACCGCTGTGGCAACCCCTAACGGAAGCAGCTGAAAGAAGCAGAAGAAGAAGGTGCAGTGAGAGTAAGAACGCTAAAGCAGCTATGGTATTTTGAATAGTTTGGCCTTTCCATGGACCGTTATATATTGTTATAGGTTATTTACAATCAGATGCCTTAAACTAATAAACAATATCCGGTTAATTTCAGTGTATATGATAAAGCCGCGTCAGGGATGTGGATCTAAAAAAGAAAGGGAAACCACACTGGAACAAAAGCACTGCTTTGATGCTCGGCTCCGCCAGTTTGCAAAACCGAGCAGAGAACTTGCGTACGCCAAGGATTTAGCTGGCGTGAAAATGTGCATGGCTTTACGCTAAGTTTAGGTTTTATACATCGCGATTTGAGCATGGAAACGGGAGTAGGCAACATTTTTGTGCATACGCACCATTTATATATGAGGCCCTTGGGCCTTCGTCTTTTTGAAGAGATATGGGGAGCGCCACACACCCCTTTCCAGTGACCTCATGACCCCCCTCCCCCATGCTCTCCCAATACATCTACTGACTTCAAAGGAAGAGCCAACAGAGACATGAATGTTACTGCCAAGGTAAGTAAACCTCTTGACAATGTCGACACTCTCTCCACAGACAGGCACACTGCTGATGGTTGTGCTTAAGAGGTCATTAAAGGCCTGGATATTGTTTTTTATCCAGGACACTCGCATTGTCTGCAAAGTCAGGATCAGTGAATCTTTCTTCACCAACAGATGCCCCACAGCCGCTAGACCCCATAACCTTGCCCAACACCCAGTCCATGCAAGCATTGAACAGAGTAGGAGCAAAAGCACAACCCAGACGAACCCCAGAATCAACTCGGAAAAACACAGAGGTTCTGCCTCCACTCTGCACAGCACTCAATGTACTAATGTAACCTTGAGGGGATCCTGTGGAGTCTTAGGATGTCCCACAGGGTAGCTCGATCAACTGAGTCAAGTGCTTTAAGAAAATCAACGAAGGCTGCAAAAAAAATCTGCCAATATTCACGTTTGCACTCCATTAGGACTGTCAGTGCCAGAATGTGGTCGATGCTAGACTTCTTAGGTGCAAAACCAGACTGCTTCGTTCACTGGTAGGTGAGCAAGTGATCACGGATCCTATTGAGAATGGCCCTAGCAAGGACCTTACCCGGCACCAAGAGCAGTGTTATCCCCCTGTAGTTGCTGCAATCCAGGCGATCACCCTTCACTTTCCAGAAAGGGATGACAAGTTCCTATTTCCAGTTCACCCCGGATACCACAGATCCCAGCAGCCTACCCTACTTTCAGCTGGTTCACCACCTGTGCAATCTTAGTGAGACTAGGTCATTCACAGCTAATTGGAGAATCAGCCTCAAGAACCATGGACCCAGCGATATCCAACGTTCTAGCTGGAGGATCATCTTTAACAGCTACTCAAAGTAGCCAGCCCAGCAGGTTACAGCTGCAGTGTCATCCGTAAGAACTGTTCCATCAGCCACCCTGACTTCAACTCTCTGAGGAACAGATTTGGATGTGCTTTGATTCCTCTGTAAGCAGGACGTAGGCCACTAGACCATAGATATTGTGTTACTTGCTCACAGATTCCTCTAACAAACGCCTCCTTATCTACCCTCAGAGCCCGGGGCAGATCAAGCCAGCTGTGACTCCTCTCGATGATATCCAGAGTGACCTGCGAGATGAAACACCTACTTCTGGGAACACTGGTAACACCAACACAACTCTCAGCAACCTTCAGGGTCTTGATACAGAAGGTCTCTAACATCACACACGTAAGTTCCTCACACAAACTGCGTGCAAACTCATCAGAAACAGCTTGATCTTGGAATCTGGCCAGGTCCAGCCTCTTTTTTCTTGTAGGTTGTATACTACTGGACCTAAGCTGGATCTTCAGAGTAGCAACAACAAGTCTGTAGTCAGAATTCACAAACGGGGCACTTCTGTAGACCCTGCAGTTTTGTATGAGCCTTCAGCGTCTGCCCACGAGGATGTGATTGATCTCATTCACCGCACCACCAGTATTGGAGTACCAAGTCCAATGATGCAGCTCAGGGCACTAGAACCAGGATCCAGCAATTCACAGCTCCTGATCCTTTGCAAAGTCAAGGAACGTGGAGCCACTTTCACTACGGTCAACAGACCCATGAGGACCGAGACAATTCTAATAGCCAGCTCTATCAGTGCCAGTGGCTGCATTGAATTCACCCATGACCAGAGGAGTGTCACCTTGCAGGTACCCATCAAGCACTGAGCAAAGCTGTGAATAAAATGTCTCCCTCCTGAGACATCATTCACCACAGTTGGAGCATACACTGAGGCAACAGACAAGGCACCCAGAGAGTGTCGTAATCGGAATGTAATTATACGCTCATTGAAAGCAGTGACATCGGACACCATTGGAAGAAGCAGATCCACTACAGCAACAGCTACTCCGCGACCAGACCAATAAAATGTGTTCCCCACTTAAAGAGATCTGCCTAGTCCCAGGTCTGCATACAGATTGTACGCACAGTCTGTGGCAGATTAATATATATCAGTTTTTAAGCCTTTTTCTACTAAATGGCCAGTATTATTCTGATTTTTATTATCCCACATTTATGTTATATTTATTAACTTTCCTTTAAATAATAACTTTCTAGACTTTAAATTCACTGTCTTGATGTTATGCTATAAAATGTTTTACTTCAGTGGCACAGTTTACGACTTCAGGGTGTCCACTTGAAGATTCACACTAGCATTAAGAATTGTACTCTGAGTGCCATTGTGGCTTTATGTTCTTCAGAAAGGTCTGTTTTGGGACTGTCTCTTAAATTCTGCCATTTTGGTGTTGCACTTACCAAATACACTAATACAGATGATACTATTTAAAATTCCAGTTCAAATACTTGCCAGGCAAAAAGGGGCCATAAAGTCTCTCATCAAGTAACGGAAACCTGCGTTAAGAGTGACTGTACTGGATGATCCAGGAGGGTTATACACAGGGGTGATAGGGAGATAAACACTGAGATGCACCTTGGATCCCCTAGCACATTAGAATTAAATGTTGCTGTCTGTGACACGGATTCACACCATGATCCATCCCATTTTGCATGTTTTTGCACAATGGTAACTGCCACTTTGCACAGTGGCTAGCCATGAATTCACAACATCTGGATTACAAAGGCCCTCAGAATCAGTTTCATTATTGCAAGAATAATGGTAGAACTCTCTTCTCAACTGCACAGAAACTGCCTATAAGCACTGCTAGCAAAGTACTTCCCGATGGCATCAGCTGAGCTGTCTTTTTGTCTCTCTCTCTCTCTCACACACACACACACCTTAGCAGAGACCTTTCTGTGTAGCACCATCATTAAGACTAAGGAACTGAAAATGAACACAATAATCACAACAGAGAAAAGATCATAGAATGATGACAGGGTGTAAATACATATACAACAACAATAATATTTATTTATATAACACATTTTCATACAACAATGTTGCTCAAATGCTTTACGAGATGACAAAAGAAAGTTACAAGAAGAGAAAACAATTAAGATTAGGCAATATATATTAAAGAATAAATAACAAAAAAACAAGGTAAGGTCAGAAATAAGGTACAGGTAAGCACAAACTTTTTTTCAGGGACTGCTGAAATTGATCCTATTCCCTTTTAACATCTGGTGGGAAGGCTCTCTGTCTTCCCATTGTCTTACCCAGAGTGCAGTTTGACTGTAGACGATATAGACGACTTGTTGAATTTGCATGAAGTAGACCTTACAAAAGGGGCATTCATCCAGCTTGACAAACCTCGGATTTCTGAGAAGTAGGAAGATGAAGAAAAAGAAGAAGAAGCAAAGGCACTGGATAACTCTTAAGTTAAAAGAAATTATGGGCCTTGTAAACAAATTAACAAACATTGCTAATGAATATGACAAGAACAAGATGAGAAACATAACATTTAAAAATATAATCATCTCTGATTTGGCACCCTACAAAGAAATATACAGTATGAATGCAAAGAATGAGAGCATAAGCAGAGTTCTAGCTTAGGTTTTTTTCAGCCTAACAAGGCATCCACTTTTCCAGAGAATTTGTAACAAACATTCACATTAAATGGCACACGTTGTAAGAGAAGAATATTATCCTTCAATTCTGATATCTAATGTTTGCCTCAAAGTTCCTCATCACCTGAATCTCATCCAGCTCTTCAAGAATGATTGCCTTAATTCCCTTCTCCGACTATCCACCATCCACTATCAAGTCTTCTTCTTCTCACTTTCTGACAACAATGAAACTTTGTTGTATGAACATTTATCGATTATATATTTAAAAGTTTTTCCTTGCATATTTCTTTCACAATTTTAGTGAAACAATATTGTTTTTTTTTATTGTGAAAGAGCACATTGTAATTTTTTTCCATTTAAATTAACGGAAATATGTTTTTCATTTGCATTTTATTCAATTTAAGAAGGATTTTCAAGAGCAAATTAAAAACGTAAAAATAGGGAAACCTGTACAGCACAGTGTGGATTGAATACACTCAGCCAGCCAGAGCAACAGCCACACTTGGACAGCATTTTCATTTACAGTAAGCCAATTCTGAGGAAAACACACCGTGTTTAACTGAACATAGTCACTGTCAATGTCTGTCCAGCAACCATGTTGTCTGTAAATCGCTGTTGACTTCAAACTGTTTTGTACATTATCTTCTTATACCTTACAGTAATTGTGTTCTGTTTATGACCATCTATGGTCTATAAATGCGAGAAACGTTTGATTGCAGTGCTAATTATGGAGCCATAGCTTTTTTTCCCTACCTTTTTCTGTCCAATTAAGGCAATGTACAAAAAACAAAGAAAAAAACTTGTGAGTGTCAGTAATCTTTGTTCCCAAGGAACCAAGTTAGCTGAACTATTCCATAATATTTCAGTAATTATTTACCTCTCTGATGCTGATCTTTCTGATCATAAAATAGGTCATTACAATAGAATTTGATGAGAAGAATTTATAATTAATTACAGAATTACTATATTTGAGCGTTCCTCTAGAGTGCCTCTTTCCCTTGCACGATTTGGCTCAAAAACTAATCAACACATCGTCATCTCATAATAGGTGTAGGTTTCGAGTTTGGTATTTTTCCGTGCAGCCGTTTTAGCTCTAGACCATCCTCAAGAAACTATGACACACAGTCAGACACTCACATATCATTGAGATATCAATGTTTTCGGTATCAGGTGACCCTAAAATGTTGAGATTGGTTGAAAACCAGAGATTTACATTTTCTGGCCAATCTAAAGCATTCACTCGTCCCCCATAGACGATAGCTTTTGGTGGGGGAGGGCGCAAAACAAACAAAAAAAAAAATCAGAAAAGATAAGCAGAAAAGTAATAGCAATGCCGGTTCTAGAATACCCAGCACATAACTAATTACCACACATAATAGTAGGGGGACAATTATGTCAGCACTCCACACAGAGAACAACAAATGGGAGAAAAACGTTCAACAAAAATGTCTGTTTTATTAAACAAAGATAACAACAGGAAGAACAGAAACTAGTAAAATAAGCAAATATAACGCCTGTCTTGTAGATGGGGTGGCTCACCCACATTCCCATTTTAAAGTGCCTTAAACAATACTAATCCCTCAGATGCAGCACATATGGCACTGTATAAAAATTTTAGGCACTTTAGAAAGTTCAGAAAAATATTTTTCTTAGTCAGTTATTTGATATCTTTGTGATTAGTGTGTCAATAGAACAGAGCAGATTTTAGAGTTCCAAACATTTCTCTTAGAAAAAATGAATAAGACATTTGAATCTCCCTAAAGAAAGAAACTCAACAAGTAATAGAGCACTTTCCACTTAAACAGTGAGACATCTTTGTAGGCATTCAGCCCAGTGCTTTGACAAGCAACTCCAACAAATAGGTGGCTAATGATCAATGGCATCATGTGTAGGTGAAATTAAAGCAATTAACTAAAACAGCTGTATAGAGAGAATAAAATTGAGCAAGGGACCACCATTCTAAAAAGGTGAGATTGAGGTAAAGGTGATGGTTTAACCTGCAAATCTTGCACCAAGCCAAAAGTGATCATAGTGACAAAAAAAACTGGAGTGGTGGCTCTGAGGCTAGGGATCTGCACTGGCAATTGGAAGGTTGCCGGTTCGAATTCCGTAAATGCCAAAAGGGACTCTGCTCTGTTGGGGCCTTAACCTGCAATTTCTGAGCACTTTGAGTAGTGAGAAAAACACTATATAAATGCAAAGAATTATTATTAAGACATATGATGGTCATCCTGAATTATTAAGGTCTCTCCAAAGCAGACATGTCTTTCTAAATGTGCTATTCAAGCTCTTCTGTAGGAGCACAAACAAGCTGGCATTGTTGAAGACCAGTGGTCAGAAATTGAGTGCAGCAAATGAGACATACAGTGTTGGCCAAATTATTATAATATTTGATCTTTTTGAGAAGTTTGTTGTAATTTTCTGTCTGAATCAAATGATGTCGCTAGTATTTTCACTATTATCACTCAGATTGTGTTGCAAATGGATATTAATATGATTAAGAATTGTTTTTGTATGGTTTTTGCTTGGCTTTGTCTGAAAACAATATTTTTTGTGGGGTGACACAAAGGCATTAAAATTTGGCCTGTTTCTGTGTTTTGAAGACAATTTTACAACATGACATTTTCGCTATTTCTGCACACCTTTTAAAACAGTTTGAGCTTATATATAAATAAGCCTGCACACAAAAACAAATTCTAACACACAAATTTAGTTTTTGCGGAAGTTTGACGCAAATCTTCTCTGGAACTTGTACGAAAGTGAGAATGGGTAAGAAAAGCAACATCCAGCCCTTGAAAAAACCTCTTCTTACGACGACAATGAAGAGGAAGAGGTTGGACTGGGCGAAAAAGTATTCTGACTGGACTTCAGAACACATCTGGAATATTTTCAATAATTTTTTGACAATTATCTAAAATCTAATTAACTAAATAAATAACTGAACACACATTATATTTTTTTCAAACAGGTTGTTTTTTCGGATGAGAGTTCGATGCATGTCCTTGAGGACCGTGCTCAATTTGTGTGCCGACGTCCTGGTGAGGAATTCCGCCCAGATTGTGTTAAACAGACAGTTAAGCACCCACTTTCTGTGATGGTTTGGGGTGCCATCAGTGTTCACGGCGTGAGTCGTCTGCACATCGTGGAAGGAACGATGCGCCAGGGTCAATACATCCAAGTCCTGGAAACACAGCTCCTTCCTCAGTTAAGGGACTGGACTCAAGGATCTCATCAGGATGTCATTTTCCAGCAAGATAATGCCCCTTGTCACACATACAAAAAAGTTAAGAAGTACCTGGCAGAAAAACAACTCCAATTGCTCGACTTGCCTGAAAACAGTGCGGACATTAATCCCATAGAGAATGTGTGGAAGATGCTGAAAGATAAGATGCATGAATGCAGGATCACAACCAAGCAACATCTTATTGAATGCCTTCTACATGTATGGTTTCATGACAAAGACATTAAAAAGTGTGCAGAGGACATGATTGCAGGCATGCCTAACAGAATACAGGCAGTGATTAAAGCACGTGGAGGCTGGACAAAATACTGACATTTTGGATGACATTTAGCGTGTCAAGGAAACAAAACCTTAATTTCCCATAAAACTTTCTAAATATATGTTGAAAACCTATTTGGTTTGTGTTTTACATAAGTAACTGCAAATACAAAGAATTGCATGTCATTTATAATGCACCATATTGGTAATTTTTAGCTTTGAATCGACAAAAACTGCAGAAAACCAAAATATTATAATAATTTGGCCAACACTGTACATGAAAAATGCATCAAGCTTACTTCTCTTTTAAATCAGAAGATGTCCAGCACCGCTATCAGTAAAGAACTGGGAGACACCAGAGGGACCCTGGTACACCTATATACAGTCTGGAGACATCTAATCAGCGGTGGTCTTCATGGAAGAATTGTGATCAAAATGCCTTTCCTCCATTGTGGAATAAAACCAAACCACTCAACTACACACTCAAACACACGGACGGTGTAGCAGAAAAATGGCAGCAGGGACTCTGGACTGATGAGTCAAAGTTTGACTGCTGAAGTGTTGGGACTATTACATGAATGAGTCTGCAAATGGCAGTAGTAATTTGATTAAATTTAATGGCCCTGTATGTGCTGAGAAATGCAGACAGGATTTCCATCATGCAGTACCACCAAGGAGTTGTATGATAAATCCAAAATTAATTTCATGTATCACAATGACCCCAATTACATGGCCAAAATCATAAAAACTACAGCAAAACAAGGAGGAGGAAATCCTTCAAGAGAGGATATGGCACCCATAGAGCTCTGATCTCAAAATCATTGAGCCTTTCTGGGATAAATTACAGAGATAGAAACAATTAAGGCAACCGAAGTCTGTAGGAGAACTCTGTCAAATTCTTCAAGTGATTTGCAACAACCAACCATACTGTATGACAGTGGACCTAATAGAAAAGCAGAGGATGATCACATCAAAAATTGATTCTATTTATGTTTTTCTCCTGTTTACTGCACTTATTGATTAATAAAAACTGTTCATTGTTTTTGAAAGCATTCCCGCTTTATGGCTTTTTTTCTGGAGTGCCCAAGGCTTTTGCATGGTACTGTATATAATGATTCATGCTCAAGCCTGAATCAAGCCACAAGTGTCCTTGTGGCTCTGGTCAGGTAAAAATGAACAGGCAGGATTTCAATGTAACATCATAATGATGCCTTTTGCCTTTGTTTCCATAGAACAGTTAAAAAAGAAAACCCAAGACAAGTCACTTTCACCTGAGTACTGAAAGTCTTGTCTCTTCCAGTCCTTCCCTTATAACCGGAAGTCAGCGTTCATTCTGGACCCTGCTCTCAACATGACAAGTTTCCAGTGGAGACAGACTATGGTTCTGGATTTGTGTTTGGCTTTATTTTTTTTCTAACTACCCTATTAATAAGGTTTACCGAGTGTGCTACTCCTGTCTTGTTTCCACTATATGTATATATTTTCTTTTTTATATGTAAGGTAAATTCTATCCACTCTTTCTGAGATTCTCTATACAGACAGGATTGTGCTACACAGCTATTAATGTCAAATTCTTTTTATAGCCCATTAGTGAAAATAATGATTACTGGCTTTGTTTCCAGCAGGAGCATAATAAAAGCAATGTATAATCCGCATATTATTATTTTAATTAAGGTTATCATTAAAAGATTAAATAATCAAAGGGAATTAAGAACAAAAGACAATGAATTGTAATTGTTTAAATAGATCAGGAACCCCTGAGTTAATGCTTTAGATACAGTTATCCTGGATTATATATCTGATGGTATATTGCTTAATGATTTTATATAATTTAAAGGTTTTTATAGAAACCTACATGTCAATACTGACCAAATCCTAATCCATGAAAAAGTGATAAAGTATTGACCCTGTTTCTTTATTATAAATGCAAAAGTGAAAATTTTTACATAAAAGACATGGCACAGTATAAAAATAAAACACGACAGTACTTTCCTGGATGCAGGAGTTTGAACTAGTTACGCAGTCCAAGAGTATAAACAATAATGTAAGTGCTTTGTAAGTTTGTATGTATGCCTTACGATTCACCAGCACACAATCAGAGTTGGTTTGGGAGTTTTTGCCTTGTTCTTGATACCACTGGGAGACTTCAGCTCCTCGCAACTTTTAATGAAATAAACAAGTTTAGCAAACTGGTGGACAAGTGACTGGATAGTGGCTCAAATGTTTACTAATTCTTGTATGATTACGCATGTGAAAACTGAATTAAAGAAATCAATATCAACAAAATCTAGTTTTGAAATAAAGACTCAAAGTGGCTAATGCAATAGTTTAAACAACAGAATATTACATGTGTAAAGTGAGCATATGAAGATGGAGGGGTGTGATTATACTACATGTTTTTCTAGGCTGCAACGAATCAAATATCCTCCTAAATGAGATGGTAGACTTAAACAAAGACAGCATTGAAATAAAAAAAAAAAAAATAGTATTTGGAACATTCTTCACTCTCGTGTTAATATGTTTAAGCTCAGATCCCACTCTCAATATACTTAGACCCCAGACTGATTCGCCTGTAAGGAAGATGAACTGAGTTTGGGCGTGTGTGATAGTCTCCAGTTCCTGTGATTCGGATCTGAATTAAGTGAGTTTGACAATGGATGAATGAAAGAAATACCAGTTTCATTTTAATTATGTTTAAATTATTGATGTATTTAATCTGAGTAGTCTGCAAAACTTATGTTTAAAATAAGGCACCTAGATGTACATGATTTAGTGTATCTGACCAATTTTATATATTAGTTTCCATATAAATGAAGCCACTATCTCATCTCTTAGATTGTTTGAATACTATAGTCTCTAAACACTTGTAATGTACTGTATTCAGTATTGGAAATGGAAAAAAATATGGCCACAACCCCCCATTCACTCCCACATATAAAAAAAAAATTAAACCTCTAAAAATACACCCGATCCAATCATGTAGTTTATGTCAAAAGTACACAAAAAGCATACAGCACATAATCAGATTCATATGAGACGCAATACAAAATTGTTCAGTCTTTTTGTGTGCTTTTGATTCATTGTGGATATTTATGTAACAGCAGTAAGGACTGACACTGGCACCAACAACAGTTAATGGCCATTAAAAGCGCCATTTATTTAGGTCTTTGTGACAGACATTAACAAACTCCCACTGTAGTCCTTGGGACTTGACATTTTCTTCCTAAGGTTACTCTGCTGCCCGGTTTGGGAGATGTCTGGTAAGTTTCCATGCTGCCCCTTGTCTCTTCTTCCCTATCAGTCCAACCTGGCATGCTATTCAGCACCAGTATACATAGCTCTACCCAGGCGCATCTGAATATTTCCTCACAGGCCTGAGTTGCTGCACTTATCTACTTCTTAGCACAGTTTGCTGAATAGCTCTGAGCAGCTATTCCTGCTTCACTGCTGGATACAGAAAACTCTATTCATTTGACAGCCTAATGTCGTGGGTAATAGATGGGTATGCAAATTCAGTGACTTAGAGCTTACCAACATAAGCAAGTAGCTATTTATTATTTTGTTTTGGTCAAATATTCATACTGCTCCTTTGACTAGCATTCCACACAATCACCTTGCATCTATACTGTTATGAACAGATTGAGAGGGTGGTAAGGTGTCTCTGGAGTTTGTGACAGTGTAGCAGCTTGGCTCTCATTCTTCCATTCTCTTTGATTTTTTCAACCATGAAGGTTTGTTTCCTTACACAGAAGTACATTTTCATATAGATAGTGAACAGTTCTATACAGCAAATAATTAACCTCTCCCATATATTAAATCAACCAAACTTCTCAGACCTCCATGTTATCAAAATTGACCAATCTGACAATGAATCAGGTAACTAAGGGCTGCTTTTTTCTTACATATCATTTGTGGATTTGACACTCAAATAAAAGGAGCTGCTAATCTTAACACTGATGCAGGACCAACACTTGCTATACCATCGAAAGAAAGTAGAAGGAAAGTTAGAAAGTAAAAGGACTGCTGTGTGGTCTAATGGCTAATGCTTTGGACTTCAGACCCTGAAGCTGAAGTAGGTCCTGCTACTCACACTCTGTGACCATGAGCAAGTGATTTCACCTGCCAATGATCCAATTAGAAAAAGAATTATTACCATTTATATCTCAAATGTTGTAAGTCCACTTGGATAAAGGCATTAGAAAAATAAGTAAATAGTAATGATAATATTAATAAGTGAGAGAATTGTTCAAATTTAAGTTTTAGAAGTTGCAGAGCAGCGTTCCCAGACACTTCAAACATGAACTACATATGTTATGCTGCATGCATTAAATATGTTGGTATTCACTAGTTAATCATATTTCTGTTTTATAAGCTGTTTTTCATGTGTGCACTTCATATTGCTACTTTACAAGCAACATGTTACGGGCCCATGAATGGGCCACAGCAACAAAAATGATAAAGAAGCAAATCCTGAAGTGTATGCAAACTTCGCCTCCACCAGAGGATGAGCTTCATTACAAAGGTAAGTCTTGAACTGAACTCTGCTGACCTTCAAGGGTGCTATAATCCGAGTGTTTGGCCATGGAGTCTGTTGTCTGTGGAATATAGAAAAAGTAGAGCAGCAATGACATCACAGAGCTTTCAGTCCGTCCTCCAAGTTGCGTCTGAGGGGCGGGCCAAAGTTCTTTCCCTTAATGCAGCTTCACTTCACTTCAGTATTAAACGTTCCTACTGATTACTGCTCCATTCAATTTTCACGGTCCACTCCACAACAGTAACATACTGTTTCCCACATATCTTCACGTAGGTGATTTATTAGAATAACAACAAAAAAAAAAACTACTGTGGCCACATATTTTTTTGAGTGTGCCACACAACACTTACATTAAAGCAGGTGCTCACCAATTGTGTATTGTGTCACTGAGTTTCTTGAAATAACCGGGGTGTTGCAGATAATACTGAGGACATAAATTACAAAGTCATCATTACAAATGAACTCCAAAATGGGTCTCCTTTTTTACACCAGTTGGTGGAGCCCCACCATGTGAGCAGCTAGGCATTTCACACCCAGACTGATTAGTCTTAAGAGAATGGTTCTTTTTATTATTAAGGTTCATTTACATAATATTTGAATAAATTTTAATTTGCATCAATCAGCACACAGATAAATGGTATATTCTATTAACCTCCATTATGCCATTAAGTATTACATCATGTCCCATATTAGTTAAGCATATTAAAAAGTTTTAAGTAAATAGCTGGTTCATAAATACATGACTTCATACATGTAAACTGTGTGAAATGAACAACCTTGACACACACAAAAAAGTTTGGGGCAGCCACCCATATATTGTCCCTGGCTGCAAAAGGGTTTTGAAGTAACACTAATGTGCACTGTTTTGAGTCCTGAACTGAACTGAATAGTTGAGGAAAGATGGCAGCTTTATAAGCCGAAAGGTGAAAGTGATGTCATCTGGCCGGCACCGAAAGTGATGTCATCCTGGGTGCCAGAACCAGAAGTGATGTTGAATCAGGCAGGTTTTCCCGTATTTGGCCTGCAGAGATAACAGAGGTAGGTGCAGTAATTACCTCCACTTGGTCCATTCAGCTCCCTCCTAGTCGCACGTGTATGACAACTGTTATCAGAGAACAAAATGTAAAGTTAAAAGTTACATCAGTGGTTCTCAACCTGTGGGGCGGGCCCCCCTAGGGGGGCACGAAGTAACAAAAAGGGGGGCGCAAAGATGTGAAAAAAAGAAAACAAGAATCAAAAATATGAAAAAAACATCTGTTGAAACCAAAACAAATTAACTTAAACTACATTTTGATACTAGAACAATAAATATAGAGTTAGATAAATGTTGATAAAAATTAAGTAGATATAATAAAATATGCATCTACATTTCAAAAAAATGTTAGTGGGGGGAGCGATTAAAACTGTTATGAAAGCTCGGGTCGCAAATACTTAAAGGTTGAGAAACGCTGAGTTACATATGACCTCGTCTTCTAACTTAAATGTGCTTGCACAGATGACGTCAGAGTGTCCTAGTTAAAGAGCCAGGCAGTTTCAAGTACATTTTTCCCTTACACTGGGCCATGGTGAGTGCATGTGTTTTACAAACTAAATATTTTGAATGTTTTAAATGTCACACTGTAATGATCAGATGCCTTTATCTGAAGTGACTACTAACAATTAAAATGCAGTCAAACCTACTTAATGTCAGAACACCTAATGTCACAATCTACGTAATGTAACAGAATTGTTTTCATCCTGTTAAGCTTCCATAAGATATATCATTTCTGCCTAACATTACCCCTTGTTATGTCACAAACTGGTTAACGTGAACAGATTTATTGGCCCTTGTTTATCACCACCAACTCAATATCTGGGCTGCTGATTTGATTTTAGGGTTTGGGTTAGCTGCCAGGCAGTTAAAATGAATTGCTCCACACTGGCAGCCATCTGTGTCAAATGTTAAATTTTGTGGTGATTTATGGTGTGAGATTTACAATGTACAATATATACCAACTTTGACTAGGTAGGGAGGAAGGTGAGCATACAATAAAATGGCCATAAATGCAAATGTGTAAATCTGGACCTGCAAAAGTGAAAGATTTAAAGATGGCTGATTTTCCGTTTAAACAGAAATACATCACAGACAAGTTTGGTAATAACATTTTGACTGTGTGAAACACTTCTAGGAGGTGTAACAACATACAGAAGGAAATGTCATTTATCAGATTTGTGCTGTACAACTTTCTGAAAGTGGGTAAATGCTTGTAGAGGCTTCCTTATGTCAGGCTAAACATACGGGTCTGACCAAATGGAAATGTGGCAATGGCTTCCTTCAATGCTGCAAAAACTGCAATGACCTCACTTTGCAGGACCATCCAGTAACAGTTAATCACTCATTTTCCCATTGTCATGGCCTGGTTTTATTTTTCTACTTTTCTGGTATTTATTTTGTTTTATGTCTTTTGTCTTTCTATTTGGAGTTTTGTTTACTGCTAAATCCAATTCTGACAAACATTTCCGCTTTTGATTTAAATTTAAAATAGTTATTTATGTGTTTTCTGTGACAGCGTGTTGGTTTGGTATGGGTGCCGCCATTTTCTGGTCTTATATTACATCATCTATATGCATTGATGCCCGGAAATAGAAAGAAATGTCACCATTGTATAAGTGTTAAGGTCATGTCCTGGTTATCGGAGAATCTGAAACTTTTTGTGTTATAGATTTAGTGTTTCTAGTTACTGATTCTTTGCTTTGAAATGGAACATAGTGCTTTGGTTTATATGACTTATACAAGTATTATTAACCTCACAGAAGCAAATTTTGGTCTGGTAATTTGGCTGTGTCGCTTATTATTTAAACTGCCATGATTCTCCATGTCTGCAGAATAAGAATTTGCTAAAAACTATGCATGGCTACTGACTTTTGTTGACAGCACAAACATACTGAATGATGCTTTCAAGGCAGTGGTGTGTATTCAGAACCTTTTAATTAACTGAAATGTGAAAATTATGCTGTGAAAAAACACACACCTTTTTCCCTGCTGCATGTAAGACAATCTCATGGCAAACTACACATTGACTACATTCATCATTCATGGAATGTCTCTACAACATGTATTTATAATAAAGAAAGTACAATATATTACACCTGAACATTGTGTAAATCTACAGCATAATACACAATATGTGCTTTAACTTAAATGTTAACTTTCCATTTAAAATAAATACTCCACTGAAAAGTTATGCTTTTTTTTTATATGTTACTGACGTGTGTAGTTTGTAGTGATGGCTGAAAAAATGTTTGTATGAAGAATGGAGATGACAAAATTTATGATAAAAAGGCTGTATGTGGCAGCCAACACTGAACAACAGGCAAACAATATTAAAAACCTCTATTAAAAAAAATCTCTTATTTCTTGTGTCGCATAGTCTACGTGTACGTTTTTTGGGGTAGGAGTTGGTGAAGTTCTGGGTTGTTAAAGCGTTGAAGGATGAATGCTAAGGGGTAAATTGTTTTTCTAGCCATGCATTTCTAACTATTCTAACCCATTTTTGTATTAGTTCATAACTGCTTTTATGTTTGCTTATTTTTATCTATTGCCTTAGCTTAATAGACTGACTAATGACAAATAATGCAGCAGCGATAATTAGACTCTTAAGTCTCTTTCTGTGGTTTGTTCTAGTAAAACCTGCCTATGATAGCTTGTTTCAAAATTAGCCTCACCATTAGTTTTTAAGATCATTTTGTTCTTTCACTTGATAAGAGATAAAAGACCTATAAAAGAAGCCTGCTCAATGAAACGAGTATGGCAGGAAATGTGTCCACACGGGATTGCGCTCTTGAATTGAAGACCGACTTTTCCCCCTATTCATTTCTCAAAAATCTTGTCTTCAATTTAGAAGCACAGGAATTAAAATTCAAAGCTGAGCACAAGAAGCTTATGGTTACTCCTAACACAAGATGAAAACTTAAATTAAAAATTGTTTAATGTTTGATGGTGTTAGTACAGTTGTAGATTTAGGAAGAGCAGAGAAAAGCCAGAGCAGTCCCAAGATACCTACTGCATTCGTCTGAGAACTGTATTATTTGTATGAAATAAATGATCAATGAATGCAGAGCAGAACTTTACGTACATAAGGCCAACCTGGATGTTATTTTGGAGAATCTTGGTGAAAAAGGTTAGCAAACTTGTTGGGCTGAACGGCCTGTTTTTGTGTTCTTATGTTCTAATATTAAATGATATTCATTATTGTTTGACAAATTGTATGTCAGAAGCTAGGAGGTTCCAAAACAACATCTATAGCATGCATCGTGTATTTTCATTTGCTATTTTTTCTATGTTATAGGTTTAGTTCCGCAGCCTCCTTAGTGTTATGTTTACTTCTGGTAAAACAAGCCAAAACACTGAAGTTTTTTGAACAAGAAAAAATGTTATTATGTGTAAGAAAAACATGTAAGTACGAAAACATCAATATAAACACAGAAGGAAAGAGATGTCTAGTGTCCACTGCTGTACGGATGCAGATTTAGTACAAGTTCTTCGTGTAAAATGTTTTGAAACAGTCACTGACGCACAGCCCAATGTTGTATTTGGAATAATAGAAGAATTTTTCTTTGTGCTCTTTTCTGTTTTTTGGGAATGAGAGTGTAGAATGTCAGCACTTTATTCCCATGATCGACATGATCCTTCTGTTATTGTAGGCTACTACAGTGCAGAGTTTAGTGACTTCCACAATTAACTGGCACAAACAACAGCTACCGCTTTGTGAACAGTGTGTAGGGGGCTAAAGTCTTTTTTGTCTTTCTACTTGATCACAGTCATTTTGCCTTTTTGCCATGCACTGTGAACCTTCAAGCAATGAAATTTCCTAGGCAGTTCAGTCATACAATGCCCTATACATCAGTTTTACTATCCGTGTCAACAGCTCTTGACCAATTCACGTTGTTACTATTGTTGTTTGATTCAACTAATGGTTCAGTCTCAGTTTGTTCAAAAGCTGGCTTTACAGCTTCTCATTTACATGCAATTATGTGTCTTGGTTGAAGGCTCCACCCCTCTCATGAATATTGATGAGTTACCTTAGTGTGGCAAAACACACAGACATTAAATATTCATGATTTTTTTGCAGCGTAATGTTACTTTATCCATTAGATTGCAGCAGAATGCTACCCTGAGGGTTATTTGCGCTTACTGCTCTACACTAACAGCTAAATCCCTGAGAGATACAGTAGCTGAGGTTAACCATATTTATATAGAATTCCGAGTCCAAGTGACTCTTGTTGTTCACGCCAAGAAGATTAAACACTTTAAAGATACCACTATAAAAGGACACATGTATTCACATTATTTCTTTTTTGTGCAATGTGCATCTGTATTGAAATACCTTTACATTAAGTTAAAGTGAAAAGATTCCAAATACTGTTAAGTATTAAATGTGGTACTTTGTTTAATTACTTGGGGATTTATTGCAAACCTGTTAAAGCATGTATCTTATATACATCCAAAACAAAAAAAAGTACATTTCTCAAGACAATCTTTATTATACTATTTTACATTTCATATTGTATTTTTGTTTGAGATCATTAGTAGAATATTCTATCATCGGAAATGCAGAGGAACTGTTTTGTTTTTAGAACATTTTGTTTTTAGACAAAACAATGGTTTAATGCAGTTTCTGAGTTTTGATTTATTTGTATGTCCCCTCATTCTGCCAAGTTTGTTCAGGGAAGAGATATATTAATAAGGGACAGGTGAAGTAAAATGTGTGTGTTCTTTATTCACTTCTATTATGAGGCAAAAATAGAGAATGTTTATCAGATCAGTAATTTCTAGATTGGTGACAATGAACAAATGTTTAACTAGGATTGCAAAGCGAATGCACTCTTACACGTGACAAGCGACGAGCGCAAGTTGTTGAATATGTTCCAATTTCAGAGAGAAAAGGCTTGCAAAATCTTCCAAAGACATATTGCTTATTTACATGGGGTGTCTCAAACTCGCTCCAAAAAATTCTGAAATGGCTTAGAGTTCATCCAAGTGGCATAATCTCTTTAAAATATGGTGCTTGTTAGTGTCTAAAACTGACTTTATTTTCATTTACTGCTTATTTTTAACTAACCTGTGCATGGCATTTTATGAGTAATCCAAGTCGAATTAACATTATTAAATATCTCAAAATAAAATTCAGGTCTCTTAAAATACAATTTCCTTTTTAAGAAATCAGAAACTCATGTTAAGATATCTCAAAATATGTTCCTTTACATTTAAAAATGTCTGCAATAAATTTTGAGATATTCACAAATCCATTTCATCCATCCATTTTCCAACCCGCTGAATCCAAACACTGGGTCACGGGGGTCTGCTGGAGCCAATCCCAGCCAACACAGGAATCCAATCCCAGGCAAGGTGCTAACCCACAGCAGGACAGACACAAACACACACCAAGCGCCAATGTAGAATCGCCAATCCACCTAACCTGCATGTCTTTGGGAGGAAACCCACGCAGACACAGGGAGAACCCACGCAGACACAGGGAGAACCCAGGAAGCGAACCCAGGTCTCCTAACTGCAAGGCAGCAGCGCTCTCCACTGCACTACTGTGCCGCCCAAATCTGTTTCAAGATATCTCAATACATTTTCAGACACTTCAAAATATCTATGTGTGCATTTTAAATACGTTCTGAGATACCTCAAATTATCTTACACACATTTTAAGATATCTGAAATGCATTTTAAGATATTGTAAAATCATTTCCTATTCTTTCAATGGGGCATTTTCTCTATTTTAAGATATCCTGAAATAAGCGGAAAATTATTTTGAGATTTCTTGAAGTGCATTTCAGATATCTGAAAACAGACAGGAAGCTTTTAAATATATCTAAAAACACATTTGAGATATCTTAAATTGTGCTATAGTTTTTTGAAAACAGTTAATGTACTTAACACATAATGTCTTTTTAAAGGCATCTTAAAATGTATTTGAGATATCGTGAAATACAGAGACCCGTTTTAAGATATCATATGATGAATTTGAAATATCTAAAAATGTATGAATTAAGATATTAAATTTTTTTTAAATATATTAGTTGCACTTCTAGATATCTTAAAATAACCTGTTGTGCATTTCAAGATATCTCAAATCTCAAATATATTCTGAGATACCTCAAAATACCTTCCTGTGCATTTTGAGAAATCTGATGTTCATTTTGAGGTATCTTAAAATAGACAGGAAGTTCCATTGAAAGAATTGAATAGTTTACAAGAAAAGATTTTGGGATATTTTAAAATGTATTTGAAACTGGTAAATACTCTCAACATAGTGTAGGCTCAGAGTGCTGTGACAAGTTCTCAGGTAAAATGCAAATATAAATTTGTGTAATGTACTAAAAGAAAGAATACATTTTTACAAATTACTAAATATGGAATTAGTACACATAAAAACACAGAAATGTTAAAAAATGAAGTTGCTACCACTATGCTTCAATTTGGGGATTGTGTTTTTGATAATGTGCAGTGTTTGGATCACATCAAACTGATGACCAAAAATCTCAGACCACAGAATCTTCTTCCACCTGACTTCAGAGTCTCACATGTGCATATTAACCACAATGTCAAGTGCATTTCTTGAGTAGTTGCTTCTCTTTGCTACTTGCCATAAGGTTGTGACTGCCAAAGGGAACAGTTGCTGTCTACACACTGTCACCAATCTTAGTCCCTGTAGCTTGTAACTCCTTCAGAGTTCTCAGAGGCCTCCTAGTGGCTTCCTTTAGTAATCTTGTACGATCACTCAGTTTTTGGGGGTGGCCTACTCTGGCACATTTACAGCTGTGCAATACTCTTTCAATTTCGTAATGATTGATTTAACTGGATTCCAAGGATATTAAGTGATTTGTCTCCATCCACTGACTTGTGGTTTTCAATCATCATTTCACAGAGATGCTTGGAGTGGTGGTGTTTGTTGTGTTGTGTTTGTGTGTGTGCGTGTGTGTTGTTTGTGTTGTGTTGTTTTTTTTCAATCAGATCACCATACTAGCCCTCCAGAAGTTGGACCTTCCAGATAAGGAGCATTTAAACCACAATCAGTTGAAACTCCTTAACTACAGCCAGGTGATCTCCAATTACCTATATATGTGACTCCTAAAACCAAGTAAACTCATCAGTGATGATTTAGGTGTTTCTTATTAAAGGCAATGACTACTTATATGATCAGTTATTTTGGTGTTTTATATATGTTATTAATTCAGACCACTTTGCAGAGATCAGTTTTCACTTTACATTTAAGAGTCTGTTTCTGTTGGTCAATGTCAAAAAGCCACATTAAATCTGCTGTGATTCAATGTTGTACAATAATAAAATGTGAAAACCTCCAAGGTGGTGAATACTTTTTATAGGCACTCTCACTGTAGAGTGTCTATGAACAGATGTTTTTCCTGGGTAATCTGCTTTTGTCCAGCATCCCACAGACACACATGTTAGATTGCCTGCTCCAACAGATTCTGTCCTTCCTTGACCTTGTAAAGGAATAACCGAGTTCCTAAAATAGGCAGAGTAGTAGATGGCCTGACAGATTGAAATGCACAGTACTGATGTGTAATTATGTTTTATTCACATGAAAATGAACATAATGTTTAAAATGTGCATTATTTTAGAATGTCATAACAGGATCAATATATAGGAATCCACAGAAATTTTAGATAAGAACAAGAAATTAATTAATTAATTAATTAATCAATCCTGACAGATTAATCACTTCCTTTTAACACAGCATTCAAGTTTAGAATTAAGGGTCCCCAAGATACTACTTAAGCCACTCTGCTATGCATCTTGCTCCTTATATTTACAATTCCATTTAATGAAATAATTCCTAACATCTGTGAGAAATTAATTTTAACCTGTTTCAAAGTGTGCCTGTGTTTGTTCCAAAGATGACTTCAAGGTTACTAATTTCGCTGATGGCTTTCAATACATGTTGGGAAATTTTAGTTTGGTTAGACTATAAATGTGGAGCCTTTCAATTTTCCTTTGCAAAAGGGGTTTCGCAGAGTATCTCTTCACCTGCCTCTTTTTGTTTGATGATAGACAGTGATGCGTTCATGATATTCCCAAGTTCTTAAGAGTTATTTTATCTGTTAATGCTTCATTCATATTAATGCTTTTCAGCAGACAGAACACTGTGATCACAATCCTGGTCATCTGAATTATTTTTTTTGTCCATGAATTGATTCTGTAAGTCGTACCTTTACTTTTTTTGTTCTTGGCAGTTGTGTAATTGAGTTGAAATGCATATATACCACACTTTGTAGGACTGAAGTCAGTGACCATTTCCTTGGTGCCCACACTGTGGACTCTTAAATGGTCTTCACAGAGTGCACAGGCACCGATTTGTTAGTTAGCATTTGCTACAAATTTAGCTGTCATCAAATGTAAAAGAAAAAACATAATGTTGCTTGTTCCAGACCATTGATTTTGTATTATAGATCGTGCCCTAATTTTAAGTACAATACAACTTACTTTTTGTATAGCACTCTTCACCCAGAACAGGTACAGAACACTGTGAACAATTCTCAGTTAAAATAGAAGTATGGATTATACTAATTACTATATCCACAACTGTTTTTTGTGTTATTTTCTTTTGATGAGAGGAGTCAGATATTTCAAGCAAGTGGTCTGTTCCAACTCCCATAGAGATTGTTAGGGGAAGCAAGCACTTGTGGGTTCATCCAAAGCTTACCCACTTACTGTCTTTTATAGGAGTGAATAGGGACCAGTAAGGGTTCAACAACACTATTTTTCTCTAGAACTGCATGATTCTCAGGTTTCCCTTGTTGGCCTCAAATCAAGCTCACTGCCCCTCGTAAAGCGCAATATTTGTCAAGCTAAAGGTGCATTACATTCGTATGGTTTCAGAACAAATAAGAGAAGTGGAGTGATAAATTGAAAAGGAAATTATGTAGTGTCACACACGTGCATTTGGGAGACAGTTTACGGGTTCAAATAGATAGTTACCTGCCAAACCGGGGGGTTGGCACTGCCCTCTAACTCTTTTTCCTTTCTCCTGGCAGAACAACTGAAGAATCCACTCAGTAACATCTCTTCCGGTTCCCATCATCAAGATCCCACCTCTTCATTGCATCACTTCCTGCAAACTCGACTATATATATACTGCCCTCATTTTGTCTTGTATCAGTTCCAATTTGAACTCAGTCTGTAAAGACGTCATTTCCTTTTCTGGTGCAACAGTATATGGGGGATCCCCCTAAATCTTTGATAGTGTTCTTGTGTGTATTTTACAGTAGATATAACTAAATAAATGCAAAGAATAAATAAATATGTATATGGCCAGATAGAAATTTTTCTCAGGAGAGTTCTATCTATTATCCCGAACTAAGGTCTCCCAATTTCTTTTCAAAATCTTTATTTGTTCTGTATTTTAGATGTGACTATTTTCTTAGCACACTAATGTTAGCACACATTGAACTGTTCACATTGTTATAAACAGTACCTATTTTTAGTTACTAATTTTATTCATTTCAATTTGAAACAGGCAAGATCTGACCAACCACATTGGGAAACTTGACAGCTGAGAACAATGCTAGTCCTACGTCAGCGTGTTCACTATGTAGGTAGCTGGTTTGTGGCCCACAACTCATTGCTCCAAATTAAAATCACAGTCCTCAGACAGGGGACTAGTAACCTATTACCAATAAGTGAAAATAAAACCATTTTTTTAATTTTGTTTTGTCTGTAATGGCACAATTGTCAGTGACGCAATTAGTAACATTGTTAACTGGTTCTGATATACAGTTTTAGAGTCTGTGGTTATAAGTCTGTGTTCTATAAGGTGATCTGCCATTTTTACTGTTAGCGCTGTTTTGATGTCCATTCCACAGTGCGCTCATTACAAAGCCTATATGGTCTGAGGGGTTATGTTGGACCTTCTTGAAGTTGCGTGGAGTTTTATATATGACAAATGCTAACAGGTAAAAAGGTATTGTAAATATGTATTCTAGGAGTATAACAGAGAAATATACATATTTTTAAAAATACAATTACATGTATGATTTATTATTACCTAATCAAAAACCAATGCCCTTCCCCTATACTATATGACCACAATGTGGCACCACAGATTCCCAATCCACAGATATAACAGCACCAAAACAGTCCCAGGTTCAAAACCAGAGTGACTGGTTTATTTACTTTCACAGATTAATTCTTCCAGCACATGATACAATTCTTTTTCTCACTCCTTCCCATTCCGCACATGCAAGCTGCACATGCAAGCCTTTCTACTATGTGGTTTTGTTACACTTGAATTCACTATCTTTCTTTTAACAAGATAAAATAACCTTTCTGTAATATTATGTATTAGAATAGCATAATTTATTAGAAAGGGTTACATAATGCTCTTTTCATAGAATATAGCTGATATACAAAGTATTATTTTTCAGGAAAACCACAAAAAAGAGAAAAAAGGACCTTAGCCTGACTCGAATGTTTTGTAGTCTAGTATTACAGGTCCAGGGAATGATGGCCTCTGGTGTCTGCACTGCACAGGTTACTACTAAGGTATGATCGGCCCTTTGCTCAGCTATAAGGTTACCAAGACACCAAAATGGAAGACATCTGGGGCCTCAAATAGGGCTAGTCTCTTTCAGGAGTAGTACATAATATTAAGCTAGTCAGACTTTCAGTGTAATTACTAGAAGTAATTCAGAGATGCTCAATAAATACAGGCACAGATCATGGAAATGCTGTGAAACTGGGGTCTATGAGATGGGGACTGTGGGCTGGATAACTTTTAGGAAGTTTGCTTTGATTCAAAAAATGGGGCTGTTTGACAAAGTCCCCAGGTGTATCAGAATGCCTGACAGCAGTCTTTGAACAAAGAGCATCAAGAGACTTGCTGATGTGAAAGAATGCAAAGTAGGTAACTGTGCCTGCAGAACCTGTAAGGCAGCTAGATATGTTTGTTTTGTTTGTGCAGTTTAGTCATGTGTATCCTCCATGCTCTATTTATGTTTTGCTTATAATAGAACTCTTATTAATGTGTTTTCTGGTACATATAAATTCTTAATCTTCATTACAAAAGGAACATTTTTGTGTAGACACCAAAAACGTAGACATTTAACAAACTTGTAGTATCTTTAAACTAATAGATATACTGTAGAAGAACCAACATTTCTTATTTCTTTACACATTCTAGAATTAATGATATTTGGCC
>JANRMT010062856.1:53645669-53680160 GCA_026402145.1 Polypterus bichir lapradei | reverse complement strand
TTTTTTTTGTTTTTTCTGTCCCCGCTGGCCATTGGACCTTACTCTTATTCTATGTTAATTAATGTTGACTTATTTTGTTTTCTTATTGTGTCTTTTATTTTTCTATTCTTTATTATGTAAAGCACTTTGAGCTACTGTTTGTATGAAAATGTGCTATATAAATAAATGTTGTTGTTGTTGATATGACCTGCGTACTTAGTTATCACTTATTTATATGTTACAAACTTGGAGATGCAATAGATTTATTCAGAATATTTGTTAACTGCCCTTCACAGGATGACATATTTTTCTGGAGGTTGGATACACTTGACATTCTTCATCTCTATAGGAAGAGGGTACTGTTTATGTGGTATAAAATAGGATATTGACAAGAAAAAAAGGCAATTTACTAAGGTATGCCAAGAAATAAATGATTGTATCATGCATGCAAAGGTATACATGTTAAAAATTAATTTATTCTATACAAAGTACATAAGAATTGACAGTATGCAGAGGATCAATTGACATACACTTTAAATATCTGTAGCCATGCTTTACTAGATCTAACCCATGTGTATTTTCCTGAAAATGAAAAAATGACACATTAATAAAGTTTAATAAAAATATTTATTGAATATATTCTGACATATATGTATTGAACATTTTTTAAATCAAAATGTTTGCATTTACAAATTCGTAGTATAGGATACATACCCTTTTTCTTTAAAACTAGCAAAATGCATAGTGCAATAATAAATAATTAAATTTTGTAGAGATATCCCCTGAGATATGAGGGTTTGAGTTATGAATTTTCACATTTAAGAGGGATTTAATTTAATACCCATTTTGAGTTACAAAGTATCTTCTTCGCAGTTATGAGAATCAATGTGGACTCTTCTATTGAGCAACACAGCCATATGAATGTAAGGTATATGAAGATAAGCAGACTAGCATCTTATTGCTGGCCTTCTTACCACTGCTAGTGCCATATCTAGCCTCATGCTGCTATCCTGTTGCAATGGAAGAGAAAGAGGAAAAAGGCATGGATGATCTAGCAATGGAGTCTGACAAACTTGGTACCTCTTCCCCATTATCTTTCCCTCTCCATCACCCTCTTGCTTTCTATTTCAGTCACAAACCACACCAAAGTCATTATAAAATTTATAAATGATTCTCTTCTCTGTATCCTCATGTGGCACTTGGTGCCAATGCTCTACTGCCAAGCTGTTTGCCTGCCTATAGAAAAGACAACACAGATAATGGAATACTGGAATCACCAGATAGAAAGGTCCTTTCATCTGATTGGCCAGGCCAGAACTTACTCAGCTGTAGAATGGCCAGTGCTAGGGAAATGGCTTGTTGGCCGAGGTCTCCAGGGGCCTCATGCATAACGCCGTGCGTAGAATTCACACTATAACATGACGTAAGCACAAAAGCTGAAATGTGCTTACACACAGAAAAATCCAAATGCAGGAATCTGTGCGTACTCCAACTTTCACGTTCTTCCGCTCCATAACTCCCGGTCAGCGTAAAAAGTAACGCAGGTGCATGCGCCTGCTGTCCCGCCCCAATTTCTCCCAGAATTTCGCCTCTTTGAATATGCAAATCAATATAAATAGCCCTTAAACTCAGCGTTCTGTGAAAAGTCAATGGGAAAAGCACAGGGGAAAATATAAGAATTTCAGCGAATACCAAGTGGAGGCAAAGAAAAACATACTATTTGTTGGTTTAAACAGTGGTATAAACAACAAAAGTTAAGCTGATCGACTGACATAGCGTGTCAGAGAAACTCGAAAGCTCAAGTTCACAAAGTCGCACAGTGCTCAAAATAAAAAAGAAGTTGTCACATATCAAAGTTGCCGTGAAAAAGCGAGTTGTAGCCCACCGTCTGACTGTCACATGAAAGCTTATTAGGGTACAGAGAAAAAAAAGGCACACTGTAGAAAAAAAGCATGAAATGTCAACTTCAATCTCGAAATTTCCAGTTTAATTACGTAGTTTATTTTGTCATTAAATTAGAACATCATAAACTTCATCTTAAAATCGTTTAATTAACCAGTTTCTCAAATGACATTGTAGTTAAAGTAGCATGTTAAATGCTTTGTTTTGTATTTGATCTTTTGCTCTATGTGTGTGAATCACTACGTGCTTCCGCTTTCTCTTTCTCTGACAGGACACAGAATCCATTACATTTGTGATATTACAGCTCTCTGAATAATTAAAATACTGAGATGTATAAGTGATATCTTTTTCATGATGATAGGAGTTAAAGCATGTTATTAAACAGGGGATCACGGTGCATGATTGTGCACGACCTTCGATGAAATTATTGTAGCAGTACTGTCTCTTTCAAATGTACTAACCTTCAATTCCTGTGCTTACTTTTCTTTCTCCTAATACCCAATCGCCACACAATCAGCTCTGTAATAGACGTTAAGCCATCTGTAAGCTTACAACAGCGATTCTTGAAAACCTTTAAGGAACATTAAAATATCTTTGTAGTACATGTTTAATTATTCTATCCATCTATCTTTCCAGTGTCGCGTCAGCCCCAGTAAGAATACAGCACAAGGTAGGATCAATCCGTGAACTAGCTAGCGCTGCGGTACCGTGTCCTCACATGTTTAATTATTAACAATACAGATTAGTTAAATGAAGTTAAAGTTTTATCTCTATAATATAATCAACATATTTTGCTGCATTTCATCTTAAAAATGATATCGTCATCATATGTAAATAGCGCTTTATAAAGTGGCGCAGGTTGTGCAATATTATAACTGTAGTGCAAGTTTACAGTGAGGTGATTGTACTTATAAGTTCAAACAGTTCTACAAGGAGCAATTGATTGAGTGCGTTAATAGTTCTTGGGATGAAACTGTTTCTGAACCGCAAGGTCCGTACAGGAAAGACTTTGAAACGTTTTGCCGTGGCTGAGGCAGCGTGTGCTTGATGCTGTATATCGATAATTCTCTTTCCGATCAGCAGCTGCTGTGATTCCCAACTCAGATATATTGATATAAATACTCCGAGTGGTGCAGTGAGAGTAATATGAAAAAGATGATCCGCTGTGGCAACCCTTAACGGGAGCAGGTGAAAGAAGAAAAAAAAGGTGCAGTGAGAATAACAACGCTAAAGCAGTTATGGTATTTGGAATACTATGGCTATTCCCTGGACCATTATATTGTTATAAGTTAATTACAATCAGATGCATTACACTAATAAACAATATGCGGTTAGTTTCAGTGTATTTATAAAGCCTTGGCAGGAATGTGGATCCAAGAAATAAAGAGTAACCACACAGGAACAGTAGCACTGCTTTGACGCTGGATGCCGCCAGTCTGCAAAACTGAGTGGAGAACGATAGGGTATGAGGTACAGTGGAAAAGTGCTTGGCTTTATGCCAAGTGTAGGTTTTATACATTGTGATTTGAATGTGGAAACGTTCTTACGCAACATTTCTGTGCGTATACGCCGTTTATACATGAGGCCCCAGGACACCATTTGTGTCTGGCTTGTCTAACTGCTTTTCTGCCATCTGGCAGTGGTTCTACAAAAAGCCGATGGACAGATAGTGTTGTTTTTCATTTATGTTGATTAGTTTTTGCTTTGTTTTTGATGTATTTGAACAAATCTGTATCCTCATACGTGATAGTTCTGTATTTAGTGAGTGGTATATTCTATTCTTGCATTTTGCACTTGTAGTTTGTACTATGGTATTTTCTGAGTTGATCATGATAGATTGGCCATCTAGCTCTGTGAATGGGGATTGCTCATATTCTGCTTAGTGTGTTGTATTTACTCCATTTTGTTTTGACACCAACTGTACACCCAACCTACCTGAAAGGGGGATTTCTCTTTTCAGGATTTGTTTTGGAGATTTTTCTTGTCTTCTTAGAGAGTCAAGGCTGGAGGGGGTGTCAAAAAACAGGGTGTGTTAAAGTCCATTAATGCATTCCTTGTGTGATTTTGTGCGGTACAAGAAAGAAATTGGTGTTATACTAACGTCATCCCAGCCTTCTTGTCTTTGCTCTCAATTTGTTCAGTGAGTGTGATGTTAAAGGTGCTTTTTCCTTATCTTTACTGTATACTTACTGTTTATGTTGTTGCATTTTTTCAAGATTAAATGACAAATACTCTGTAAATATCAGTAAGTATCATATGTTTCCTTTTTATGCCTCAAAATACAGTAGCTATGGATACGTTTAATGAGCACTGTTATTGAAACATCAATGAAATCAAAGTGTCTACTTGTAGTGTAACTACTATTAATTATTGAAATTATTACATTTGCTTTAATATAATCCCATTCTTCACATTGAAATGAATGTTTTTGAATTATGAGAGTTCCCCTTACAAATGTTTTTTTCAGGAATGTAATAATAAAAATACATTTTATTTATATAGTACCTTTCCCATGCTCATGTATATTCATATGCAAAAGGAAGACTACACTCTATTTTATTTACCACTACATTGTGGTTGGACTGCAGTTATATGTTACCAGAATGCTGTTTGTTAGGATCTATGGAGACAGGGAAAAGCCTGAAGCTGTTTTGAAAAGATGCATCCGCTTTTTTGCTTAGGTCTTCTGCATGTTTGCCTCTTGGATGTTTCTTTTAGTCTACATATCTGTATTATTTTCTGCTTGTCGGTAAAGCTAATAGGAAGCTGCTAGTGGCTGCTACAGTATGTGGAATTGTTCAGAACTGCTTTACCAAATTATTCTAAAATTACTCTTTTGTTTGAATGCTTTTGGTGCTTGGAGTTCTGAATAACTGATCTTCTGGAGTATACATCAATCTATCCATCCGTCTACCTATCCATCCTTATTTTGAACCCGCTGAATGTAAATGTTGGGTTGTAAGGGTTTTGAGCCTATTCCAACATGACTGGCTTATTACTGTATACATTAATTGTGATTTTAGATTTGCGCAATATGAATTTGTGTCTATGTATATGTATGAGTGCGCCCCACAGTGGAGGGCTGCCTCATCCCAGATTAGTCTCTTCCTTCTGCTCTACTTTGACTCTGAATAGTAATAAGCAAGTTGAAAAATAGATGGATGTACTTTATGAAATTTTCCAATAAAGTTACCTGAAACATTATTCTGAAACAAATAAAAAAGCCAAGCAAAAACATTAAGTGTGAAATTTTGCAATGTTTGCAATATTTTCTCAATTTATAATGTATTTATTTACCTACTTATTTATTATTATTTATTTATTTACCTACTTATTTAGTTAATCCTTAAATATTTGTATATCTCCCAGTTAAAACTGCTATTATTTTCCCCATTAAATCTACACAGGTAAGTTTTCTTTGGTACTTTTCAAAATGACCTTGTTCATCAGTTTTGGAGATCCATTTGTTTGCTTAAGGCTATTATTTCTTTTTTAATGCTATTTCACTTTTTGAACATTTTTTTCTTCATTTGCCCCTTTGTCCCTCTGCTGTCCCTTTGCCCCTATGCTCTCTCAGCTCTGCTTTTCAGCAGTTGACTATCCTTTTTGTTTTGCCTCAACCCCATTACCAAGAGACCATACAACTAATTATGTTTTGATCTCTGATGCCAAGTAGTACCCAACAGATTAAGCTCTCTGAATTCTTTGATTATTACACAATATCATGTCCTCCCTCATGGGTTTTCTGTTGTTTTTCAATCAAAGCTATAAATTCAAAGTTTCACTATCCACTATTTTTAGGTTTTAGCACAGTTTATACTAACCATTTACAGAAAAAGAGTGTTTTGATATTTTATGTTTTTAAATTAATTTCTGTCTGTCAAGAAAGCTACACAATACCCTCCATATAATGTGTTTTCCCATCCATTATAACTCATTGAAATAATCTTCTATCCAGGCATATCTTTTGTAGTTGACTACGTGTTCCCCTTTTCAATATGTCCTGTTTTTTTCTAAATACCCGCTGCTGTCATATTCTGCAGTATAAATTTGAATTTAAATAAGTCTTCCTTCACTGTGCTATACAATAGTTTGTACTTAATAACAGCCATAACAACTTTAGGTATTTTGTTTTCATCAATTCAAGAGAATTTTAGGGTCTCCAGCACTGGGTGTAAGAAGGTATCACTACTGCAAGGGTTGACACTCCGCTACAGTTATTGCATATTATAAGCACCGAGCTGGAAGAGACAGAGGTGCCACAAAGAATTAGCAATTTGCCATTATCATTGTCTGCCTGCTTGCTGCAATGGCCACTACCGGTATCTGGTCCACCTCATCTGCACGCACTTTGGTCTGCAAGTTGCCTTACCAGTAGCCTTCACTGCTTTAATGAAGTGGGCTTATGTTTGTGACCTGGACCTAAAGTGTGGTTCCCATTGCTGCCTGAAGAGTGAAATAACAGAGTGTGATAAAAGCAGGCCATTGGGGCAACCCTCCACACCCAGTAAATCAAAATTGCATCTTGTTTTAACCAAAAATAACTACAAGAAGAGATGAAAACAGTGAGAACATCTACTACAAAATAATGGTAAAACAAGAAATTTTTTGCCCCTTACTACAGATGATTTTGACTCCGGCTTCCCCACTTGTCCACCTCAGGACCATATCAAAGTGTTCTTTATCCAGCCTCTAGTCTATTTGTCTCTCCATGGTTCCTGGCCTTTCCCCCTCCTGCCATTTGAATCTTTGCCTATCTTATGTTGGGCCTAACATTTCATAATTTATATAGTAGCTAAAAACATTTTACCTTGCCATGTCTTACGGGTAAGTTTTGATCCACCATTGACTTTAATTGATTTTCCATTGCACTTAGGGAAGTATGTTTATTCACAATCGAAACAAAAACATCCTAAATGTCACCTTTTCAGATCAGAAATGTGAACATTATAAATAATGTGCCCTAACTTTACAAATGACAAAAAAGTCTCAAATGTCATATATTTTTGGTGGTTTGCTCACTGTTCCAAGACCTAAGCAAACACAAATGGTGAAGTGGTCTTTTGCTGTTATGCACCCAAATTCTGGCATACACTATCCATAGAAATACATCAAGCTAATACTGTGGATCATTTTAATAAACTCCTAAAACCCCACTTGCTTAAATTGGCTTTTTTGTAGCAATATTTTAGCCCTGCTATTAATAAACTAAATATGCATATAAGTACCTTATTCTTCAATGAATTTGTAATTGATTGAGATCATTTATGTTAGGTAGAATGCCCAGTAGGGGCTGGGTGGTTTCGTGGCCTCAGAACCCCTGCAGATTTTGTTTTTTTCTTAAGCTCTCGGGAGTTTTTTGTTTTGTGTTTTCTCTCCTCCCGGCCATCAGACCTTGCTTTATTCTTTGTTACTTAGTAATGCCCAATCTTATTTTTATATTTTTGCTTCATATAAACTGTTCTTTCTTCATCTTGTAAAGCACTTTGAGCAACATCATTTGTATGAAAATGTGCTACATAAATAAATGTTATTGTAATCATTATTAATCTCTAATTTTCTCTGCTTTCTTTTTCAGTTTTTCTGTGGTGCCATTCTGCTGCACCACCACCACTTTATCAAAGTCCTGTGCAGCCACTTGTGATGTTTGAGGTCCCACGGATACCCCAACTTGCCGTGAGACATCATGCGCTAAGTCTTAAAAATCCAAAAGGAACAACTTAAGAACATTTACGTTATGTGGCCTTTTGGCCTCAAAACCTCTGCCGATTTTATTTTTTTTCAGTCCTCCCTTACCATCTCACCATATCATTGTACGCATCTTTTGAGACTTATCAATAAATTATATAAGGAGCCTGCTTTTCTGTTCATTATATATTTGGGTAACACTTTATAAAAACTGCACACTATGAAGCATTAGTTAAGCATGACTAAATACTTTGTTCATCATTTAGAAAGCATCGCTTCCACATTAATTGGCATTAGCAACCACTTTATAAATGCCATTATAAATGCTTTAGTACTGATCACAAAGCATATTTTACCTATATTTGTTTTATGTACGTGCTATACAGTTACTCATTGTTATTCTTTCATTTGTTGTTCTTTTCATGCAACTATTTCGTTAACATTTTGTGAAGCACTTTGAGCTACGTTAATGGATTGTATTCTCTGCTTGGGGCACTTTGTTTTTCTGCAACACATAAAACATCCTTAATGCAATTTATTATAAATGTTAGGATCATTAGTACTACAGGTCAAGAGGGTCAGTCATTATGAGGTATAGGTATATAGGTGTGTGCCGATATCCAGGACACCACAAAATATGCCAGCAAAGAGCTATAAGGTACAGCAGTGAACAAGCATTTGAAGACATTGTAAGAGTTAAACCATAACCCAGGATCAGTAGTCATCTGCCTTACAGCATCCTTGGTGAGCACTGTATGGTTCCCCTTCCCTAATGGGTTCATAACATGCATTATCCTGTCTCTTGTATCTGATCAATTGCTTACCAAGTTCTGCCAGCTATGCCATTTGTGTCTACTAGAGGTGCTTGGTAAACCACATGAAGGAAATATTTCTCAGAGTCCTGTTCTGTACAGAGGAAAAAGTAGCATTTGCATTTCTGCCAGGTATACTTGGCTAGCAAAGAGTTGGCACACATCCGTCCATATAAAGGAAGGTAAGTCAGAATAAGTGTTGGAGACAGAGAAGGGGAATTGTAACAAGTTAGAGTACAGCCTAAGGGCCTTGGATTGGAGTAGAACAAGAGATACAAATTTACACTGAGTGCTTGCCCTTCTGTTTAATTACCAACTGACGTATAGTAATGAAGTAGAAATACCTTTTGCTGTAGATAAATATGTTCTGAGAAAATTTCCACTTTGCCTGAATATAAAAATTTTTGCGTACCTTTACTTCACTACATTTTCAAATGCAAATGGCTAATTTTACTCTAATATATTATGCTACACAAATTAATTTCTGCAATATTAAACCAGGAAACAATGGGCTATGCAATGCCTGATTATATCTTTACAGTGATTCCAAGTACACCTTTCTGACACCTGCAGAAGTGGGCAAGTACTTGGATGTTGGTGATGCACAGTTTCAGTTTAAGTCATTCTCAGAGCTAATGCTGATTTCACACACTGTCCTCAGGCAGTCACAAAATGGGGCAGAGCTGGATTTTTTGGACAAGCAATCCCAGTCTGTTAATTTCATGCCTGTTGCCATTGTGTTCAGAGAAATCGGGGTGTTGATCTGCAGGCTGCAGCAACGGGTTCTTGTACATTCATGTGCTGGGGCTCACTCACCTGGTCCTGTGTGTTGGACACATGCCTTCTCAAATTATGCTGGGCTTCACAGCTCCAAAACAGATCTGTGAACTAGTTAGAAAAGCCCAAGGAAACTGAAGTGTCATTCCTTTGAATGTGAAACTACAAGTGATATAATCTGGGTAAAGAGCTTTTTAAACATTACTCAAAGAAGGGCAATGTCTTATTAGGGTTTGTTCTGTCAACTAATTTAATTATTATTCTGTCAAATTTCATGTAGTTTGATATTATTTTTGACTATATAAAAACAGAGAGAAGTCCTACATTACCTGTGCATTCAGTACTCCTACTCATGGGGAAATTTTACTTTTACTTGAATCACTTTCCAGAAAAGCATTTCTACGTTTATTCAAGTACAATTTTTGGGTTCTACATACAACACTGTTCTCAACTTCTTATTCTTCTTTTGGCTGCTCCTGTTAGGGGTTGCCACAGCAGATTACCTTTTTCCATCTCTTCCTCTTCTCTGTATCTTGCTCTGTCACACCCATCACCTATATGTCCTCTCTCACCACATCCATAAACCTTCTCTTAGGCCTTCCTCTTCTCCTCTTGCCTGGCAGCCCTATCCTTAACATACCTTTCCCAGTATACCCAGCATCTCTCCTCTGCACATGTCCAAACCAACGCAATTTTGCCTCTCTAACCGTCCAACCTGAGCTAACCCTGTAATGTACTCGTTCCTAATCTTGTCCATCCTTGTCACACCCAATGCAAATCTTAACATCTTTAACTCTGCCACCTCCAGCTCTGTCTCCTTTTTTTTGGTCAGTGTCATCATCCCCAACACATATAACATAGCTAGTCTCACTACCATCCTGTAAACCTTCCCTTTCACTCTTGCTGATAACCATCTGTCACAAATCATTCCTCACACTCTTATCCACCCATTCCAACCTGCCTGTACTCACACTGTTCTCAACTGATCACAGAAATGTAGGGGCTGTAACATCTGCAGTGAGAGCAGAGACAAAGTACCTGAATTAATCCAGTTAGTCTCAATGACGTCTCAGAGCCTGAAGACATAGACATCTATCTATGCATCCATTTTCTAAACACACTTTATCCTGAGCAGAGTTGCATCAACAACTTGCCAAAATACCCCCAGATCCCTCACTGCCCCCCACCGGGCCAGAACTACAAACCAGCCACTTTGCGTCTCTGCTGCTCTCAGAGTGAAGAGGGGGGCTGAACACACCCCAAGGAGATGCGTTCGCTCCTCCAAAACCCCCTCTTAAAAAGTGATGCAATGGGAAACAAATACAGTTTTTTTTAACTTCTCTTTGCTCGATTAGCTGCTGGCTTGCTGCTGCTGCCGTGCCGTATGATCTGCATCTCGCACGGTGCTTCGAACATTTAAAAGCCTGGACAGCAGCTGTCCTACTCTTTGTCTTTTATTTCCAGCCCCAGGTGTGGTTAAATCTCTTGGCACAAAGTCTCGTCTCGCACTGTGAGTTCTTGATATTTTTTAGTTTATAATTTAAAAACGGAATAAGAATCTGAAAATCTAACACCATCACATTAAAGTTCGATAAATTCTGAAAAGAATGATACCAAACATATATATGTATGTTTTAAAATAAGCCTGATTTAAAGCGTAACAAAAAAGTCACATAAAACATCACATAAAATCGTTGCACTTTTAGACTTAGGATTTTATATATAGAGAATAGATGTATGCATCTTTGCTACATGTTCATGTCCCCTATGTTCTGTGAGTGGATTTCAAAGAGGTGGGTTCACCATGACATTATTGCTGTAGAACCATCTATATTCTTCTAATGGTTTTGTTCGGACTTCTGTTTATTGTGAATTTTTACCTCTGCTTTGTGGATTTTATCTTTCATTTTCTGACTGGCTGTGTTTTGAAAGGGTAGCCTTTCCTAGGCAAACATTTTCTATCTTACTTTTGCTCTGTTTTCCAATGCCTTCCTTTTTGTGCTTCTTTTTTGATTATTTAATATAGATTCTTTATTTAAAAAGTAACTTTTTCCCCTGAAGGATATTTTTTGAGTAATTTGAACTTTAAAAGCCTGAGCCCCATTTTGTGCCTCTGCAAGTCAAAAAGCTTGTCATTTGAGTTTGGGATTAGGCTGTCTTGGTGAGGCCAGCTCCTGACCTGACTTTATTTTGAGGCCTGCTCACTCTTTTTGCTATTTTGGTGCTGTGGAAATACAACAATAAGGTATACAAATCATTTTGACACTCTTATCAAGAAAACCAATGTTGTAACAATGTCTTGTAAACAAGCTGCAGCTGGGAGGATGAGAACAGGGCTAGGAAGAACCTTATGAATAACAGAAGAAATCCAATTTCCACCACCTAAAAATTGTGACATATTATAGACAACAGGATGCCTGAAGGATTAGGTGAAGTTCCTGACCCATTAAATAGGAGATTAAGCTCAAAGCTGTAGTGATACCGAAGTTGGTCAGGTGCTCCTGGAGATGGTTCCAAAGGCTTACACTTTTCTGTACTATTGTGATGCAAGTACTGAACATACCTTTTACCTCCCACTACTCCCTCCCACACCTACTTTGTCAACTCATTCTTTTGCTGGATGAGCTCTTGCCAACAACCACCCTTCCAACTTCAACCTCTCTTATTAAAGGGTGATCTTTAGCCATGCCCTGGAATCATATCCTGGTAAGGGCCACCAGGTCAGGTCTCTATATACTGACCCCTGACATTCCTTATGCCTAATAAGCAATAACTCTAAGGAGTCAGTTCTTTGGCAGCCTGCACTTTCAAGGAGATTCTTTAAATTTTGTTCTGAGACTGTTCCATCTAACAGCAAGGTGGTGTTTCTAACTCTGATGTTTCCATCCTGATCCTCTTATAATAGTGGTGTTCTTGTTTGTATTTCTTTCAGACATGCTACACATACACATAATGTAGCACGTATCACTTACTGGAAGCTCTCATGTGTCATACTGATAAGGTAACTTGTCATTGATAGTCTACATTTCATCTGGATAGTCAGGGCCTTCTGTGGTTATGCTGACATCCCATACCAGTTTATACTGCTTGCAGTTCTTGCCCCAACCATGTCCTTTACTGTAATGTACATATTTGATAAATTATGAATGTTTTAGGCACATATCATAAAGTGGTTTACAGTCACCATGTTTCCTTGTCTTGTATTTTATTTGTAAATGTCTATAGTGATTAAAAGAAGCTCATATTGCCGGACAGGATAATAGGTGGCTTGAGCCACATAAGGCACAAGTAGCCATTTCTGACTATAGTACCAGTCCATCACTGGACACACACACAGCAGTACATACTTTTACAGGACCACTTTAGACTCACCAGTTACCTTCTCGGTATGTGGGAAGAAATTGCAGAAAGTAGAAAAAATAAACACAAAAAAAAATGGACAGCCTAATCCTGGCACCAGGAACTGTGAGGCAGCAGCACTCATGCAAATGGACGCCTGCAACATAAAAATTAATTGGAAATAAAATTAAATACATATACAGTACAATAACAAATGAAATTCCAAACAGACTTTCCTCACAGGTGTCAATTACTATTTACTTTGTTTTTTCTTCAGTAGGAACAAAACCTTTAGCTTGGCATTATGCATCCTGTCTGGAGTTCATGTGAATGGCAAAATGTCATGTAAATATCATAAGCAATCAAGTCCAAGTTTATGATTTAGGGAATAGCTGCTTATTCTTTAAGTTAAGCACATATAGATATGTTAGTAAAGTCCTGTCAATCTTTGCTTTAGACTTTTAAAGAAATGTGCTCTGTGGAATTGTGTGAAGGCCTCGGGCATTCTTTCATTAAGTTTTCTGTCAATTATGATTTTCAGAACTGGACCCAGACAGACAAAATTAATGGTATTTTTTAAGCCACAACTCACCTGGTAATGGAACATGCTGAACTAGATTTTTAATTATTTATGTTTTGTTTATTTATATTTAGTTGAACAGTTCTTTTTTGATCCCTTCTCTTTAAAATGAATTAGGTGGAATGAGGTTTTTCTCATAAAAAACTTGATGATGAAAATAACCTTACACTAAGTGGCCACTTCTGTAATACCAAGTTTGCTCCCATTTGTCCACACTGACCCTAAATTTTTCAGAACATGGTTTTCAACAAAGTATTGAATGTAAAGCACATCATAGATTATATTTACAGATGTTTCTGAAAATCTGCTGTCTTTTTGTCATTATGGGACACTGAGTGTAGACTGGTGGGCAAAAAGGCAAATTTGTCCATTGAAAATTGAATCTACAACACAATAAAGTATGCAGAAAGTGAAGGGGTCTGAACACTGTTCTGAATCCATTGTATACTCTGTATGTATGACACCATTAAACAGATCATGCCTGCCACATGAGAGGCCTGAATCATACTGACATGCTCTTAACTGAAAGTCAGGCTTCTAGAGATCATTTTGGTAGATAAGGTTAGCTCAATGTGACTTTGAGTTATAAGCGCACAACTTTTACATTCAGGTACATATACAGTAAAGTAAAAATCTGTTTTTTAAAAAGGTTTAGCATTTTTACAGATTTTGGACACACTGTTAAACATTTGGCTTTAAATTTCAACACTCATGTAAGCGAACAGTAAAACCTATTTGTTATTGGTGTTCAATTCTATTTATGGATTGCCCACCTCAAGCGATGTGACTAAATCATTAGTTGCTCCTAGTTTTTGTTACTACTGGAGCAATCTTGAACCAAATGATAATAACATGTTAATAATTGTGCCATCCAAACTGAGACCATATCTTCTGGAGAACCAGGTAAAGAAAGGCACTGTGCTTACCACGACACGGTGAGCATTTGGTGCAGAGTTAGAGTAGAAGGTTTTAATGGCTTTGCTGGGCCATTATCTGAGTCTGACTTTTCCAAAAGAAAACGTGAAATTTTATCTTCACCTAATTTTTTTGGGAAGGCAATGACCACTGTGTTAAGACTCTCTTGCTACTGTCATGAGACCACATTCCCATAATATAACAAGATGAACAGCCCGCCATCTAAAACAAAGAAAGCAAACACTGAACCATAAACAAATGACCAAACAGGTAACTTACGTACCTAACAAGCTGCAACCTGTATGACATTTTGATGGACAATAAGAATGAAAGAAATCAGACTGCAGCAGAGTCCACGTTCCTGCTCCATACAAGAGAATTGCCATGACCATTACGGAAGAGACGTATTCTTGTTTTGATGTAAATATTGGACTTTTTCCAAAGGCTCCACTTGAGCGATGCTCAACGCCGTACCCGCTAGTCCAATCCAAACATAGACTTTGATCGTTGATGCCACTTTCTTCTCTTGTATGAGTGATCCCAGATATTTGAATGCTTGGACCTGCTCAATTTGGACTTCGTCTAGGTAAACTGTTGCCTGTGATCCATCTGTGGTCATTATCTTAAGCCATAGGCTTGGGTGATGCGAGCTATGTCATAAAATGTATCAGTAACCACTGTGTCGGTATTGGCGAATATGGCGCTGTCATTGCGAATATAGTGCTGTCATCTGTGTGTGTCCTCTGCAACCATTTAGACATAGTACAATAATCAACCTCCAATTGAAGAAGTGATCATAAAGTGAAGACTGCAATGGTTTGGCCATGTATGCAGGATAAACATCACTAGGCTGCCGTACAACATTTTAAGGTGAGAGCAACCTGTCTCCTGGAAAGTTCAATGAACTGCACCAAAGAAAATGTGGCTCAACAATGTCAAAGACGACCTAAAGAACCAGCAACTGACCAGTGACGTGGCCCAGAACATCACCACTGTTCGCCAAAGATGGAAGTGTATCATGAGTGAAGCACGGAATCCAGCGACACCTACAGCAGCGTATTGGTTGAGAGGGCATCCCGCTCCCCCAGATGCCAACTTAAGGACCCTAAGACTAAGACTAAGTAGTATTAATATTGTCACAAAAAAATGTAAGGTGAAATTCTTACTTGCATGTCCCAGAAAAATTCAATATATTGCCACTCTCCAGTGCCATGATAAATAAGAATTGACTAAAATGCAGAATTTCAGTTTATTATAGTAGCCACAAACCATTTTACCTGATATACCCCATCCTCCCTGTGATAGAAGTTGGTTGAAGTTGCAGAGAATGGAGACACAGTATGTTATTTTAATTCCAATTTACACTCCCAAATACAAACACCTGAATGTACTTCATAGAAATGTATGATGTATATGACAATAATTTATTACAGATGTCTTGTCCTTCCATTGGTCAGCTTCAAACTCCCTAAGCATGCTAGCATATTATATATTCTTGGGATGGTTCTTCATTATCTCAAAACCGTACAAATCATGTGTGAATCAAAGGCATATCTGCCTGACACTAGTTTACTCCCTCTGTGGCTTATGAGCAGGCAGCTGACCATCTGCCCACCAATTAATGTACTCAAACCTCCGATTAATGGAAAGTTTTATTCTTTTCTTTTTAGGTGGGAATGTGGTTTGCATTTAATCCATGACTTTTCATAGTTTTAGTATAATAATTAAGGTGCTAAAATATTAATGTTTATACTTTTATTTACACAGTAAGCTAAATATATAATATTCAGCAGTTATGTAAATTAAGTCCATATGTTGTGAGTTAACTTATTAAAACACTTCATGGTTAACCTTAGTAATTTGTTGTGCTCTTTAAATTAAATGTGTTCTTCGATAAAATAGAAATAAAACAGCTACGAGCAAAATGTGTAAATGACCTAGATAAAGCTTTAACACTCCAAAACCTTTCATGCTGTTAAATCTCTGCAAAGTAGAAAGACTCCTGACCCAGATGGCTATTCAGCAATAATAAAAATTATATGTCTAGCAAGTTACTTACCCGTTACAAAGATATGGTTTTAATAGTAAAAAATTGCAGGCCAGTATGCACAAAAAATGCAAAAATCATTGTATCTAAAGAGCAGAATATGATGGAGCATTTTTTCCTCAAAAACAACAGGCATCTTGAATTTCATAGTGCTAATAAAATGTCAAGTTTCATACGGTCTGTGTGTACACATGTACATATTATTCTGAAAGTGGTCACGAAGGCCTGCAACAACAAAATGTCATGAAAACTTGATTACGGTATGTGTAGGAAAGTAAAAAAAAAAACAAAAACCTGCTATTTCAAGCCCTTGAGTTTCCCTAAAAATTACAATGTGTACAAAATTCAGGAGGAAGAGTGGTTACCCACTTGAAACCATGGGAGCATATTACACCTAAACTTCTAAAATTGCATTGGCTCTCTGTTTCCTTCTGTATTCAATATAGACTTCTATTTTTACTTCCTTGTATACTAAGTATAGGGGAAGTATTCTAATTGTCCAAAAATCTGATGTCGAGATTTTGATGAATCTCGAAGTTTTAGACCTCCCTGAGTCCAAAAATACCATTTTTGGAATTATGTTTGTGTATCTGTCTGTGTGTGTGTGTATGTAAACACGATAACTTGAGTACACTTTCACTTAGGTAAACCAAATTTTGCATACAAGTATTGGGTACAAAACATAGATTTCTATCAACTTTTGGGCTATTTCTGCTAACCCGGAGTGTTGCTTTACCTTTTTTTCATGCAGCTATAGAGTCTGATTTACTCAACTTTACTTTTATAACAATTGTTCAATATACTTTATTATTAATTTGATTTGGTTTGTTGTTGATGGTTCTTTAATGTACATAATATAACAATATAATCATTGTCTTGTGGTTTGCTCCTCAAATTTCCATCCCCATATCTGAGTATATGAGAAAGTCTAGGGGAGACCACTCCTGGTTTTTAGTTTTTAAGACTCTTCATGGTCTGGCCCCACCTTACTTGTCTTCTTTACTTTGTTTATGTACTCCATGAGGTTAACTTCGTTCTTCTGACTCATTTTCTGTTTTTAAATCTAGACTTAAAAACTATATTTTTAATATTGTTTTTGGTTGTTCTCATTAATTTTGTTTGTATATTGGACTGTTTGATTTTATGTGTATTATTGTACAGTGGCCTTGCAGTGGACTTTTAAAAAAAATATTATTATTATTACATAAAACTGCAGAAAATATTGCAGGCCATGGTGCACAAAAACACAAAATTATTATCCGTGTAAATTCAAATCTACCACAGTGATTCTCTCATAATCAATACACAATTATTTTCATAGGACATGTGAAGAAGTAAGTACACCTTAGGAAATGCTTTTTCTGTTTTACCATACCAGTGTGTCCTTAATGGTCTGTTTATCCTGTAACCATAGATTTTTTAAGGACTGTCTACCATTTACTCAAAAGACCAATTGTCTATAAATAAAGATGTTAATGTTCACAAACCACTATAATATACAATAATAACACACTGCTGTAACATATACTATTTTTTTAATCTCAGCAAAACATAAACATTTTCAGCACTCATATAATGAATTTTACAGTCCTAAACCACAGGGACATATCAAGAATAAATTATTATAACCCTGATGAATGCTGCCACATGCTTGCTGTTGCTGCTTCTCTCTGTGAAAATCACTTTGTGTAGAACGTTGCACTTTTTGCAATACTTTCTACCACTGTGTGTTTTGTTAGTGGATGCAGATTGCTATCTTTTGTCCTGAATTTGGATTTATGTTTAATGGATAATGTCTTGGCTGGTTTGGTGGCCTCTGGGACAGTTTATTTTTGAATTTCGGTGCGGTTCACTGGGTGAAACTTTTTTTTTTTTTGATTGCATGCTCCTGTCTGATGCCCGATTTGAGAACATTTTTTTTGTAACACGGTGATCTGCTTTTTGGGAATGTTTTGGTTTCTTTGGTATGCTGTATCGATGGCTGTCCTTGCCTGTGAGTCTTTGACAGATGTGGTGGGCCTACGAGTTCCTTCGATTGCCTTTTATTGTGTATAAACTGAGACATTTTAGCTGGTAATAAAAGTGTCTAAGCCAGGACTTGAGTTCTAGCCTGGCAAAATGGATAATGCCAGTCTGTCCTACAGTACCAATTGAAAGTCCATTGTCATTTGAGTGTCTGGCTCTAAAACTTAATAACGAAATTTGGTTCAGTCTTAATTATTGTTCTCACAATGGGTCTTTTTGATCTGTTCTGACTGAACTGCAAAATCATAACTCTTCCCCAGACAATCATGTTTGTGAGTGATTTTAATAGCCACATTGACATTTCTATATGTAAGCTAACAAATGAATTCCTCTCCGCACTGGACTGTTTAAACTCAGTGCAGCATGACCACTACTTACTCTAATGGTCACATATTAGACCTCATTTGCACATCTTGCTTATCTGTTTGCAACACTCAGAGCACTAATTTATACCTCTCTGACCTTTAAGCACTGTTTTTTTTTTGTTTCAATACCTGTTCTTGCTCTTAACCATAATTTGTTTTCAGAAACCTTAAAAATATCCATCCTTTTTTCCTTGCTGGGCTAATTTCGGATCTTTTTCTATTTTCCCCAATTCCATCCACATTAGGTAGTCTTATTGACCACTATAACTCAGCCCTCCAGTAAGCACAAGATAAAATAGCTCCTTTAAAATACAGCGAGGTCTGCATTAAATATTCAGCTCCATAATAAAATTCAATATTATGATCTATGAAAGCAGCTTGCTGACGCCTTCACTATGCATGACCAGGCTTTCTCTAGCCATCAAAGGACTTACTTAAAAACTATGGCAGAATAATAGACAGTGGAAAAGACTCTGAAAGGAGCTGTGGGCAGAGCTCACTGTGTAGCTTTCTCTCCAAAGAGATGAAAGGGTTAAAAAGGGGAGCCAGAGCGAGCTGCAGGAATTGAAGAGTTTGTGAGTAAAGAGCAAGGACTGAATTGGTGCAAAAGAGTGGATAACTAAACAGTAGCCTTGGGGAGCGGCAGACCAGGCTTTCTCCATAATAATGGAAAAGCAGCAGTCAGGGATGTAAATAGCTAATTTATTTTGTTGCTGTCATATTGCTCAAAGACACAATTCCTTTTTCCCATTTTATTGTAAATCTTAAAAAGAATATACCTTTCTATATTTATTTTATTTCAACAATCTACCTCGTCTATGGGGGAGGAGCGAAAGCTTTAGATTCCTGAAAAATGTCGATCTCCGGTTTTCCATGGATCTCAAACTTTAAGGGTCCCCTGATACCAAAAACATCGATATTTCAAAGATGGGTATGTGTCTGTTTCTATGTGTGTGTGTCCGTATGTCAGTTTACCGAGGACAGTCTAGAGCTAAAACGGCTGGACGAAAAAATACCATACTAGGAACTTCAGCCTGATATGAGAAGATGATGTGCTGATTAGTTTTTGTGCCAAATTGTGCAAGAGAATGAGGCACTCTAGAGCAGTGGTGGCGAACCTATGGCACGCGTGCCAAAGGGGGCACTCAGAGCCCTCTCTGTGGGCACGCGCGCCTTCAACCCAGCACAGAGTTCGTTACTATAAAGCCAGAGGGATGCGGGACAGGGATGCGGGGCCGGGCTGCTCCCCTCCCAGCTCCCCCTGCGCCGGAGGACTTTTATCACATCACCCTCCCCTCTGCCCAGCAGCCCAATGGGAGCGCTTCCACCCTCTCCTGTCTGGGGTAAGGCGGGCGGCTCACATGCTGCTTGAGGGTGCGGCACTGACTGCAGCCTGTTGAGTCTGTGATTCCCTTGGTGGGGTAATTGTTGCCGGGAGATGCTAATCGCCACACCTGATCCACGACCCCGTAATATAGAAGAGAAACGTGAGGTGGATGGAAAGGGGATAAAGAAAGAGAGAGAGAGAGCGAGCGAGCGCACACGGGAAAGGGAATGTAAATGGAAACGGGGGTTAATGGGAAAGACCTGCGTGAAACACTTGAGAAGATAGAAGGGATGACAAAGGACAGCACAGTTACTTCCGAAAATGTAATCCTTAAAGTGTGGAATTCTCTGCCAAATAATTTTAAGTCAATGAGGGCACTTGGGATTGCTTTCCTTACTTTGTTTGGAACATCTTATGGTTGTGAGCAGCTGTTTTCATGCTTTGAATTATATCAGCGTTTCTCAACCTTTAAGTACTTGCGACCCAAGTTTTCATAACAGTTTTAAATGCGACCCCCCAAGCGTTTTTTTGAAACCCTAATAAAATGTATTCCTATATTTTTTGCTGCCAATACACCGCTACAAGTTTAAAATTTCCCTACGAATACTGAACTTACGCCACATATGGCAACATTCGTGCCCCCTTTTTTGTTACTTTGCGCGGCCCACAGTTTGAGAACCGCTGAATTCTATCAAATCTGACACCAGAAACAGACTAACAGATGACCTGAGTGCTGCATGTGTTGCTCTCAAACTTACAAAGTGTGAGCCAAGGTTAGACAAATTATCAGCATGCATACAACAGCAAAAATCACATTAATTGTTCAAAACCATACCGAATGCAGACTTTTACCTTTCAATAAAAAGTTGTTTGTATCATTGAAAGCTCTGTTATTATGTTTTTCTTTTAAGACAAAAGATGTTAATGTATGAGTTGTTTTCAGGTTAAACCTGTCAGTATTCAGGTTAAATTGCTGTGTTGGCACTTTGTGATAAATAAGTGAGTTTTAGGTTGCAGTTTGGGCACTCGGTTTCTAAAAGGTTCGCCATCACTGCTCTAGAGGAACCCTCAAATACTATAATTGTGCAATTAAGTATGAATTCTTCTTGTCAATTGCTATCGTAATGACCTTTTATGATTAGAAAGATTAGAGTAGTAAATAATTACTGAAATGTTATAGAATAGTTTGGGTAACTTGGTTCCCAGGGCGCAAAGCCTACTGAGACTCACGTCCAACTTTTTTGATTTATGATTCTTGTTTCGATATCCTGGTTTTGACCCAAGTTTTGAATACTACAGCACTAATGTTAGTTTGCTGATTGTTAGATTGCTTTGCTGTAGGTTCTTGTTTTAAAACCAAGATCTATTTTTGCTGTTTTGCTCCTGAATAGTGTTGATTGGTGAAATTTTTCAAAGTGTTTTTACAGCGAATATTCTGTAAAACTTGTGACAAGTTGGAGTGAAATTCACTCTGTGGCCGGTTTAGACAAACTTTTTTTTTCCCAGAGTTGCATCATGCTTCCCAAGGCCAGCATGCCATTACAGAGCTGTAGCAGCCAGTATTGGACGGGACCTGTTAAATATCTAACGCTGATCCTAATTGTGGGCTAAAAATTAGCGGAAAACTTGCAAATACATTTAAACAAAAAAACTCTCATGCACAAGGAAATTGGGAATGTGTTGGTGTATTTTTGTCTTAAAGGTAATGTCTTTTGATATGGACTTGTATGTAATATGCAAAGCTACCCCGGTAATAGTATTAACCAGAGTGCTATGCAGTTGATGCCCACAAAAAGAAGTGAAGAATCTGCATGCATTGGCGTTATACTTATTTATTAGCAGCAGCAGTGAATGAGCAAAAGCATCAGGAATAAAACAAGCAAACTGTAATTTTCTGCTTCAAAGAGGTATGTACCTGCTATTGAATCTGTGGGGGGCAAGCTTTACTGAATTCATGCTTCTGGTCTGCCACTTTCAGCAAGACATTTAACTTTCCTGTTTCTATTTATTTTATCTCAGTGAGGCACTGCTGCCTCACAGCTCAAGTCACATTTTTGGCAACAATAACTGGTCTAGCAAAATTTGCAGACATTTTCTTACCCTATAGGGACACTTAAAAGACCATTAATAACAGTACAAAAAATAATACATTTTATTTATATAGCACCTTTCTCATACTTAAAGCGCTTCACATAAATTCAGAAAAAACTACAATAAGATCCACAATAATAATATTCACATGAAACACAAAATAAAAATTAATACAGCATATATAAAGCATTGAAATAAAGATAATAATGCAAAATAATACCCAAATACCACAAGATTCTGAATAAATAACATAATTTGTGGTACAAACACAGACTAAGTATCTGGACATACAGGTTAAACTGAAAGAAGGCTCAGAAAGTCAGTGTAAGTTAAATGCTTTCCTAAAGAAAAAAGTTTGAAGTTGAATTTAGTCAGATGATCTTAATAGTTTAGGGAGGTTGTTCCAAAGTCTGGGCACTATAGAGCTGAAGGCTCTGTCACCCATAGAACACAGGTTAGTTTGGAGCAGAACATGATTGCCAAAATCAGTTGACCTTAATGGCAGACAGGGGTGTATAGGGATTGAGTAGGTTACTGAGACAGTGCAGTGCAAGGCCATATGAAGTTTTATAAAATATTAACAGAATTTTATACTCTGTTCTGTAAGACACAGAGAGCCAGTGAAGAAGAAGCCAAATGCCAGTGATGTGCTCGCTGTTGTGGGTCTGTGTGAGTAAGGACTCTTGCAGCAGAGTTCTGCTCAAACTGGTGTTGTGATAACATACCAAAATTGGGCACCAGCCAATACGGGGTTACTGTAGTCAATGTGGGATGTGATAAAAGCATGGACAAGTTTCTCAGCACTGGAAAAGGATAGGATAGAAAGTTTCCTAATGTGATGAATGTGGGTAGAATAAGAAAGGGAGGAATCAAAAATGACACCAAGATTCCTAGCAGAAAGAGAAGGTCCTATGATTTTATCACCAACGGTGATTGAGACGTAATTCATGTTCTTAACACTAGAATCCCTGAAGCCTACAAAAAAAGTCGTAGTGCTGGGCCACCTTAAATTCATTTGCACCTCCTCATCAGTGTCTTTTGTTTTTGTTTTGCAAATGTGTCAAACAACACAAGCAGCAAACAGCCTGCTATCTAATCCTGTATTAACTCAGCTGAAGTCATTCGAAAAGTTCTCCCAGCTCAAATCTGTTTATCTGGGTGTGAGGTGCATTGAATTGTATAGGATAATGTGTCATGTGTGTTCTGTGTCTACAATGATCTGTGTAAATGTAGAATGACAAGAAATATGAGGCAAGAAATGTTGAACGCATAACTAAAACAAAAACTTTTTCATGTTCTACTAATAATTGGAAAAATTGTTGTTGTGAAGTGTATAATGTGTGAAAAGTGAAGTCCAAATATCAAATAAACATTTTCAAAAAAGGTATAACAAAACAAGTACACTTTTATTCAAAAATATAACTAAAGAAAAGGAAATTATTCAGTTTACATGTTGCTGTCGTGAGTAAAAACCAAAGCTCAAATATCAATTGACGGAGTAATAACTGTCTGCTTGGCTGGTGTAGAGGTACGTGCTGCTGCCACGTAACCAAAAGGTTGTGGGTTCAAGCCTGGGCTCTGATCATTTTGAGTAGTGAGGTGCTGTTAGTGTTGTTGCTATAATATAATAAAAACATACATTTGATATGAGTCTGTACATTTTTGCTACCTGTAAAAGATAATGCTGAATTCAGATATATGCAGACACACAAACACTGGTGAATCATGTCTTCTTGGTATCTTGTCATTTGAATTTTTTGTTATTCAGTTTTATTCTTGAATAAAAGCACACTTGTTTTGTTATACCTTTTTGAAAGTGTTTATTTTACATTCCAGTAACAGACTTGAGCTGGGAGAACTATAGCTGAATCAGTCAACCTTTTTTGAATTCTTTATAATAAATATTTTAAATATTAATTGAACATTGTTTTCATTTGGCCATATGTTTGTATGGAACTTTTAATGTTTTAGCCCCATTGTGGCCCTGTGCAGGCCAGAAAGCCTGCCTTTGGAGTTTATGGCTAGGCAGCCTGAGGTTGAAAGATATCCAGTAGGCCCAGACCAGACATTTTGTTGTTTTTTTTTTTAGACCTGCTCCCTTTTTTGTACTTCAAGATGAAAGAAATCATTACAATTCTATACTCTTGATAAGATGTTTTATTAGATAGGAAGGGGATAAGCCATTTAGAATATTGTCTGTCTAAAAGGAGGATTTTATAAATAGCTGAAATCCAATATAGAGATTTGAGAACACTTATTATTTTGTCATACCTCTTATTATTATTTATGGTTCATTTTGCAGCATCTTGAACTCGTCTGTAGAGTAATAAACACAAAATCTGAGCAGCCTACCATTTGTGAAAAACACTCAATTTTGGCTAGATATAGGAAAAAAATGTGTTTAATATGACATAATAGCATGATATGAGAGTGCTATTAAACAAAGCAATGAGTTTCTTATTCAGTTAAAGAGCTTGTGTGAGTATTTAAGAAAAACAAATATCTTGTTGCCAGTCTCTGTGACTAGGAGGCAATGTCTACAAATGGCCAGGTGGATGAAATAAAACCCAGCTAATGTGTACTTTCATCTGCCTGGTAGGGCAGGATTATTGATTATCAAAGTAATGTGTGGTATACGTTTGCATCCCAAACTTTAATTTACAATGCATAAAACGGTAAAAAAAACATTGTTTTGGTTCTAAAATGTCATAAATAACTCAGGCACAGTCTATTCAATTTGGTTTTTAATGTTCTGTTAATATGTCCTGTGAATTTCATTTTGTAAGGATGAAAGATTCAGAATAAGCACAACTACTGGGATTAACAAACATTTCTTACACTATTAACATAAGTCTTCTTTGACAAACAGGTGGCAGGAAAAAATGCATACTCTAAACTATAATCACAATGAGACTTTTGGTCTAGAAATTTAGTTTTTAATGAAAAAAATAATAATAAAATCTAGGGCGATAGGTTGCATATTTACAAATAATAAAAAATTCCAAATTCTAGGCTGATACGCTGTGTATTTGTCCAGGATTTAACATATTACTTAAAACAAAGCTGCATTAGTAGGGTCTATCTGTTGTAACACTGAATGCATGGGCAACATTAAAGTTTCTCTAAATATAACAACCAATGATTAACGCTGTCAGAGCTTCTAATATTGCATGTAAATGCTCCTAACTGCATATTTTAAAACCTCTTTGCATAATATGCAAAGCATTCTGTTAATCACCGGAGATTGTTGTTATACAGCAGAGTGCTTTCTGCCTACAATTATCTGCCTAATAAGGCCTCTTTACAAATGACTTTATTTCTGTAAAAGTGTTCCAGAAACAGAGACATGTTCTGGCTCTGTAAGTATCTTCCATAAGTGTTGCTCTCTCTTTTTTAAGTCTGAAAGTGCATGAATACTGCATCAAACATTTTTTTTTATCATGTATCTCATTTCAGTAGGATTAGTGTATTAGATGAAAATAAATTATATATGAAGTTGTCTTCTCAGCAGAATCATAATCATAATAAAACTTTGCTACATGAAAAATATCGTATTTACAAATTAGATTTTCACAATATTGGTCATCCCCACTCATTATTGAGTGTTTTGTGTCTAGGCAAGGGTTGCAAAACACTCTCTGCTTCCAGGCATAGAGGAAAATGAATGCACAAGACAGCAATGAGCTACAAATGCCAGACAACACCAGGAAACATTACGTTATTTTTAAATATCTGGATAACTACAATTGGACCTTATTACTATGGTAATGCATTTTTCATTATATTGGACACTGTTTTGATTGTATAATAGTATATAAACATGATGAGGCAGAAAGAAAATTAATGTCACAAAAAAAAAAAATATATATATATATACTAGCCATGTGCTCCCAACTACGTTGCTCGTGTTAAAATTGTCTGTGAAGGGCTCCCTGTTTAAACACGGCTGCCAGTTGTGAACTGGGCCCTTCGTCGCACAGCATTATGATTTTTTTTATAAGGGAAACAAAATTACAAAAGAAAACCCTTGGACATTGATTCGATAGGAACGGCCTACTCGGAATCACTGTCCAAATAGTAATTATGTGGTGGTGTAGGAGCATTTCTGCTTCTGTCCGTTCACAATCCGTCTCGTTTTCACAACGCTATTGTTTCCTCTCATGATGTCTTCTCAACCTTTCTCCAATCTCACAGGTTGCTTTGTGGCAATCCAAAGAGTAAGGCAATATACACGGAGCAATGGTTATAAAAGGGGGACACATAGGTATCCAGGCTCTTTAAAGCATAAATAGGGATCACTTCACTGACATGTGAGCAAGGCATGGTACAACTATGAGACGCGCAGCACTTGCCGGCTACAACGTAACAATAATAATTTCCGGAACATGCAGTTACGTTGTCATTCATTTTACCCACTGTCTTTCTTTCATTCATATGTTACGTAGGCACGTACCTTTTATCTTCGGCAATCTCATTCTCTAACCAGGCCTCAGGAGCTAACCAGCGTAACACTGTCCACCACCTCTTTCGTTATTCCGGCACATTTTTGACATCCGTGAGTAACAACAACATACTAAACTGGAAGGTGGTCTACGCATGCGTGGAATTCACGGACAAAGATCAAGATCTAAATGAAGATCTCTTTAGTTAATTTAAAGCACAACAATTTGTTTAGTTTGAATGTCTGTGTTTTGAGGTGTGACTGGAGTACTACAGTCTTCAGTAGTATAAGCCTGGAGGAGATTCTTAATGCAATGCCTATGTTTTAGCTGTCTCTCTACTGCCATCTAGTGCTTCTTCTTCTAATTCATTCGCGGACAAACAAAGATCAAGATCCAAATGAAGATTATATATAGAGATATTCAATCATGGTGTAAAAGCTGTGCACAGTTCAAAATATGTGGTAAGACTCCTCTCCATAGTCGAAGTACTGAATCACTTTTATTCCACTAACTAAGAAAAGAAACGTTAGTGGCTGCAATGAATAAACATGTGTCACAGTAAAATAGAATTTTTATAATTTTAATAGCTCTGTCTTGATTCAAAGCCACAGAATAAAGGATTGGGATAGTTTAAAGAAGTAAGGATGACAGAAACTATCAAGCCACTCTTGTTTAGCTCCAGAACAGAAGAAGCACTGGTTAGCTAACAGAAGCCCAACTTTATCCCCATCAGAGGAAACAAGTGATTATGTTTTATACAAAGTAATTTACTCCTCCAGCACTATCCATCCATCCATCCATTATCCAACCCGCTATATCCTAACTACAGGGTCACAGGGGTCTGCTGGAGCCAATCCCAGCCAACACAGGGCGCAAGGCAGGAAACAAACCCTGGGCAGGGCGCCAACCCACCGTAGGGCACCTTCAGCACTAATAAAAATATAATAAACCTGAATGCCCAAAAAATATGCTGAACATGTTTAAACCTACTACTTACAATGTTTTAAATTACATACAACCTCTTTAGAAAAAAAGAAAAAGCACAGATATCCTTCATTTAACTTTTTAAAAATGCTCCTTAAAACAGGTATTATTATGTATTTAAAATTTTTGACAGAAATCACCCTACCACATACTAAAGTGACTGGATACTTTGATCTAAAACGCTTGAAAATAATATACATCTAAGATAACATAGCTAAAGAAGCCTCATGCTGACAGTTACCTTTGAACGAAGAAAGAGATCAATAGCTAATTTCCAGTAATTAGTGTAGGCAATCAACCAGTGATAATTAATTCAAACGCCCCATGCTATCTGTCATCGTTGCTTGCATAATGTCGACCTGTTAGACACCTGAGATCCTCTGATGCCCGCCTTCTCGCTACTCTAAAGGCTCATTATTCTGTTCTCTGGAAAAACTCAGCTACTTCGCTGGAAATGACACCATAGATCTGTCTGTAAACTTGTGGTTTTGCTTAGACTGTACTTACTACATTTTTAAAACTTTAGATTTAAACCAAGTAAAGGCTATAGTATATTCATTTTCTGAATTTCACAGTTGAGCTCTTCTTTGTTGCTTTGCTTTGTAAACTGTTACTTTATGCTCAGGTCCATGGGAACAAGATTTACAAAATAAAAAATGTCACAATCACTTATATTTCAAACCTGATACTCACTGCCCTTGGCTGATTTTCACTTTCCTCTGAGTGCACACGCTACACCCCATACACATTTACTATACATTACATAAGCACTGTTCGGGTCTACCTACACTGTGAGTAACAAACGTTGGGTAATTGGAGGTAAAAACAGGTACAAATTGCAAAAAAGAATGTTTACTGTTTACGTTCATGTGTGTGTGTCTTTCTCCAAAGCCAAGTTACACTATCACATCACAAATTCTAGGAGTTCCAGTACTATTTACCTTTTGAAATTATAGCATTATTTTTGTTTTTTGAAAGCACTAACAAATTGTCTGCCACCATACACTCTTTACTCTTTGTAGTTTGGTAATCAGCAAAATGGTATTTTCTAAAAAGATTCATTTATCCTGATCCTGGAATTGGTAAAGTGGTACATTTTATAAATAGATACAAATCAAAATAGAAAGAAGCCTCTTTGCCCAGAGGGTCTTACAAATGCTTCTGGATGAGACAGAAGATGGATATGAAAGACTTTTCCTAAGTTCATAAGATGAATTTTCAGAACATCGAAATCCCATCTCTGCTAATTCAGAGAGTGACAGTAACTGTGAAGAAGAGGATGATTCTCAGCCATATCTGACCTCAGACCATCAGCAGATTCCAGCTGAAGGAATACAGATGTGAAAAAGTGGTAACATTGAATGAACTTACTTTCCAAGCAGTGAGCCACCTTGTACAGTAATAAGGATGCAGCCTAGACCAACATGAATGGTAGTTAGTCATGTTCAAGATTTAAAATCATCCTGAATTTTTCATCTCAGAGACCATTGAGAAAATCATTCTGGACTACACTAACCTGGAAGTAAGGTGCATTTATAGAAAGAAGTGGCAAGAGGTAACCCTTCTGGATGCATACTTTGATATTTTCTTCCTTGCTGGTGTTTTTTTAGATCCTGTGGGGAATCCACAGAATCCTTGTGGGATATACAGAGACATTTTTCAGACCAGTGTCTCAGGAAAATGTCCAAGTGTACTTTGATAACCAAAAAACAGGACTACCACAGTAGCTTTGAGACAAGCTGGCTGCAATTAGAACAGTGTGGAACAAGTGAGTGGAGCATCTATCCTTGTTTTATAACACCAGGGCTTACATTACAAATGGATGAGCCATTTCAGGCGATACTTGCAACCTACAACTTCAGAGTAGAGCATCACATTTGTTTTGTAAAAAATGAAGTTTTATTCTGCTAAATAAACATATAGCATAGCTCTTGTTAAATGGTTTCACCAGATGGTAAAGGTCAAACATTTGTTATTTACATTGCTTGTTGTTGAAATAAAGCAAACATCTGTTAAGTTTTTGAAGGAAATTATTATTGTACTGTTATTTTAGGGACACATGTGTTACGTCAAAATCCAAATAATGCTCTGGGCCCACCAGTTCCTCAACAGTAAAAATGTATAAAAAAAAGTCAACATAAGCTGAGTGTTAATGTAATCAAAACCGAAACTTAAAAAATGTGCTTCTCTACTAATTTCAGTAGCACTGATTATCTTAAGGTGAAAATGTGAATGATTAATGAATAATGTATATATAATTTTTATATATACTCTATATCATTATCTTTATATCTACTCTATATATATAAAATCCTAAGCCTAAAAGTGCAACCATTTTGTACAAAGATTTTATGTCATGTTTTTTGTCACAGTTTAAATTGTGCTTATTTTAAAACCTACATATATACAGTGGAACCTCGGTTAACAACCATAATTCGTTCCAAAACTCGTAACCCGATTTGGTCGTGAACCACAGTAAGTTCCTCCATAGGATTGTATGTAAATACAATTAATCCGTTCCAGACCGTACAAACTGTATGTAAATATATTTTTTTTTAAGATTTTTAAGCACAAATATAGTTAATTATACCATAGAATGCACAGCATAATAGTAAACTAAATGTAAAAACAATTGAATAACACTGAGAAAACCTTGAACAACAGAGAAAACTAACACTGCAAGAGATCATGCTATAGCGCTACGAACCGCTCGCTAAAAACACTTTTTTAATGAGTTTTAAGCACAGGGAAAAAATGAACATATGAAAAATCCATAATTTAATAAATCACCAAGAACAGTAACATTACAACAATGCACGCTATGAACCGATCACTGTAAACAGAAGTGAAGTGGAGGTTAAATCCAAAAGAAAAAAGTCTTTATTAAATACAACAAGGTAAAAACAATGCTCCAATCTATCTCTTTAAAAACAAGCCTGGTGCATTCTTTAACTGCATTCCCGGCCTTATGCATCCAGCCCTCTCTCTCGCTCGTGCGCACGCGTGTGTGTCTGTCTCTGTCTCTCTCTCGTGCATGTGTGTGTGTGTCTCTGTCTCGCGCATGTGTGTCTGTGTGTGTCGCTGCCGCTCTATCTCTCTCTCTCTCGCTGCACAGGGAGAGACTGAACACATGCGGAAATCATTGGCGCGCACAAACCTAAAGGGAAACTGGCTTGTTTGTATACCGAGTGTGTGGTCGTTAACCGATGCAAAAGTTTGGCAAACTTTTTGGTCGTAAACCGATTTGTATGTGTTCTGAGACATTCGTGAACCAAGGTTCCACTGTATATTTGGTATCATTCTTAATTTATCAAAATTTAATGGGATGTTGTTAGATTTTCAGATTCTTATTCCGTTTTTAAATTATAAAGTAAAAAATCATCAAGGACTCACGTCCCACGAGACAAGACTTTGTGCCAAGAGATTTAACCATGCCTGGGGCTGGAAATAAAAGACAAAGAGTAGGACATTTGCTGTACAGGCTTTTAAATGTTCAAAGTGGTGTGCGAGATGCAGATCACATGGCGGTGGCAGCGGCAGCATCAAGCCAGCAGCTGATCGAGCAAAGAGGAGGTAAAAAGATACTGTATTTGTTTCCCATTGTATCACCGTTTAAGAGGGAGTTTTGGAGGAGTGACTGTGATCCTTGGGGTGCGTTCAGCCCCCCTCTTCATATCGCGAGCAGCAGAGACGCGAAGTGGCTGGCGAGTGAAGCAAGCGGGGGTAAGCCCTAGTATATATATATATAATCCAACGTCTGTCTTTCTGTCTGTCTGTCCGCTTTTCACGAGAGAATTACTTAACGGATTTAGATGTGGTTGTTTTCTATAATTTGCTTGAACATTCAGGTTGATTTTGTGACTTCTCTCATCGTGCTAAGTACCATAGTTCACTTGCTGTACCAAAGTATTTATGCGAATCCAAGAGAGTGGCTGTGGGCTGAGAGCAGGGGGGTGGGGCCTTCCTCATTCACTTGCCAGCCTCTGTTTGAGTTAGTTTATCTCTCACCACGTGTTGGAGTGCAACTTGCCTCTGCTTAGCTAGTGATACCTGTTTGTTCAACAGACATTATCATCTACAGATTGTTAAGGAGTTACGTTTGACGTTTTTCAGAGAGAGATCAGAGCTCCGTGTGTTTTAGAGGGTAGCTGCTGATTGCCAGAGATATCATGGCCATGTGCTTTTCTCCCCACGTGGGGGACGTTCTCTCATCAGAGCTGAACACGATCACATATAATACCATTGTCTATTGATTTTTAAAGTTTGTCCTATGTGGGCGCAGCCGCGGTGTACAGCTAGTATATGATAAAGAAAGGCACTACTTTTCTGTGTTATGTGCATTCTGAAGCACTGTTTTGGAGAAGCTGGACTTTATTGCACACAAGTCTGTTTCTGACTACCTGCTGCATACTTCTGTGGTTTCCATTTCTGTATTACTTTTAGGTATGCTTTTCTTCTAAAAATAGAATATGGACAATGTATAATTTTAACATTTTAAACACAGTACATTGTTTATTAGTGTTTGTTTATTGAATGATGTGTAGCTGTTGTAACAGCAGATAGCACTATACCACCACTTAACCTGACACAGACAGACACGGTAGGCACTGATAAAAGACAAATGTCCTTTATTTATTCTTTGCTCTGGTGGAATGCCTTCCCCGTTCCCACGAGCACACAACACAATTCCCAAAGCACAAAATACATCACAATTCCTAGTCCTCTTCTCTCTCTCTCCTCTCTGGCAAGCTTCGTCCACTACCATCTGATTCTGTCTCCCAGAATAGTGTCTTCTGGTCCTTTATATAAGTCATCTGGAAGTGCTTGTTGACCTACTTCCGGCAGCACTTCAGGGTGTGGTGAAGAACCACCCACATGGGCTCAGGAATAGTTGCAGCACACCCTGGTGGCACCCCTGGATCCCAACAAGTCTGTAACAAACTCCAATTTCCATGAAGCCCTGCGGGAGTCCAAGGTACCGCTGTCCTCCAGGGGGGCTGCCATCTAGCGTTACGTGGGAGGTGATGCTCTGTCCACACTTGCTCCCCCGGTCCTTCCAAAGCAGAGGCATCCCAGCCGGGCAAGGGCCACCCACGACACCGTCTACCTTAGGTTCACATCTCCGACCCACATATGAGTTTGAGACCTAAAGATAAAAATCATTTAGTATTAATGGTGAACAGAGATGATTTCAAGCCATTAAAATTCAGTAGAAATCATAACTTCTCTTTTGTTATTCACGCGATCATTCTGTTTTTCAAAGTGAGTAACTTAGATTATTTGTCTAACAAGCCAACACCTCTATCTTCTTCACCTTATACACGATATGCAGGTCTCCATTTTCAACATTAGTGCACATTTTCTTATTTTATACTCGTACTGTTATTTTGGTGACACTCTTTAGACATCTATTTCATAAAGATGTACGATGCTAGACATGGTGGTGTACAGTGGGAGCCACGTCAAACAGCCGCCTGGAGCATGACAGGTCCATGACAGGACCATGACAGGACCATGCACGATCCGTGCACGGAATGTGATCACCCGCGATGACGCAGTTAATGATGCCCCGCCCCATAAACGCCCCCATGCGCTTTCTAAAAAGATGGTTGCAATGCTGTATAATCCCGCCAGATGGAGCATTGACTGCTTCAGTTAACTGCAGTGTCCAGGAAGCCCTATACCGTATCTTTAATATACTGTACAGGCAGTTCTTGTATTGTCAACATACTGTAGTTTCATAAATAGATGACGTGGTAAAAAAAACAACAATAAACCGATTAATAAAACAGATTTGTTAAATCACTCAATACACAACCCATGATGATACGGAAGCGTATTAGGGCCACGGTGAAAAAAAAAATACGGACACTGTGAAGAAAAAAAAATCAAAATGTCGAGATTAAAGTCGACATGTTGACTTTATTCTCGACATTTCCACTTTATTCTCGACATTTATGTCGAGATTAAAGTCGACATTTCCACTTTATTCTAGTAGTTTATTTTGTCAGTAGAATGTCGCAAACTAAACTTCATCTTAAAATGAATGTTTAATTTACTAGATTTTCTCAAACCCCCGTCATAAGTTAATGTAGCACATTAAATGCTTTTTATTAAGTGTTCCCCGACCCAGTTTTTAATCTCTATGCGCTTCTTAAACTGACTTCCTCTTGCACACAGACAGCAGACAGCGATCGCCGCACATTGACTTCATGATATTCCTGCTCTATGAACATTCAGAATACTAACATACAGTGCATGATATCTTCTTCACGATGAAATGCATTAAAGCATGTATTAAACACTGGTGGCGGGGGGCACGGTGGCGTGGCTGTAGTGCTGCTCCCTTGCATTACGGGGTCCCCAGGTGTATGTTCAGTGTAGTGAACTTTATGACAGGTGTGACGAGGCTCCAAAAAACTGGATATATTTTAAGATGAAGTGGAAATGTCGACTTTAATCTCGACGTAAATGTCATGAATAAAGTGGAAATGTCGAGAATAAAGTCAACATGTCGACTTTAATCTCGACGTAAATGTCGAGAATAAAGTGGAAATGTCGAGAAAACTAGTTAGTAAAATATTTTTTAAGACATCCTTAATAATCCTTAAAGACAAACGCCCTCTGCCAGACATCTGCCAGATGAAAAAGATGACGTCGCATAGACGTCTCCGCGACGTGTGTGTGCTATCTGGGTTAACAATCCTTAAAGACACGGTACGTCTGTAATCTATCTATACCGATCATTGTAGGTACGGAATACAAATGCAGGCTATGTACAGTATTTTACATTACGGTGTATTTTACCTAGTTCCATTTAATATACTGATAAATTATATTTTTCTGCAAAGCGTCTTTTTGATTAAAAGAGGAGTGACATTGTGAGTTTGTGACACTGACAGTAAGCTGTAATGTTAACTCCAGACTTGGTAAACAGACCATTAAGTTATCTAAAGTTATATCTGACAGCTGCTGGTGCTGCCAGTGATTTTCAAAATGGCCAATAAAAAACTAAACTGGGAAATAATCTGTAAACTACCCCAAACAAATTTTATAAAAATAAATAAATAAATAAAGTCACCACTTACCGCGAATAGTCCATTAACACTAGAATTACCAGAGCCTACGAAAAAACTCTTAGATCCGTCCCACCTTAAATCACTTCTTAAACCCGTTCTCACCTCTCCGCCAGCGTCTTTTGTTAATCTAAATGTGTTG
>JANRMT010062856.1:53625432-53640669 GCA_026402145.1 Polypterus bichir lapradei | reverse complement strand
CAACACATTTAGATTAACAAAAGACGCTGGCGGAGAGGTGAGAACGGTTTTAAGAAGCGATTTAAGGTGGGACGGATCTAAGAGTTTTTTCGTAGGCTCTGGTAATTCTAGTGTTAAGCCGCCATCTTAATCTCTGTAGTGCAGTTTGGTAGCGTCAGTTCGGCGGGGGAGGGGGTGGGTTGTTAAAATCACGTGATTGCAACTCGGCGCAGCTAAATTGCTGGCGTGTGTTAACGTGTTCTTGAGAACAAAGCGCCATCTAGTGGTGGAACCAGGTAAATGAATAAATAGGGCATGAATGGGCGTGTTTACTGTGAAATCTTGACACGCCTTCTGTCAGTAGAGGGAGGGGGGGATCACGGCGTGCATAGGGCAGCCGTACGCCATTCACACGCCATTCACACGGAAACGGCTATTTGACGTGGCTCCATCTGTATGTGCTGCATTATGTAAGACATTATGTATGACATTATGATGACATTATTAAAAATAGCTGCATGGTTTAAACAGCTTCTAAATTTTACTTAAAGAGATAACTTTGACAAAGACTTTTGGGCTAGAAAAAGCAATTTATTTCATATTCTGATTTCATTTCCAGTTGTATTGCTGACGAGATGACCAGCAACTTTACATTTCCTACAGTAGCCATCATGGACAACCTGAAGCAGGCACAGCACATCTCAGCTTTTTTCAAAAAGTTTCAACAAAGTGTTTACTTTCTTGGATGTCTGAGGAAATCCCAAATGTCTCAATTTATGCCTACTAACTTCTGCAGGTGCACAATGGAGCACAGTTCTTTATCTCATTTAACACTTTTTCCATTAATCTTGTCCAGACCAGTCCCTAAAATATTTCCATGTTATTTTTTTGTGTTTTTTTCTAGTAGACATTAAAGTTTCTCTTTGTTCTTTATCCTACAAACAGTTACATTTCCGTTAGTGTTTTTCTGTTTAAATAGATTACAAATGCAAGCTTTCGAGGCAGCTAAGACCCCTTTATCAGGCAAGGAACAAAGAAACTGAAAAATACTCTAGCTTATATTGGGACAGCAAAGTGATTTTTTTTCTTTCATCTTAACAACCTTTTTGTTCAAATGTTAGCAAAATTAATAAACCTTAGATGAATTAACCCTGAAAGAAGAGAACAATGAATTAAAATAATGTAGATATAAGATAACCATCACTAGACAAAGTTCTGTAAGGTTTTTTTTGAAGTGCATTGTCTGTAAGATAGGCCTCTGATGTAGTCAGCTGGTCAATCAGTTTGTTAGTCCACATATCTGGTCATAAAACTCTTGTCTCTATTCAAACCATTTTGTAGAGTATTGAATTTAAGCATAAGTTTGTATTCCCATTTTCTCCGCTCCTGCTGGGTCTTTAAATTACCGATAAGCACAGTGACTTTATGCTGTGGCCATTACTGTTAAAGTGTGCTCCCACCGGAAGTTCAATACTGTTCTGATTAATATGAAATCTATGTGAGTTCATTCGCTGGCACAGTGTCTGACCAATTTCCCCTGCATACACTCCAGTGTTGGGGCACCTTATGCACATGATTAGGTACACCACATTAGCAGATTTGCATGTGAGCAAACTCTTTATTTTATGCTCCTGCTGGCAATGTGGTAACTACCTGATCTGTCATGTAGATATGTGCACAGGTGCCACACCTGTTCTGTAGGCAGGGAGATGTGCCACTTGCTGCTGAGCCACACATAGAGTTTTGGACAATCAGTTGTTTGAGGCTTGGTGGTTGTCTGTATGCAAGGAGGGGATGTTCTGGGAATATATCCTTCAGTTTATTGTATTTCTGTACCACGGGTTGAAGCTCTTTCATAATTTTACGAAGTGTTTCCAGATGTGGATGATAAGTTACAACTAGTGGGACTTGGTTCTTGGTTTCTGCACCTTACAAGTTAGCCAATAAAAGGTGTCATTTCACCCTACTTTCTCCTGTATCAATCTATGGCTATGGCTAACACGGTACAACACTTTACTGCTATGTTTTTCTGATAGTCTTTCTGATTGTGGCTCTATCCTTAAACCCTCAATTAAATTCTATTTAATTCAAATATTAATATCCCAAGTGGGAAATTTGGTTATTCAGCTGCTGGTAAGGTTAGTTCTGCCTCAGAGTGTACACTCGGTTTTATTGCAATGCTTGCTTATTAAATAGGTTTGTTAGATTTATTACTTTTTTGCTTCATTTCACAAATTGATTAATCTTTTTAAGATTTCCAAACCAAGTCAACAGAGCAAAGTTAGTACAAGGTTTATTAAAACTTGGCACTGTTAAAATAAGAAAAGAGACTTGACTTCCTAAAACAGAAAAAGGTTTGCAATCCCTTTTTGTGGATTGCTTTTGTGTTTTAATTAATTAAAATTCAGTTTTGAATTTATGATTCTCCTGTGATACTGTGGCCTGGTCTGTGAAGGCTAGTGGATGATGTTTCTTATAAAATCAATAATAATTTAACACTTTCAGTATTGTTTGCTGAAAAGTTAATTATCCACACTCCCAAATTAAAATAAAAGTCAAAGTTCTTAATAAATTTTTATCCAAAGAAGATAGATTGAGTGGTATTAAAACCTGATGTAATGTCCACACACTAATTTTGTAAGAAAGATGAGAACTGAAGCAGGCAATATAGCAATTAGCATTCCTTTGAATAGATGGATATAAACAAACTGGAGAATAAAAATATCATGATCCAGAATTCTGGATTTTTATCCCTTTGCATAAAATTAAGAGAAGGAGGTTTCAGCTGTAACAGATCAACAATCCATCTCATCTAATTCCAAAGTTGCTTAATCCAGTTTAAAGCTGTACAGTGACTCTCAGGAGAGTTAATGACTGTGTCACTATGCAACAATCCCTCTGCTCCTTTTTAAAGTTGTAAAATGAATTTACAGAGCTGTATGTTCCATAAGACCAGATACTCTGAATATTAAAAGACCTTTCTAGCACTAACATTCCTGTGCTGCTTGTCCATGTGTTCAAAGCATGTCTTCTGTTCAGTGTAGAGCTCTAGATCTTGTAGGAAAAAGTGGACATTGCTCATTCTGCTAGGCTTAAGTGGCACACAAGACCTATCAGGCAGCAGATTTAGCAGAAATCCAGCTACACAAAAGGCCCACTTGCATTCTAAACTAAATGACTGAACTCCAGCTTGTACCAGGATCTGCCTAGACTTCATCTGATAACAAAGGTGCAAATCAGAGTTGAACTGACATCTCTCGAAATGCTTCTCTGTATACCTCTTGAGTGAGAAGGTGTGAAATGGAATTATATTTCAAGGGATGATAGTAGGATGGAAAGAATAACTCGCCTATTAGAAGATACTGATTTAGTAACTGAAAGTGACTTTAATCAATCAGGAGAAGGTTCAACCTTTATTTAAAACTAAATGCACCCCTCCTCTCAAAGAAAGTAGAAGGAAGAAGCAGAGAATGTGGAAAAAAAAAATAAGAGAGGCATGGAGAATTACCAAATGAATGCAAATGATGAAATTCTCTACGGAATCATAGAGAACTCTGGGACTCTTCCCAGGAGCACTTTGTGCACATTCTCCAAAATTACTTTCTAAAATCTCTTAAACTAATAAGCCATGAAATGCGATCTCCATGAGGAGCTGAAAAGTTGAAATTTTCTTTTCTTTGTGGACCAGAAGCTGAGACCCAGTCTCTGTGCCAGCAGTCTGACAAGACTGAGAGGCCATTACTTTGAGGAGGGAATTTCAGCATCTAAACTCTAATGCCTTTTCCGTATGAAGTGGCAAAAGGACATCAGAAGACAAGCTGAGGATGCAGCAGTACAGCACTGACAAGGATCATGTAGCAAAGAGAAAGAGTGCATTCTAATGCATGAAGATGCCTTCACTTGAACCTGGTGCAACAACAAAGCAACATCTCCACATCGGGCATCCTCCTTAAAGACTTGGTATTGTAAAACAATTTATCTGTGCCAAGATAAAGCAGAACCCTAAATAACCAGTAAACAGCCTGGCCTGTATGCTATTTGTTTGTCTGTCTAGTCTGTCCATGTCCAGTCTTATTTGTAAATATATATATGCACTTATCATACTTCTATAATCCTTGGATTTATCAAGAAATTGTATTACTCTGTTCCTTAAAACAAGTATGCCTCAGCTACTAAGTCTAAACGCCAGAGGTCTTTTCCTCCAAAAGATTGCCAGTATTGCCAAAGGTAACTTTTTTGCCACAACTAATGTAAACATGTTTGTAGCAGCGCTACTATCAGTAAGAACTGCATCTCCCAGCAGTCCATGCAGGGGCTGTTAGAGTCAAAGGTGGTCAAATAAGGTTAAAAGGAGGGCAGGTGGCCAAAAGGAAATTTTTTTTTGTTGTTGTATGTTGTGTGTTGCATTTATCTGTCAGACTGCCTGCTGTTAATTCAGCCATATTTAATCATTGTGTCCTGGATTGTATTCGTTGTTGGGGTCTGGATCATCTGTCTACCTGTGTACTGAGGATTGTGTTTGGATTCATTGGCAAGAAAAGGAGCGCTCATGAACCATCCATCCATCTTCATCCTTTCAGCAACTACCGGTAGGACTGTGTTTTCCCTTCCCTTTCAACATACAGATCTCTGGACTTAATCTCGTCACCTCTCATTTCATCCGATTTGGTTTTTCTATGGACTTTGCTGTGTGGTGTTTGTGTTTATATGTTAAATGTAATATTGCTGAAGGGGTCAGTGGTGGTATTATTTTTTTTATTTAGTTAATTTAATTTCATTATATTCTTAATTGTTTAATGTTCCCAGTGTGCTTTATTTGGTCTCTGTTGTGAGTGTGTGTGTGGGTCGATCAAAGGCTGGGGGTGTCCCTGGGATCTCCTCCACTAAAATAAATAAATCATCGTCACATTGACAGTGTGAACCTTACCAGGCCCTGACCGCTACATGTTGATAATCATTGACTATGATAATTAAATCCATCAACTAAAAATAGTTTTAATAGCCTAAATGTCAAACTCCATCCATGCTATACCATCATTGCCTGAAATATTTTACACCTTTGGACAACCGCCAACGCTTGGTCATATTACAACCGGAGGGCCGAACTGACAACGTGGTATACAAAGAGATCCTTAACAAATAATTATTGGTATATTTTACCTCAGTTTAAAAAGGTTTAATTTTCTTCTTAATAACAATTTTAAGGCAGTACTTCGCCGCTGTGAAGTGTGGGTATTTTGCTAGTCATTATTATTTTGCAGACACCTGTATCCAAACAGCAAGAAACAACAAATAACAAATTCTGAAAACCACCTAATCCAATTCATGGTCATAAGGCCAGAAACAACACTGGATAGGATGACAATCCACAAGTGGAGCCACTGGGCCACACATCAGAGCAATTTACAGCAACAACATTCACTTCTATAGCACATTTTCATCCACAGGATGTAGCCCAAAGTGCTTTACAAGATGTCAAAGAAATAATTACAAGAAAAGAAGAGCTAATTAAATTATATAGAATAATAATGAATAAGTAGTAAAAAACAAATCAATGTGAGCTTACATAACAGATATATAATTGGTAGAAAAGTAGAGTTCTTATATATAATATCACATTTAGGCAATTAACCCGGGAAGCATTTCTTTCAAGATGTGGGCTGAAAAACAGACAACATGGCAAAAAAATCCATAGATACAACTGAAAATATGCAAACTCCACACAAACAATGACCAGCTGAATAATGCAAAGCCAGGGCTCTGGAACTGAGCAGTAGCAGTGCTGACTGTTGTGCTGAAGAGGAGGTTGGGAGCATGCACTGAGATCTGAGTGCAGCCATGCAATGGGTAACGCCTCAGCACCACACTTAAGAGTGTGAGATTTTTTATGGTGGCTGGAGTGCCAATCCTGCCACCAACCCTGAAGTTTTTCCCTGTAAGTTGGAGGACCTTCTTGTAGGGCTGGATGCAGATTAACGTCATACCCAGGATGGAGCAATTGCGGGTTAAGGACCTTGCTCAGGGGCCCAATGGTCACTTCTGGTATTTTACGGAATTTTGAATCAGTCGGAGGCAAATCCCTAGCTTCAAAACCACCGCTCCGCCTACATGCAATTTGTGCTGAAGGACAAAACAATAATACTTAAATGCATTCAAGAGTGATTAAAAAAATAATAGACCACATTATAAAGTAAAACATAAAAATGAATAGTAGTAGCAGAAGTAGTATTGTCACTCACAGAGTGTAGTGAAATTCTTACTTGCATATCTGATCAACCTGCAACATGTTGTTTAGAAGGAAAATTTTTATATTAGCATAGAAAATAGAAAATTAACATAAAGAATAGCAAAGAACCATAAAAAGTAGTTAAAAGCTTCTAAAATATTAAGATTAAGCATAAATTAGAATGTTAAGCAAATAAGATCGGTCCAGCAAATAGTTAACTAAAAATCAGTTATATTGCATTATTTTTTAGGCTTACATTAAAATTTCCAGAGTAAGAAAAGAACAGCAAATTGATACACCAAAACCAGTTTTGGACAGTATAAGAGTTTGAGAACACTTGTGATTCAATGCTAGGAAGCGATAACACAGAGAAGATGCCTCTGAAAGGCTTGTATCGAAAAGCAGCTGGGCTGATGAATCAGCAGAAAGGCAACAAAAGGCTTTTGCTGTAAGCAGGGTCACGCTGACATAATGCATGAAGAGAAAATCTTAGTAAATTCAGGCATTAACAAAAATATTAGAAGAATATATTAGAAATTAACTCTTTAGTGTAGAAATTAAGACAAATCAAGCATGCCAAGCAATGATTAAATGAAAGCACATACTATATTTCTTTTTAATTAAAGCTTAAGCTTCAGGTCACTATTATAAAAAGTTTGCAAGGTTTAAGAAAGAAAATGATGAGAGGAAACCCATATATGGAATTGAGGCTTTGGCCAGTTAGAGAAAATGGGAACAGCATAGAAAAATAACAAATTCCACGAGGGGGCCAGTGATAGGAAAAGTAAGGAGATAATAAGGGTTCCCATGGAAACTCAAGGTTCGGCCGGACAGGAGTAGAAGGGAGTCAGAGAAGATGGGCAAAAGAGCTCATTATAGCGAGGTCAGAAAAGATAGGAAATGACATACGAAAAGCCCAAAGATGGTAAGAGGAAGCCATCCACCCAGTCTTAGACCAATCAAAATAAGCCGAACAGACACCAAGAGGAATAATGGACAGTAAAACCAGGTGCAGAATGAGCTAATTGAACGCGGCCAAAATGATAAGAAATTGTTATAAAAACTTCAATTGTTGTAATGTTCGGGGCTCGATCTCATTTGGCCGAATTGGGTTGAGTCAGTGTGGTTGATTTATTGCAATAAAGCCTTAAAACTCTGTCTGTCTATCTCGAGTCCTAATAGCCTTTATTTTTAGGTAAAAAGCCTTCTGATGATCAATTTTTCGCCACGACAGTTGGCACTCTCCAGTGCCATGACAAACAAGGACATAATAAGGCAGCTTTTGCCATTTGCATCACACTGATACACTACTACAGTTAGCCCTATGTCTTCATGACAGCTGGAATTCTAAAAAATCACTGGTCGGGTCAAAGTAGCTGCAGACCCAGGAGGACAAGTGAGGACTAAAAAATCCTGAGCAGTCTGAAAATATTTAGTGAACAGGCGTATTTTTAAAAACCTCTTTTAAAATTGCATTCACTGTATAAATCACATTATAATGGGTGAAGCAAAGTTAAACCAAATGTACTAACAATATTTATCTTTCATGTTAATTTAATCTCAAAAATAGACCTTAAAAAATAAGCACTGGCAAAGCTTAGCATTTGTTGAATGGCTTGCTATTATAGTACAAATGGTTTCAAAATGTCTATTGTATCAAACTACCTTACAAATAAAATTAACATATGTCATGTTTTGTTGTTTTGCAGTCAAAATTGCGTTAAACATATTCAATTGATACAAAACATAACATAAGAACATTTTTCTTTTAATTTTTAATCCACATAGGATCAAAGAGAAGCAACTGGGGGACGCTGACAAAACATGTGGAAGAAAGTGCATGGAGTGTTTAAGGTACACAGGTGACATGTTTGAATATATTAAAACAAGCACATATCTTAATTAAAAACTAAATTCTAAATTACTGGTGCGGAAGACAGTTTTACATATTTTAAGAACTTGGAAGGGAGGCAAATGAAATATGTTCAAATTAGACGAAAAATGGACAAAGATGATACCCATTTTGGAATTAAAACTGACGACCCTGGAGCTGTGAGGCAGTAATGCACCATAATGAAATGTAGAGTATCCACCGAGGCGTAATGCACCAGAAATTTGTCATTTTATAAGTAAAGTCCATAATGTTGCCATTTAATTACTGAAAGATTCCAATGCAATTCTTATATCTATGTCTATCCCTTTAGTTCATGTTATATTCATATTGGATTAATCAACAGTTCAGTTAGTCAGGACTGAGTTTAAAGTGAGAGACAAGCAAATAGCTTTCATTAACAGAGAAAAGAAAAGAGTAGTTTATATCAAACCAAGTTGCTGTTACAGAATTTCCTTTTGAGATTGCTAACCAAACCTGAACACTAACCAAAATGTCAGTAGAAACCAACAAAAGATCTTCCTAAATAGATGTTTATTATTTGCTTGAGTAACAGTCTCTTACCATCCTTCAATAAATGAGTTTCTACCTTATATACTATGATGGCCATGATAATAATAATTTTATTTATATAGCACCTAAAACATAATGATACAAATAGCTTCTGCATAGAACAATAAACAAATAGACACAGGATATAAAAAAGTATTAAACAGAATAAAAGAAAGAATAAATAATACCAATTTCAAAACTACTGTGGTGGACTGGCGCCCTGCCCGGGGTTTGTTTCCTGCCTTGCACCCTGTGTTGGCTGAGATTGGCTCCAGCAGACCCCCGTGACCATGTAGTTGGGATATAGCAAGTTGGATAATGGATGGATGGATGAAATTCAAAAATAAAAGAAAGATAACATCATTTGTGATCAAACACACACACACACACACACAAATTATCCTGAGCATCTGTACAGAGAGGAAGACTGAAAGAGGCGGCAGAATGTCAGTTAAGTTAAAGGCCTTCCTGAACAGATGAGTTTTCATTTGTTTTTTTTGTTCTAAATGAATTAAGTCAGCTGATCTCATTAAATTAGGGAGGCCATTCCAAAATCTGGGCGCTATACAGTTGAAGGCCCTGTCACCCATAGAGTGCAGGTTAGTGTGAGGCACAACAAGATTACCAGAATCAGATGACCTTAATAGGCAAACAGGAGCAGAGCGATGGAGAAGGTCACTGATATAGTCCAGTCTGAGGCCATTTAAAGCTTTGTAGGTTAATAATTGAATTTTATACTCGATCCTGTAGGACACAGGGAGCCAGTGAAGGCAAAGCAGGATGGCTGTTATGTGCTCGCTCTTGCTGTATCGTGTAACAACAACAACAACAACATTTATTTATATAGCACATTGTCATACAAAAAAATGTAGCTCAAAGTGCTTTACATAATGAAGAATAGAAAAATAAAAGACACAGTAAGAAAATAAAATTAGTCAACATTAATTAACATAGAATAAGAGTAAGGTCCGAAGGTCCGATGGCCAGGGTGGACAGAAAAAACAAAAAAAAAAAAAACTCCAGACGGCTGGAGAAAAAAAATAATAAAATCTGCAGGGATTCCAGACCATGAGACCGCCCAGTCCCCTCTGGGCAATCTACCTAACATAAATGAAACAGTCCTCTTTGTATTTAGGGTTCTCACGGAAGGACTTGATGATGATGGTCAAGTAGACTTCTGGCTTTTAGTCCATCAATGTTGGAGCATCATGATGCTTTGAGTAGGTGGTGGTGGCCCAGGCCGCCACCACAAAGAAACCGGAAAAAGAAACAGAAGAGAGAGTAGGGCTCAGTATGGATTTTAGAGCAACCATGAATAGTTATTATGATGAATTGAACATACAGAGTATCAGGATTAAGTTAAAGTGAAGTTATGAGAAGGCCATGTTAAAGTAATGTGTTTTCAGCAGTGTTTTAAAGTGCTCTACTGTTTTAGCCTGGCGAATTCCTATTGGCAGGCTATTCCAGATTTTAGGTGCATAACAACAGAAGGCCATCTCACCACTTCTTTTAAGTTTAGTTTTTGGAATTGTAAGGAGACGCTCATTTGAGGATCTAAGGTTACGATTTGGAATATAGGGTGTCAGACATTCCGATATACAGTATAAGATGGAGCGAGATTATTTAAGGCTTTATAAACCATAAGCAGAATTTTAAAGTCAATTCTGAAAGACACAGGTAACCAGTGTAGTGACATTAAAACTTGAGAAATGTGTTCGGATTTTCTTTTCCTAGTTAGGATTCTGCATTCTGCACTTGTTGCAAATGATTTATGTCTTTTTTGGGTAGTCCTGAGAGGAGTGCATTAGAGTAATCTAGGTGACTGAAAACAAAAGCGTGAATTAATTTCTCAGCATCTTTCAATGATATAAGAGATCTAACTTTTGCTATGTTTCTTAAGTGAAAAAATGCTGTCCTAGTGGTCTGATGAATATGCGATTTAAAATTCAGGTTACAGTCAACAGTTAGTTAAACCCCTAAGTTTTTTACTTCCGTCTTAACTTTTAATCCTAATGCATCAAGTTTATTTCTGATAACCTCATTGAATCCATTATTGACAATCACTAAAATTTCAGTTTTCTCTTTATTTAGTTTGAGAAAATTACTATTCATCCATTCAGAAATACCAGTAAGACATTGTGTTAGTGAATCGAGAGAGTCTGTGTCATCAGGTGCTATTGATAATTACAGCTGTGTGTCATCAGCATAGCTGTGGTAGCTCACGTTGTGCGCTGAGATAATCTGACCTAACGGAAGCATATAGATTGAGAAGAGCAGCGGACCCAGGATAGAGCCTTGTGGAACACCATATAGAATATCATGTGTCTTTGAGTTGTGATTACCACAACTAACAAAGAATTTTCTCCCTGCCAGGTAGGATTCAAACCAATTTAAGACACTGACAGAGAGGCCCACCCATTGACTAAGGCGATTTCTAAAAATATTGTGATCAATGGTGTCAAATGCGGCACTCAGATCTAGGAGGATGAGAACAGATAAATGGCCTCTGTCTGCATTTACCCGCAAGTCATTTACTACTTTAACGAGTGCAGTTTCTGTGCTGTGATTTGTTCTGAAACCTGACTGAAATTTAGCAAAAATAGCATGTTTATTGAGGTGGTCATTTAACTGCATAATGACTGCCTTCTCTAGAATTTTACTTAAGAAGGGCAGGTTAGAGATGGGTCTAAAATTTTCAAAAGCAGAGGGGTCAAGATTATTTTTCTTCAGTAGGGGTTTAACTACAGCAGTCTTAAGACAGTCTGGGAATACCCTCGTATTTAATGACGAATTTACTATGTCAAGAATATTATCAATTAGCATGCTTGATACTTCATTGAAAAACCTTGTTGGTATTGGGTCAAGGACGCAGGTGGAGAGTTTCAGTTGAGAGATTATTCTATGTAAATCAGGTAAATCTATCCTGGTGAAAGAATTTAATTTGTTTATAACAGAGTACTGGGGCTTAGGAGGTTCCGCAGTGTTGGGGAGATGTACTATGTTATTTCTAATATCATTAATTTTTTGATTGAAAAATACAGCAATGTTCTCAAAGGTTTCACTGGAAGTATTTTAGGGGGCATTCCTTTGTGTTACCTGGGTTTAACAGACGATCAATTGTACAAAATAAGACTCTGGGATTACTAGCATTGTTATTTATAATCTTAGAGAAATAGCAGCGCCTCTCAAGACGGACTGTGTTATTGTATTCTGTTATTTTAACCTTCAATATCTCATAATGGATAGTTAGTTTAGTTTTCCTCCATTTACGCTCAGCTCTACGACATGTTTTTTTTAAATCAGACACTCTTTGGGTCTTCCATGGAATAACAATGCTAGAAGATTTTTTAACTGTCTTTTCAGGTGCAACTATGTCAAAAGCAGCTCTTACTTTAGAATTAAAGATTTCCACCTTACTATTTACATTGTCCTCGCTATTATAGTTGGCACTATAAATGGACTGATTGCTTAGAATGTTTGTAAGTTTTAAAGCTGCTGATAAGTCAAAGAAGTGTTTTTTAACAAAATGCTTCTCATGAATACTTTCTATCATTATTTCTATATTAAATAGTAAAATAAAGTGGTCTGATAGACCAATATCAATGATCTGCTTCACATCAACTTTTAGTCCTTTGGTAATTACTAAGTCTAACGTATGACCTGCTTTATGTGTAGGTTGATTAACGAGCTGTCTCAAATCAAAAGAGTCCAGGAGGTTCTTGAATTCCTTTACTTTTAGGTCACACTGATTATCAATATGAAAGTTAAAGTCGCCGACAATTAAGAGTGTGTCATAGTTCGTAATTAAAATTGACATTAAGTCTGAGAATTCCTCAAAGAAAGACGCATTAAATTTAGGAGGTCTATACACGGATAATACTAGAACGTGAGAATCTCCATGAATAACCACGGCGAGATACTCAAATTTACCAAAACTAAAATCTTTACACTTTAACCGGCTCGAGTAAATGTTTGCCGAGCCGCCACCCTTCTTTTACTGGCGGTCTGCACGAGTAAAACTGTAATCCGGAGGCGCAGATTCGATTAAAACAGCCGCGCCGTCTGAGTTAAGCCACGTTTCACTTAGTGCAATAAAATCAATGTTTCTATCACTAATAAGATCGTTGATAAAAAACGTCTTGTTAGTTAAAGCTCTAACATTTAATAGTGTCATATTTAATGTTTTGGAGGGGCAGAGCTGAATTCTATGTGCTTAATTGGTATTTGGAACATAAACTAAGTTATTTTTGTTAACGCTGCTCTGTGTGTATTTTTTATGTAATCTACAATCTGTTTTTATAGTTCTAATGCATTGTTGATCTAAAGTAGTAATTGCAATTAAATTACTGGTGTTTATGCCGCACTGCCTAGATTTTTTACGTGCATTAAGATTGGTTATTAGATTATTAATGTTGTGCACTTTTACGGAAGACTTTGTTAAGCCATTATGTCCTAGCAAAGCAGTAGCATTACAGAAGGGGTTTAAAGTAGAAATAGACAGTCAAGATAGACGAATTACCTTAGTGATGTTTTTCGGAGAGGACCCAGGCGCCGAATCTATTCAGATGCAGGCCATCCCACTTGAAGAAACACAGCCTTTCCCAAAAGAGGTCCCAATTGTCGATGAACCCGATGTCTTGAGTCTCGCAGAAGCCTTTCAGCCAGTTGTTTAATCCCAGCAGATGACTGTAGTATTCATTTGATCGTCTGACGAGAGGTAGTGGACCCGAGATGAAGATTTTTGCCGATGGGGTCCTCTCCTTCATGTCTTTAATTAGTGCTGCAAAGTCAGCCTTGAGAATCTCCGACTGTTGGTGCCTTATGTCGTTTACGCCGGCATGTAAAATAATGGATCCAACTGCCCTCTTGTGCTTCTCGTAGATGGTCGGCGCACGTTTCATCACATCTCGGACTCGAGCACCAGGAAAACAAGAAACAAAAGATTGTCGATTAGGGCATGTGATATTGAGGTTTCGTACAATCGAATCACCTACCACAATTACATCACCTGGGGTTGAAGGCAAACTGGGGACGCGGAGAGGGTCGAACCGGTTCTCGATTGAGATGCTCGCCTGTGCCGATGGAGGTGTTCTAGCCTTGAACCCCCGCCTGCATAGCTGAAACACGCCGAGGTCTTCATCGCCGTTGTCGTCGCTCCTACGAGGCGCGGGGGTGAAGCTTACTTGTCCTTGGAATTGAGTGGCACGAGGTGGGGTTGATGTTACATCGACTTCAGATGTCGAGGATGGTTTATCCAGCAGCCCAGCCTTCAAGTCTCTAAGGTACCTTCATCTGGACAGGAGTTTCTGAATCTGTTTGTCGAGTGCCTGGAGTTCTTTGACGATGACAGCAATGCGATTCATCTCACTGTCGGCCATTGTCTGCTTCTACTTCCGCTTTCGCTTCATGACCTAGGAAAGAAAGAGAGAGAATCTACTTTAAGGACTCATGCAGCAGAGTTTTAAATTAACTGGAGATATGATATAAGATTTAAAGGGGCACCTGCCAGTAAGGGGTTACAATAATTGATGTGAGATGTGATAAAAGCAGGGACAAAACTCTCAGCATTTGAAAATGATGTCACACATGATTGACGAGCCTAACAACCACACAGCAACATAGTTACCAAACACAAAAATTAGAAGTGCCTATGAAACTGAAAAATGCAAAATGGCTGTGCTAGTTATAAGACACACAGTGTGACTTAAGATTGTTGTGAGAATCACAAGATCAGGAAATGCTTCTTTAGACAAAGTTGTAGAAGAAAGCAGCAAAGGGTCAAAACTGGGAGATGAAAATTAAACAAGTAAAAATTAATTCAAAGGGAAAAATGTAAATCAGGAGTCAAACTCAAAAAAAAGTCAGAAACCAAAAATAATAAACTTACTACTAGGGCTTACTTGAAATAATAAACTGAGTACCCCTAATGGGAAATGAAATGTAAAGCATCCGCTGAGGGATAATGCACCATAAATTTGTCATTTTATAAGTAAAGTCCATAATGTTAATGACACAACAAGTCACATGATGCATCCCAACCACATTGTGAAAACAAGACAGTAATCAAAAAATGCTCTGTCAAAATAAGTCAAAAGACACACACATAAATAGTGCCTAATACTCAATTGATGAATTAAAATACAAACGCACAAAATGGCAACATATTAACATCAATGAAATATGGAAAAATTAAAAACAAAAAATAACTAATTTTCAAAAAATGAAACAAAACAAAAATGCGTCTTATCAAACTCTTAAGAGTTTCTTTTTAAAACTATTAGACCTTTAGTGTTAATGCCTGTTGCCTTTTAAGTTTTACTTAACACTCGGGTCATTTAGGAGTTAGTTCAGTTGGCAGATGACCTTATTGACTATGTTACAGTCAGGTGCGAATAAATCTCATTACCGTCCTATTTTTTCAGGTTAGTGTTAATGCCAAGTAGTAGACTTTTATACTACATGTTTGTCATCCATTTGTGACTCCTTGTTGCAGCAAAATTCCTTGTGACTCAGCACTACATCTATCTATCTATCTATCTATCTATCTATCTATCTATCTATCTATCTATCTATCTATCTATCTATCTAT
>JANRMT010062856.1:53516091-53616832 GCA_026402145.1 Polypterus bichir lapradei | reverse complement strand
ATATATATATATATATATATATATATATATATATATATATATAGATAGATAGAGAGAGAGAGAGATGACAACAACACTCATATCAATGACAAAACAATTACATTAACAATCATGTTACGTTATTTTTAAAATATTTCCTTTTCTTTTTCATAACTTCTTTAACACACTACTTCTCCGCTGCGAAGCGCGGGTATTCTGCTAGTAAGAAAATAAAAATATAAATAAAAACATGAATAGAGTCTTTATTAGAATTAAGCCAACTTAAAACACAGTCAACTGTACAGATTTTTTACATTTCTAATAGATATAATGGTAAAAGAGCCCAATTCTATAGTCAGAACATAGGCAGAGTTTGACATTTAGGGTTGGGGTTGGTCAGATAACCCATAAAAAATAATTTTTTAGAGTCACAAATTCACCACTACCTATTTACAACATATTCCATATAAAATATGGATTTATAATATGAAGTATGTCCCACAGAAAGTTACTGCATTATTTCTCAAAAGAATTGTGTTGTTTCGCATTGTTTCACAAAGGTATTGCATTATCACTCAGTAATGATTGTGATATTTCACAAAAAGTTTTTCCTTATTTTATAAAGATATTGCCTGGTGTGGTCAGTATCATCATGTACACACACGCTCTGGATGTCCTGTGACAGTCAGTGAGGTATAGTTAAAGACGTGCATAGTGTGAAATCAAGTGGAACAAGAACAAAATTTATAGGCAAACATTTATTTTTAATTGGATTAAAGTTTAAGTAGCATTCCTGACTCATGACGCCATGGTCTAAATGAGGTTTGTACATTTTTCCAATACATGTCACTTGATTGCTTACTACATCCATGCTTTACCTCTCCCTTTATGCATGTACAAAATGTCAATGGCAGCAACAGGCAAAATATTTGAATATTATAATGTGTTAGTAATTCTTCTCAATTAATATTTGTGTGCTGTGAAATAAAATCCATCACCTTTTACGATGCCCCAGCCTGAGCCCCCTGAAGGTTTGAGGTAGGAACAGTGGCCATTGTGCCACCAGATCACGCAGCTTCAACATTTTTATAGCAAATAACTGCATTAAAACTAAACAGAAACATTATTTACAGGTTTCTATCAGACGTTTGAATGCAGCACACTCTTTTCTGATTAACTGTGTGATTGTGCCCTACTAAGGATTAGCATACTATCGACTATGTTTGCCTTACACCCTGCGATAATCACTGGCTCCCAGTAATCCAAACCTGAGTCAATTAAATGTACCCCTCAGTAAATGCAGGATACCTATATGGAAACCTGTAACGTCTGCTTAGTTTTTGTCACTTAGCTGTCACTAGATAACCAGAGCGTTTATCTGCACAATGTTATGTGAACCCCAGCAGGCAATGTATTTGTGAAATAATGCAATTCTTTTGTGAACAAACGCATTAATTTATTGCAAAATAATGCAATAACATTTTTTTCAACAACAGGAATAAGCTTCCATATTCACTTACATTAAAACCTGGAAAGCTCTAAAATTATTTCATTTTTGCCATGAAAGATGGCGCCTGTGTCGGCATGCCGTCTACTGCTCTCCTGCCTGATAGTTTGGTTGAGTGCACTGTACTCAAACTGTAGTGCCCTTATAGTCTATGATCGTGAGTCTCTCTTGGATATTCGATCAACTCTTTTTAATTTTCACAAGTCGGAGATGGAGTGTGTTTTTAACAAACAACATGAGAATTTCAAAATTGTCATTCCGGACTGTATTCGCCGCTGGCCTTTAAACATTCTTTGGAGGAAACGCAGGAGGAAACGTGGATGCAGGGGAGGATTCGCGATCAAGTTGAAAGCCCGCCTGCATGCGGGCTGTATTACAAGCCCGTTTTCCGAGCCGCTACAAGGTGGCTCTGTGATTTGGCGCCTCGTGGATCAGGCGCACCGGTGGTTTCGACCTGCTCTTCCCCTGTCCTCACCCTCTACCCCCTGGCTTGGACTCCCTCGGATCAGCCACTATCTCCGCAGATCTGGAGTTGACTCAGGTACGCTACGGCCACTGTGTAGAGTCTCTCTCTTACCCGATGCTGTTCCTTCACCTAAAATGGCTTTAATTAATGCTCGCTCAGCAGTAAACAAGACATTTCTGTTGAATGACTTTTTCTCCTCGCAAAATCTGGATTTTATGTTCATTACTGAGTCATGGATTAAATGCGGTGATCTTACCTCCTTCGCTGAGTTGGTCCCGGTAGACTGTACATTTTTTAATTCCCCCCGCCAAAACGGACGTGGGGGTGGGCTAGCGACTGTTCTGAAAAACTCTCACCGTGCGCAGTGTTCCTCGATCTCTCCGGATATTTATACCAGCTTTGAAGCTCAACTTATTCACCTCGACTGAAACGGTCCTATCTGCCTAGGGCTGATTTAACGTCCTCCTCACTCAGATAAGGACTTTCTTCAGCAATTCACTGACTTTATTGGTAATATTGTTACTAAATTTGATCGCTTTTTATTGATGGGCAATTTTAACGTTCATGTTTGTTGTCAGTCAAACCCGCTCTCGAGGGAATTTCTTAATCTAATCGAGGCTTTTAATCTGACACAGTGGGTTAAAAGTCCCACTCACATTCATGGACATACTCTTGACCTCATCCTCTCTTATGGAGTTGATATTACTGATGTTATTGTCTCTGACTATATGCTCTCTGATCACAAGCCTGTTTTATTTTCCATGTGTCTTCCTAGCCTTCCTTATGTTTCTTCTAAAGTGACATCTCTGACTAGGGTTTACTCACCTCAGTTTAGTCAGTGTTTTACAAAGCTTTGCTCTCATCTACTGTTGGATTCTCCATTATCAGACTTGGATGCAGACGAACATCTCAGTCTGTTACAAAATGCCTGGCTTGATGTAATGAATGAAACTGCTCCTTTTAAACCTCTTAAGCTCAAACCTAAATCTGAAGTGTGGCATTCTGCAGAGACTCGGCTACTAAGGCAGATTTGTAGAAAGGCTGAGCGTAAGTGGAAAAAAGACAGGTTACACATTTCTCTACAGCTGTTCAAAGATAGTCTATCGGCTTATCAGAGAGCTGCCAAATCAGCTAAGGCAACCTATTTTTCTAATTTAATTTTGCATAATCAGTCTAGACCTAAGGTCATGTTTTCTGTTATTAATTCTGTTGTCAATCCCCCGGTACACACTGTGTCAGTTGCCTCTGTTGCCCTTTGTGAAAGCTTCTCGAGATTTTTTAAAGACAAAGTAAGTAAACCTGGTTTGGGAGCCCATATCTTCTCTACCAAGCAGCCTGCTGCTCTGCCGTTGTCTATGTCTTGGGATACTTTTGAACCAGTCTCTATACAGTCATTTAAAGATACTATTGCTAAATTGAAGCCATCCTCCTCTCCATATGACGCTATCCATCCTAGATTTTTAATACAAATCATTGATTCGATCGGACCGGGCCTAGCGTCCTTTTTTAATAAGTGCCTCTTAACAGGCGTGGTTCCTTCTAATTTGAAAGTGGCTACTGTTACTCCCCTCCTCAAGAAGCCTTCACTCGATTTGTCAGTTTTAAAAAACTATCGCCCTATCTCGGTCCTACCATTTCTTTCTAAGGTTTTGGAAAAGATTGTGTTTTTCCAACTTCAATCTTTTCTTGCTTTAAACAATTTGTTTGAGCATTTTCAGTCTGGTTTCAAGGCGGCCCACAGTACCGAATCAGCCCTCTTGAGAGTGTTAAATGACATCTTTTTAGCCACTGATACGGGGGATTCTGTGGTCCTTGTTCTATTAGATTTATCAGCTGCTTTCGACACTATTAATCATTCGATATTACTAAATAGACTAGAGTCCTGGGTGGGTCTTTCTGGCACAGTTTTAAAATGGTTTCAGTCATTTTTATCTGACAGGAAATACGTGGTTAGGCTAGGAGACTTCTCCTCCTCGACGTCCTCTCTCTCCTGTGGTCTTCCTCAAGGCTCTGTGTTGTCTCCCACTTTATTTTCTCTGTATATGCTACCTCTAGGCTCTATTTTTAGAAAACATGGGGTATCATTTCACCTTTATGCTGATGACACACAAATTTATTTACCTTTTAAGAAAAATGATCCCCTGGCTATGAATGCCTTGTTATCTTGTTTAGATGAAGTTAAATCTTGGCTATCCCAAAACTTCTTATCTTTAAATGAAGAGAAGACTGAGGTGATAGTCTTCGGCCCTTCTGAACATATGAAGGCCCCGGAATTTGACCTGGGACCTTTATCAGCTTTCAGGTCTTCACAGGTTCGGAATCTGGGTGTCCTGTTAGATGACTCATTAAAACTTGACAAACAAGTCTCTGCCGTGATCGGATCTAGCTTTTATCAGCTTCGCACGCTTGCAAAAATTAAACCTTATCTCACTGACAAGACCCTGGAGATGGCCATACATGCTTTTATTACATCTCGCCTCGACTATTGCAACTCTCTTTATTATGGCATCTCCAAATCCCAAATTGCCCGTCTTCAATTGGTCCAGAACGCAGCTGCTAAATTTCTTTTAAAAAAGAAAAAAATGGATCATGTGACTCCGCTTCTGAAGTCCCTTCATTGGTTGCCTGTTCAATTTAGAATACATTTTAAAATATTATTATTTGTTTTTAAAACATTACACCAACAAGCACCCATCTATTTATCTGAATTGATTCACCAATATATCCCCCTGAGAAGTTTGAGATCCTGTGATCAGAACCTTCTTTTAATTCCACACTCCAGACTCAAGCGTAGAGGTGACCGTGCTTTCTCGGTAATTGGGCCTCGTCTTTGGAATGATCTGCCTATTGAAATCCGAATGGCTCCTAGTCTGACTATTTTTAAATCTATTTTAAAAACACATCTGTTTTCTCTGGCTTACTAGGCTTTATTTTGCCTACCTAGATGTGTGTATGTGTAGATATATGTATATGTATAGTTATATTTATACAAATTATTTTTATGTGTTTCTGTTGTGCTTCTTTTGGCTAAATCGTATATTTCTATTTTATGTTGATGTTTTTAAAATGTACAGCACTTTGGTCAGTCATGTGGCTGTAGTAAATGTGCTATATAAATATATAAACTAAACTAAACTAAACTTATGTAAAAGTACGCAAGTGCCGTTTAGAATATTTAAATAAAAGAAAATGTTGCTTTTTAAGTTTTTTTGCCTACATATTGTAACCGTGAAAAAGAAAGCATTTTCTTATTTTAGCAAGTTAGAAAATGTGTACATAGCATAACATTTACAGTACAATTCAATACAATAAAATACAATATATTTTTGTATAGCCCAAAATCACACAAGAAGTGCCGCAATGGGCTTTAACAGGCCCTGCCTCTTGACAGCCCCCCAGCCTTGACTCTCTAAGAAGACAAGAAAAAACTCCCAAAAAAAACCCTTGTAGGGAAAAAATGGAAAAAACCTTGGGAAAGGCAGTTCAAAAAGAGACCCCTTTCCAGGTAGGTTGGGCGTGCAGTGGGTGTCAAAAAGAAGGGGGTCAATGCAATAGAATACAATACATAGAACAGAACAAATCCTCAATACAGTATAAAAATAAAAATTTTACAAGTACAGAGCAGAATTTAACAGTAGATGATATCACATAATATGATTTGGATTTGTTTAGAGTCCTGGAGACCTCATCCATCAACTGCCTTCCCCATTTGGCCATTCCACAGCTGAAACAGCGCTGGGCCCGCCAATCTGATGAAAGGATCCCTCTACCCCACAATTCATGTGATCCTCCATCAGGGATGACTTTAACTTAGGCAGGCAAAACAACTTGGCAGGTAGGCCATGGCACCAAGTGCCACATTTCAGTACCGAGAAGAGAAACAGAATAGGTGAGGGTTAGTATCAAATTATAACTATCATGCTACTTATGTTTTAGTGCTAATGACTAACAACAGAGATGCAGTATGTACAGTTAATCAGCAGCTCTAGTCAGGATATGCTAAAATTGCCCAGAGGGGACTGGGTGGTCTCATGGTCTGGAATCCCTGCAGATTTTATTTTTTTCTCCAGCCGTCTGGAGTGTTTTTTTTTTTTTTTTGTTTTTTCTGTCCACCCTGGCCATCGGACCTTACTCTTATTCTGTTAATTAATATTGACTTATTTTCTTTTCTTACTGTGTCTTTTATTTTTCTGTTCTTCATTATATAAAGCACTTTGAGCTACATTTTTTTGTATGAAAATGTGCTATATGAATAAATGTTGTTGTTGTTAACGGAAGTAGTGAGTCTTTAGCCGGGATATAAAAGCTGAGACCAAAGGGGCATCTCTTATAGTAGATAGCAGACCATTCCACAGTTTAAGGGCCCTGTAACTAAAAGCTCGACCTCCCACTGTTATTTTATTAATCCTTGGAATCATAAGCAGACCGGCATCTTGAGATCTTAATGTGTGCTCTGGTTTGTAAGTCATGATAAGTTTAGACAAGTAAGCCAGACCTTGGCCATTTATATGTTTTATATGTTAAAAGGAGGATTTTGAAATCTGCCCTAAACTTAACCGGGAGCTAGTGTAAGGATTTAAAAACTGGAGTTATGTGTTCGTATTTTCTTGTTCTTGTAATAATTCTTGCATTTGTGTTCGTATGGGGACTTTGTTAACTGATTTGGAAGGTGGAGCATTTTCTGCTATTTCCTTCAACAAAGAGACAGATATGACACGTTTGTTGCTTAGCTATATTTTCATAGGGGTATGTGTGATTTGAGATGGAGGTTTCCTTCGAATGCCACACCACTGTTTGTACAATTGTTTGTACTGACTACTGAGGATCTGTTTTGCCAACAGGAGCAGTTATTAGATGTGTAAACGAGGAAAATACTGAATGCAAAATATACAAGTTGAAGGGACTTCTCTCAACATAAATCTGATATGGAAAACTAATCAGTAATTGAAATTACACACAATAATTCTTTGTTTGTTTGAAGGACAGGTGACATACAAGGGAGAGTTGCTTTGGGCAGGACGGATTATTGTATTTAATGATCCATTCCATCTTCTAATTCCACTTATTCAGGGCAGGGGGCATCTGGATCCTATCCTAGGAAGCAACATGTGCAGGCAGAAGCAACCCCTGGACAAGGCATCAGAACATTGCAGACTGAACATACTTACACACACAAACTCATCAGGGTCAATTTAACATCTTGACATAATCTGCATGTGTTTGGACTATGGAAGGAAACTTGAGTTACCAGAATGGGACCTCAAGACTGCTTATATATTTACATTTACCTAAAAATTCTTAAACATTTTCAGGTAACAATACTCATTATTTCCTTATTTGAGACTTAAACAGAAGGGGTTGCACTTCTGTTTTCAGAATTTCCGTCTCCTATAACAGTTGATTTTCTTTGTTCGAAGACATGTAATTAATATTCAATTAACTAGTGTTTCACCTCTCTAAAAGAGCAATTAACAACATAATGATCATCTTTATTTGAGATAGATAGATATATACTTTATTAATCCCCAAGGGGAAATTCACAAGTAGTAAAAAGTGTCCAGGAAACAAATCCACATAAAGGAAAATGGTAGGAGTGATTAGAGAGATAGAGAAAAAGGTAGAAATATAAAGTCGTACACGGAGCTGCTGGAAAGGCTGCCACTCACTGCGGCACCTAACTGATAAATGATGTTACGTGTTTTCATCTGTAAACTCACCTAAGTAATTGTAAAGGAAAGCTCCACACCTCAAAGTTAGAATCAGTAAAGTTGAAGATCACAGGCAGGTAGAGGAATCGTTTTCCAGTAGCACAAATTCAACAGAAAAAAAAACCTTTTGCTTATAAGGCTGTTGCTTTCTTCTCCTACTAGGAAGTGTATGGTGTCTTTAATTCGCACATTCAGGTATGGCATTTCATGATGCGATCTGGGATTTGCTTACATTTACCTAATTTTAATTGGAAACTTTCACACTAATGAATATCGTACTTTGATCAAATGGTAAGCAGCAGTAGTTTTATTAGAAGGTGTGCTGCAAGGTGTAAAACTATCCTAATTGGATGCCTAACTGCCATGTGCAAAACACACATTGAAAATTAGGATCAGAAAGCGTGTGTTCCAAAGTTTCTTTTTAAATAAAGTGCTTAAGAAGGCCATTAGGCAGCAGAATCCTGAAATTAACAAGATAGAATAGAGAAAATGAGAAGGTTGATAAAATGGGCTAATCGTGCTCCTTTTCAAAGTTAAGATATTGCTGTGTTCTAGCCTATGTAAAGGCACTAAAATAACTCGGTAACTGGATTATGATGTGCCTTTTGTTGTTTTCTTGAGTAGAAAGCCTATGGATAGTTCATAAAAACTCTTAGAAATTGTTCGCCTTGTACCATTATCCCTGTAATGTCTGTAAATATACGTTACATTTAGTTAAAAATATTCAAAGATGTGTGCTCAAGCATAGTAGATAAAAAGGAGAACAACAAAGATGTGTTTCATTCAAATTCTGGGAGCACAAAATCTGTTATTTAAAACTATTTCAAAATATTCATTTATTTACAGTATATCCAACTTCACTATGGCAGAAGGTTTCAGTCATTTAAACATTAAAATATTTAAATGACATTTCCAGATTGATCCTTTACTATAGATAACTTAATGCTTCATGGACAGAATACGCAGATCTCCCATCATCATTAAAAAGACAACAGTTATCAAAGCAACAAAAAAAAGCTGTCTGTCGTAATGTTTACTGACCAATGGCTTTCACTGTCTTGTGTTGAAATACTTCAAGTGATTGGTTGTAGAATATATCAAATGTTTTACATTGGTTGAACCACTTGTTTCAATTGTCTACTGGGGATGTTATATCCTTTATACTTCATACCATCCAGCAACATCTGGATAATATAAACTACTGCACTAGTCTACTGTTTATACACTGTTGGTTAGCCTTTAACATTATTGTTTGATCACAATTGTTCACTGTCACCTAGACCTAGAGCTTAGTACCGCCCTCTACAATTGGATTTTGAACTTCCTAATGGTTAAAACCCACTGTTTGTGTTTTGGCAACAATACTTTCTTTATGCTAATCCTCAACACTGGCACACTTCAGGGCACTATACTAAGCCATCTACTGTTCTCCTTGTCCATTTGTAACACTGTGGCCAGACATAGCTTTAATTCCATCACGAAATTAGCCACTGCAGATCTAATCACCAAAAACAAATGAGATCCCATCAATCTTTTACTCTCTTACATTCTTCAGTGAGCTCCCACTTTTGTGGGCCTTCCTAAACAATCATCAATGTTTATCTGCCTGTTTGGATGGCCGACCCACTTATCAAACACCTAAGTACTGCACAGCACTCTCACTTCCTACCTTCTGTGTATCTTAACTAACCATTGCCACTTCCACCTTCCTTAATTCAGTTTTTATATCTTATACTAGGAAACAGCAAATTAAATGTGGTATAAAACGTTTGTAATGTATAAGCCCAGAGCTGGATGTCAACTATGAAATTGTGTGAGAATAAAAGATTCCCTCCAGTTAGAGTGGAGTCCATCTTTTTAAATATTCAAACCTTTACCAAAAATACAACTGTTTAAATAAACTAATCTTTTAGATGCAATGAAAGTATGTAACAAGCAACAAAGGCAGCCTGATATAGACTACAGCTCCTCTGCATAATCATGGTTGGGGCCCAAACACATTTAAATTGTGATATTTTCTTTTAGATTGTTTATACAATAGATATGAAAGACCTCTTTGGCACCTCTGAGTGTTGAAAATGAATTTCTTTACTGTTGGCATGCAATATCAAGGTAACAATGTCATCCATCATGAAGTTCAGTCAACTAATTTTCAGTTTCATAAAGCATTTCACTTCTGCTATTTAGTTTTCAGGGTTTTTTCATAACTATGGAATCATTTATGACCGTTTTATTTTCATCAAATTGAGGTGGGATGATGAGTGCTGAATACTGATGTCAACTGGTGCCCTGGGTGCAGGAAGTTAAATTTGTGCGGCTTTAGGCTTTCTTCTGAAGTTCTAACCTGAATAGTCGATTTGGTTCTGCTGTCCACTTGTTGTTAACTTAAGCTGTTGTCACACCACACACATTTTCCAGCAATTTTCAGTGGTAGGCATTCTTTATATAATCCTAACAAGTGTGAGGTAGTTGCAGTGTGCTCCCATGACTCCTAGCGCCCAGTGGTTCAGACTGCTCTGAGGCTCACCCTGATTTTGTCTAAAGTTATAGTGGTGGGCTTGTGTGTGTGTATGTGTGTGTGTAGGTGTGTGTGTGAGAGAGAGATGACAAGCAATGAGCAGTCACCTAGAAGTACAACACCTGCATTGTGGCCGTGAGGAAAAAGGAAAACGGGTGTTTTGGATCACACAAACAGAAAAGAGACTAGTCAGTCTAATGTCTCAGTTGAGATTACAGCTGAACTTATCAAACCTGGAAAGCCTTTGGACAGGCAGTGTATTAATTGGCTGTCAGCATGCAGCAAGCTTGCAATACTTTGGAAATTTGGACTGTGCTGAGAAGTTGGCACAGAGCAGTACAATTTGTCATCCCCTGCAATTCCTAGATGTGTGATCTGACATCCTTAAGGCAAGAAGATTTTGTTGTTTGTTCAGCAGCTGTTAGTGACCTTACAATCCACCAGTTCAAAATTAGCTTTTTATTATTTCACATGTTTAAAGCAATAAATACAAGATCAGTGGAAGCATGGCAAAAAGTGGACGAAAGTTCTATTCTATCTACTACAATGGAATCACAGAAAGGGTATACAGTGGGATGCAAAACTTTGGGCAACCTTGTTAATAGTCATTATTTTCCTGTATAAATCGTTGGTTGTTACGATAAAAAATGTCAGTTAAATATATCATATAGGAGACACACACAGTGATATCTGAGAAGTGAAATGAAGTTTATTGGATTTACAGAAAGTGTGCAATAATTGTTCAAACAAAATCAAGGTTCCCCAAACTTTTGCATCCCACTGTATAAGGCAAAGAGATGATAAGTCTTCATGACAGCTATGCTGGTGGAAAGCGAATTGAGATTGTATGTCATCATTACAGATAACCAGCCTCTCTTTAGGTCAATCAAAATCTCCATCCATGGAAACCTTAATGTCCCTTTGACAAAATCACAAGAAAACTACAGTAAAAATTAGGTAATTTCACTTTTAAGATGTTCTTCCTTACCATTGCACACTTCAGTATGGGAGTGGCGACAGATTACACCCAGTGTTGTACTGCACCAACTGTCAAGAGATCCAAACTCTATCTTGCAGCAGCTCAAATCCTGCAGATGCCAATTGACACTACAGGATACACCAAAGCTGATCTCAATTTAGAGAGTTCTGCAGAAGGTATTGGTGGTTGTGATGGTTGATTAGTTTATTTTGTGAGTGTGGATAAGTAAACAACACCTTTTATTAGAGCAGATTGGCTCAGCTCAGTTCAAGCCAAAATATTATCTACTAATATTCATTCATTTATTTGTACAAAGGAAACTGTCAATCTAAAATATTTTCTGAAAAAGGAGGTAAAAAAAGATATTTTTCATATAAAGTTTCAAAAAGTCTAATTTAAAACCTTGCATATTTTGAAAACCAACTACACTTGCAGTATTAACTGTTGTAATAAGAATAAATCACACAGAAAACTGCAAAAAGAGTTGGGGAATTGTTCCATGTAATATCCGTGAAAGAAGCAGCAAAATTGGGATAATACTTGATGAAAAAACCAAAACACTTCACAGAATGCAGAGGTGGAATGATCATTTATATACAAAATGGCTGGAGAAAATGAGTTGTGAGGAAATGAAACCCGATGTGACATCATCACAGATGGACCAGAAGTGACATCGTCACAATGGGCTGGAAGTGACATCATCAGAGAAGGAACGGAAGTGACGTCATCCTGTGGAGCCGGAGAGTGGCGTCATCACAGATGGAGTTGTCTGGAGGGAGAAATTTTCAGAGACCAGAAGTGTCATCGGTGAGTGTGTGTAAGTACTATTTATCTTCTTTTGTTCTGTAGTGGCAGAGAAAGAGGCATCAGTACCCCAAATCAACCCCTTATCTTGTATTATATCGCTCACTTCAGGGCTTGTTTACTGCCTCCTAAGCGCACATGTGTGACACTGTCAACCTCTTATAACATTGCAAGATGCTAAGAAATTAGTTCATACTTTTGTTTTCAGTCAACTAGATAACTATAATGCACTCCTAATAGGACTACCTAAGAAAGACATCAATCGGTTTCAATTAGTGCAGAATGCAGCAGCAGGAATCTAATCTAGAAAAAGAAAATCTGAGCTCATCTCACCAGATTTAGCATCATTACATTGGTTTTCTGTGTCATTCAGAACTGATTTTAAAATACTGCTGATGCTGTACAAAGTCTTAAGTAATCTTACTCTATTCAGTATTTTGAAGTTCCTGTCTCCCTACACATCAAGTCGTAACTTCAGATCTTCTAATGGTGGTGTGATTATAATTTTAAGGGCTAAGCTTAAAAGAAGTGGTGACACAGCCTTTTGCTGTTACGCACCACAAATGTGGAACACTTTACCAATAGAGATACGCCATGGAACATTTTATAAAGCTCCTTAAAACCCATGTTTCTAATTTGGTCTTTTCATAGCTACATTTTATTGTATATTAATAGGCATAGAATTATCATATTCTTCAGGGGTTTGCAATGCTTGCTAATCTCTACTTTTCTCTGCTTTCTTTTCCGGTCATCACCTGATCCAGGCACTGTGCATTCAATTACCTGTGATGCTGGAATGAAGTTGAGGCCCCAGCTGTCCACGAAACCAACTGCATCGAATCCTCTGAGATTATGCATGGAAACAAAGAAGAATGGCTTAAGCATATTTCTGTTAGGTGGAATGCCCAGTAGGTTTTGGGTTTTTTTCTCCAGCCTAAGTAGTTTTTTGTTTGTTTTTTCCTGTCCTCCCTGCCATCTAACCTTATCACCAGACTCATCTTTACAGACTTATAATATAGTATTGTATATAAAGATACTATTCTTTTACTAATTATATCTATGTTTTATAAGACCCTATGAATTTATTTATTTAGATTTATTTTTTTCTGTTACTTATTCATTATTAACTAATCTTATTTGTTTTTTATTTTCTTGTAACCTTCTCTTTGACAGCTTGTAAATCACTTTGAGCTACATTATTTGAATGAAAATATGCTATACACATAAATGTCGTTGTTCACAATCCCCTACTACTGAGTGTCTGATGGACCCAAACCATTATTAAAATTTTGACAGAATGGTGGCTCTGTGGCTAAGGATCGGCAATGGTAAGATTGATAGTTCATATCCTGTTACTGCCAGAAGGGATCCTACTCTGCTGGGCCCTTAACCGGAAACTTACTCCAGGGGCACTGTACATTGGCTTATCTATCAGCCAATGAGCTAGAGTGATGTCTAATTATCAAAGTGGATGACCTTTGAAATAATAAGGTAGTTCTACCAAGATATTGTTCCAGGGACAAACGTCTCTACCCATTTCTGCATCCGACAAAGATTCTGTCAAGGATGCAAATACAAAAGTATGTGTGCAGAAGAATTTTGGCGCTGCTTTCCCTCCAAACTAGTCTAGTCTAGAATCATTTTCTGAATGGGCTCTGGGATGAAAAGTTCAAAGGATGACTTTATATCCTGAACGTAACCATGTGCCATCTGTGTCAGTCTGGGCTGTATCCCTTTTGGCATTACCTGCTTGATGAATGTGTGACTCCAGTAAGAGTCACTGCCTGAAAAAGAAGTCAATTCAGTGTTAAAAGTTTTTGACTTCCATATTTCTTCATGTGAAATCTATGGATGGGGTGGAGCTGGAGATGGCTGACAATCGTCTTCTTCTTCTTCATGGTAACTGTCACTTTCTGAACTGATAAAGACATGATCTTCATATTCTGAAAATTCACCTTATGAACTTGGGAGTGGTTCTTCAAATCCAGCTTCAGTGTCCTCCAAAATCATTTGTATGGTCCTCTGGGCAAGGAATCTTTTTGCTATCTTGATGGATTATGGGGACACAAACTGTAATGCTTAACTTTTTATGAGACGTGCTACCTTTCAAGTTGTCTGGATTTACTGCGTCAATGTTTGCCCAAACTTGAAAAAAATCATTTAGCTGATTAAAGAGGACAATTGGGACACCTCTTTCTTTTAATTATTGGGGCCATTTATACTGCTGGCATTTTGGTATATAACCTCTATTGTGTCAAATATGTGCTAAGTATTAGAAATAGCTGCCTTTATGCGATAATCATGTCTTAACTATCTACTGAGCTTTCCCATAAATAATCGCTATCACTATTCATCAGCACGTTTCACATGAAATAGAATGTTTTTAACATACCAATGAAACCTCAGAATTCAATTGGGCTTCCCAAGTCCTCTGTGAGGCTTTCTTTTTCCTTCTTCCATGATTGTCTACTCTGTGCCTTCTCTCGGCATCTGAGTGTCTTTCACCGTATTTTAAAGTGTTCTTTCTGAACCTTAGAAGCAGTTGTTAATTTTTACAGCATTGATTCTTTGCGCTCAAACCTTTTTTGAATAAATATCCAATAAATAGTTCTTTTGTTTCTTTTTGTCTTATTCTTTCAAATGCATTGTGATGTGTGATTCACTGTCCTGCACTCTATGAGTCCAAAGGCTTCAAGTTAACCTGGGGCTCGACTGATCCGGTATGGAAATTTGTATTGTTCTCCGCATGTTGATTTGGCAAAATTTTACGCCGGATGCCCTTCCTGATGTAACCCTCCTCCTTTATCTGGGGAGGGAAGAAGAAACACACTGGTTTGTGCATCCCCTGTGGCTGGGTAGTCCAAAGGTATAAAGTATGCCAACTTTATTCCAATCAAAACAGGAAGAGTTAGGGTATTTACTCAAATGGGAGCTACCACTTCAATACACACAGACACAGCAAATGAGCAGGGACAGGGCTAGGTCAATGGCCGGGTTATAATGTTCCCTGCATCACCCATCAGGTGACAGACATGTTACACTGGGAGACTGTGAACCTGTAGCTGCCTCAATGGCACTGTGAATTGGCGGTTGCCTCGACAATAGACAAGCAATCCTCGACAGATGCTTCAATTGCATTTTGGAGTGCAGCAACATTGGAGAGGGTCTCAAAAAAGTAAAAGAATTTCACAGTATGAAATAAAATATTAACAAAATTAAGCTCTGCTTAACACTTCCCAACCAATTCCCAGATCAGGTTGTGAGAAAATGTTCAGAATTTGTTCATATAACATTGTGCTGGTTCCCACACTACAGTGGGTAAAGAGTGCGAAAAATATGGTGGCAGACAAGTTCTCTGTGCATAATAAAGAACAATGTTATAACAACAAAAGGTAAACTCCAGAAGTAGGAGGAACACACACACACACACACACGCAAAAAGAGGGTAAACAGTAAACGTATGTAATATAAATGTGTAAGGAGAGTGTGAACTCTATGGAAATGTATTTTTTACTTCTTCATTGTAGACAAGGCCAGTGAATCTCAGGTTTGGAAAAAATAAGTAATTTTTCATTTTGTATATATTGAAAATGGTTTTGCAGACCTAAACATAAGGTAAGGATTAAACCCTGTGAATGGAAAGTCACAGCCATGCAACCAGGCATCAATTACATATACTGTCATTCCTCAGTTTCAAACCAAAAAGAATTCACACATCAAAAATAATAAATACGGATAGATATAATGATTAAGCTATTTTTATTTCTTGTAATAATGTTCCTTTTGGGTGGCACGGTGGCGCAGTGGGTAGCGCTGCTGCCTTGCAGTTAGGAGACCCGGGTTCGCTTCCCGGGTCCTCCCTGCGTGGAGCTTGCATGTTCTCCCCGTGTCTGTGTGGGTTTCCTCCCACAGTCCAAAGACATGCAGGTGAGGTGGATTGGCGATTCTAAATTGGCCCTAGTGTTTGTGTGTGCCCTGCAGTGGGTTGGTTCCTGCCTTGTGCCCTGGGATTGGCTCCAGCAGAACCCTGTGTTCAGACTCAGCGGGTTGGAAAATGGATGGATGTTCCTTTTCCTATAATAATATTTCACACAGTTTTACTTTGTGCTGAAAATGAAGACTTATTTTTTTGTAAAACAAATAGTATTTACCTATTTCACTAAAACATAAATGAGTTTTAATCCTAAACCAACAACAAACAATTCCTATGCTTACACCTGTTTGTTATTATTACTAAAGCAGTGCCTGTTTTTCTGTGTTAAGGATGTGCCTGACTTTAGTAGCCATAAAGGGATATTAATATAAAGATTTATAAGAGAGCACCTTAGAGTCTCTTTTAGAGGTTCCAGTTTCATTTTGCTTAGTTTCATATATTCCACCAAGCCTGTTCATCTATTTATATCGATTAATTGTATTGTAAGTAGTAGCAGAATTTTCTAAGTAGTTTGCTCTCTGGCGTACTTTAGTAGTTTACTAAAACAAAATCAGACCGCTAGAAAAGGAAAAAATAAGGATGAAATAACATTTACTTTTAGGTGCAAATTTCCTCTATGAGTTATGGCTTTTGCATTCTTTTAAAGCTAAGTGCAACCATGCATCACTGAGTTAGTTTAGAAAAACAACATTAGGAGAGCAGCATGCATTGCCTGACTGAAGATATAAATTGATTTACTTCTAATTTTAGGTCCTGTGACAAAGGGATGCATCAAGGAAAACTTGTTTTGTTTCTAGTTATTTACTGTTGCACAGTGCTAAAAAAGGACATGATTGGATGTTTTACTTTATTTTTAAATCCTTGGTAATGTAATATTTATCACAGTACTATGGCAAAAAGTGAAATAGGTAATTTCACTGAAAAAAGTACAATGATCTGTCAATTATTCATTTTAATATATATATAATTTTAGTGTTTTCTTCAAAACCACCACTGCCTATTTTGTCCTTGATCAGTAAGCCTCATGGATACGTGGGATGCTCTTGAAAAGAGTGCATTTTACCTCATATGGTCTTTAGTGCATTTTGTTAGCTTTAATATGAACAAATATGATGCCAGTTGTATTGCTTCAGCATTTGCATTTCTTGTCCACATCACTACTGACATTTAAATTCTCTAATAGTAGGTATGTATCTTAGAAAGTCTCTAGGATGATTTATTTTCTGCTATTAGATTAATATTCATAAAGCATACAACGTTTAGGTAGATTATGTGCTAATTAGATTAGTATTAAAAGTGTAAGGGCTAATGATTGAATTTTAGTACAAGATGAGAATCAAAGCACTGAGTCACAGAAGATGGGTTAAGAGTGATTAAAACTTTTAACACAAATATCAGTGCAATAAAGAATATTTATTTCCAAACACCAGAACCAAAAATGCTATTTTCTTAATTCATTGCCCAGTTAATGGATTTAATTATCAGCTTTAGACAGACCAGAGGTGGCGATCAAAAACCATGATAGAACACAGAAAGAATTATGAATTCTAAATATTTTGCTCAGAAATGCAACTGTTATTATCCTGGTTCTATAAAACTGCAGACGATGCCTTAATATCATTATGTTGAGCTTCTTCAGGTGTATCTGGTATTCCCTTTTTGATCCCTGAAGTACTGATGTAACGCTAAATGTTAAAAAAACATGTGAAACCACATTCAGCAGTGTGGCATGCCAAATACAAATAAATACAATCGAAGAGCTGTCCCCTGTGAAAGTTTGAATGGTGTGATTTAATGACATTCAGCAGAATAGGGGTGGAAAGTGGATAGAGTGAAACAGTACTTCACCGGTATGCTAAAAAGCAGAAACTGAAACTAACACAGGAAGAACATGCAGCAGACGGCAGCCAGATACTGTAAGTGAACCTGTCACACTTGAACTAGAAAACTGCACACTGCAACGCTTCAGAGTTATACTTAACAGTACTTATAAACAAAGCATAGCATTGAGTCCTTCAGCATATGCGTCAGAACTGTAAATCAGTGTCTTCATATTCTGTATCATTAGCATTCTGTAACTTTTCAAGGACTTCCTCAAATATATGTTTTCATTTTTTTTGAAGAAGACGACAACATTTACCTAGTCCAATCTTCAAGTCTTATTTCACGTAAATCTAACAATTCCTGTGCACTCTGACAAAAGTTTCTCTGTAACACTGTGTAAAGACAAGTTGTCACACAAGCAATTTATTTCCTGCCTTTTACACACAGTTATGACATGTACTACAAATGACCAATCATAGACAACTGTACATCACTGAAACAGTGTGAAGCTCAGGTTGCAATGGTAATGAGTCTGCACTGTATGTAGCTTGACGTACATGGGATCTTTGATAAAAGCAGATTCACTCAGCTGTGATGTTCTGCTCGCCTTGACATATACATGTGTGGAAATTTCATATTTTACAAATCAACAGAGCAGGCAACTTATGATCTACAGTGCTACCTCGGTATATGTCTGCTTTGGATTAAGTCCAACTTGGTATACGTCCTGTTTGGACACGAAAAAGTTTGCTTGGTATACGACCTTTGTTTGGAATATGACTCGCGTGCTACCTTTGTTTACCTCTCTCAAGACAAAGCCACGACTGCCCACGAGCGTCAGTGCACCAGTTGCTAGCATTCAGTGAACAACCTGCGCTATAACTCTATGCGAATTTTCACGTGTGTGGTATAGCGGGTCCACAGCTCCTATCAAAGGTCTGCTTTAAAATAAATAATCACCGTGCTCGCGGCTTGGTGAGGGGGCGTGGTGGTTATGTGGCTGAAGGTTCTCAGGGCGATTCGCGATGTGGGCGATTCTCACCTAAGTGCACAGGTGAGAGACCATCCGCATTCGTGATTGTTCCTGGGGCTGCTTATCTTGATAAATAGAAGCGCGAGGCTAGAAGGGAAGGAAAAAGAAAGAACGGATGGGAGGTTGCGCGAGAAAGAGAGAGAGAGAGAGAGAAAGCACACATGAAGTAGCTGAAGTAGGTAGAGTGAAGGTCAGCTGCAAGTACGGCGACTCCCCTTTTGGGAAGCAGGGGGGCCGCCAGGTAAAAAGGCACCGGGCTTCTTCTTGTTTTTTTTTTTTTTTAAAGAATGCTTCCTGCTCTATTTTAACCTCATTGTTTTTAAGAAGACTTTTTTCTATTGTTTTTAACCTCCACGTTTCACTTCTGATTTTATGGATTATTTATTGGAACTTTGGAGACTGCACTTTAATTTGAACACCTTGTTTTGTTGATTGTTTTAATAAAAGCACTTTGCACTTTTTCACCATCCCCTTGCTTTGTTGTTACCGATGAGCTTAGCAACAACAACAACAACATTTATTTATATAGCACATTTTCATACAAACAGTAGCTCAAAGTGCTTTACATAATAAAGAATAGAAAAATAGGACACAATAAGAAAACAAAATAAATCAGCATTAATTAACATCGAATTAGAGTAAGGTCCAATGGCCAGGGGGGACAGAAAAAACAAAAAAAAACTCCAGACGGCTGGAGAAAAAAAAAAAAATCTGTAGGGATTCCAGACCATGAGACCGCCCAGTCCCCTCTGGGTATTCTACCTAACATAAATGAAACAATCCTCTTTGGATTTAGGGTTCTCACGGAAAGGCTTGATGATGATGGTCACGTAGAATTCTTCCTTTTAATCCATCCATCATTGTTGGAGCATCATGAAGCTTTGAGTAGGTGGAGGTGGCGCAGGCCACCACCACAAAGAAACCGGAAAAAGAAACAGAAAAGAGAGTAGGGGTCAGTACGGATTTTAGAGCTACCCTGAATAGTTATTATGAGGAAATTGAGCATACAGAGTATCAGGATTAAGTTAAATTAAGTTAAATTGAAGTTATAGAAAGGCCATGTTAAAGTAATATGTTTTCAGCAATGTTTTAAAGTGCTCTACTGTATTAGCCTGACGAATTCCTATTGGCAGGCTATTCCAGATTTTAGGTGCATAGCAGCAGAAGGCCGCCTCACCACTTCTTTTACGTTTTGTTCTTGGAATTCTAAGGAAACACTCATTTGAGGATCTGAGGTTACGATTTGGAATATAGGGTGTCAGACATTCTGATATATAAGAAGGGACAAGATTATTTAAGGCTTTATAAACCATAAGCAGAATTTTAAAGTCAATCCTGAATGACATAGGTAACCAGTGTAGTGACATCAGAACAAGAGAAATGTGTTCGAATTTTCTTTTCCTAGTTAGGATTCTAGCAGCTGCATTCTGCACTAGTTGCAAACGATTTATGTCTGTCTTGGGTAGTCCTGATAGGAGTGCATTACAGTAATCTAGTCGACTGAAAACAAACACGTGAAATAATTTCTCAGCATCTTTCAGTGATATAAGAGGTCTAACTTTACTTATGTTTCTTAAGTGAAAAAATGCTGTCCTAGTGATCTGATTAATATGCGATTTAAAATTCAGATTACAGTCAACAATTACCCCTAAGCTTTTTACCTCCGTCTTGACTTTTAATCCTAATGTATCCAGTTTATTTCTAATAGCCTCATTGTATCCATTATTGCTAATCACTAAGATTTCAGTTTTCTCTTTATTTAACTTGAGAAAGTTACTATTCATCCATTCTGAATGAATAGTGAGGCACATTACCGACGGTGTAGGGTTCAAGGGCTCCCCGACAACAGATGGGAGCATACAACAAACCCGCATCGTCACAGCGTGATTTTGTGTTTTTTCATGTAAATTTGAATTGATTGTTGAAAAGTATGAAGGTGGCATGCGCATCCTGGACATGGCTGTTGTATACCATTTGCCGAGAACGACGGTTTCTACGATAGTGAAAAACAAAGACGTTATTAAAAAGTAAAGTGAGGTTAAATTTTCATTTATTTCATCTAATTGCTTTTGTATTTATGTATTTTAGTATTAAGCAGTGTTTAAATTATTTTATACAACCCCATCAATGTATAATATGCCAATAACAATAGGATTTTTTTTCATGGGAACGGATTAATCATTTTCCCATTATTTCTTATGGGAAAAATTAGTTTGGTATACGTCCTGTTTGGTATAAGTTAAAGGATGTGGAACAGATTAAGGACGTATACCGAGGTACCACTGTATTTCAAAGAAGACAACCTTGGGTATGTAAAAATACTGTTATTGCTTTTGATTGTGGGTTTATTGCAACATACACAAACAACTTTGTAATATGGTGGTGTCCGTTTGAAATATGGCAGTATGACACCTTCTACATAAATGGCTAAGGAAAAGCTTAAAGAGCAAGAAGGGGAAAACAGTACAACTATTGGCACTCTGAGACCTTACCAGGATGTTTAGACATCCTGAATATCAAATAGTGTGCAGTTACACCCCACACAACAAGTTCTAAAACGCAGCATTCTCTTCCCCTCAAACTTCACACTCTCCATTCCTAGCCTTCTCTTCTTTTTTCTAGTTCAGGGGTTCTCAACGTCGGTCCTGGCGACCCCCTGTCGCTGCAGGTTTTTGTTCCAGCCAGCTTCTGTTTTTAATTGAACTCCTGAGCTAATTAAATGAAATGATATTTCCCAAGTTCTGTGTTTAAGGAACAATATATTATTTAGAAAACTAAGTTTGCTAAAAAAAAAATATTAAAATGTACCAAGCAGTTATATAGGAATATTGTATTTTTTTCTTTTTAACAGTATTTTCATCTTGATTTTCATTCTACTTTTCTAAGTGTTCTAATTGTTTAATTAATCCATTATTTGCTAATTAGTGGGTCTGACTCTAAAGTAGCTGCAGCCTTTGATTATTCAGTGTTGTTTGCCTGGGTGTCTGCTCTGCTCGTTTTAAGTTGTCATTATTAAGATACAATGAAGGGGGAAAAACTGCACAGAGAAAGGGCAAAGTATAATGAAATCAACAAACGAGAGTTAAGCATTTAAATCTAGAGCAAAAGCAGAAATATTTACAAATAGTCTAATAAATGTAAAAATCATGCTGCTATGCTTTTCTGAATGTCGAATAAAAGAAAAAAAAAAAAACAGCTAATTAAATGAGATCAGTGCTATAAGGTGTTGTCACTGATTAGGAATCTGGTTGGAACCCCTGTTCTAGCTGAGCCCTTTTCTGACACTCTATTCTGATTCCAAGTTTAATGGCCTTCTGGCTTGATATTTGAGGATTTACCTCCTGAAAACTCCCACAAGTCCTCAATAGCCATCCACAGAGGTAAATTAATGAAAATAACAAGAAAAACGAACAGGAAAATAAATATTGCATCTAATAACTAAAACACTCAAACCAAAACTAAAGTAAAAAATGAACTCAGTGTTTTAACAGTAATAATAATAATTCCTTAGTAATAGCAGTACAGCAAGCAAACCAATCCAGAGTAGTACATAAACTTAACAAAGAATTTAGCCAATTGGGACTCTGAACTATACAATAAAATAAAAATATAAAACAACATGAAAGTAATACAGAACCAAGTGACTTTTGAAAGGCAGGCTGCAACAAAATAAAAGCGCACAATGCCTCAGTGTAGACCTTCAGGTCTGCTGTAAGTAGCCCTTTTATCATCTGAGTAGTCAGCAGCTGTAATAGAAAGCAATTTACAAACACAAAAATGTAAGTAGAGGAAGAACTAAAAGGGAATGGTGATAGAGCTAGGTGAGTTTCACACATATTAAGTGTTATCACCAGGCACCTTCACTTTCTGCACTGTTTATTGTGTTGTAGATTTCATTTTAAATGTATAAATTTGACAATTTTCACCAATCAGTCTACACTCAATGAATCATTCTGACCAGCTTTCCTGTCTCTGACTATGAGAAGCACTGGCATTGCATGATTTTGCTACCACCATGCTTCAAAGTTGAGATGGTATTAAACAGGTGATGAGCAATGCCTGGCCTTCAACAGACACAATGCTCGGGGTTAAATTTATCTCTCATCAGACCATAGAATCCTTTCCCTCATGCTGTCAGAGTCCTTTAAACTATTGTATGCCTTTTACTTAAGAGGCTGAACTTGCTCTAGTTTATGAAAAGCTGCTGAGATGTCCTGTTGGTGGGTTGTCCCATCTAAGCAAAACATGTATGAAGCTCTATTAGAGTGACCATTGGAACCCAGCCACAGGGGATATACAAACCAGTGTGTTTCTTCGTGCCAGTCCCAAACCCGGATAAATGGGGAGGGTTACGTCAGGAAGGGCATCCGGTGTAAAATTTTGCCAAATCAATATGCAGACCATAATACAAATTTCCATACAAGATCGGTCGAGCCCCAGGTTAACAACAACCGCCACCAGTACTGTTAGTCAACAAGGTGCTGGCGGAAATGGGCTACTTTGGGCTGAAGAAGAAGAAGGAGAATAAGGAGAAGAAGAGGGGGGAGATGTGTCCAGAGGCAGGAGGAGAGGAGGAAGGTAAAGAGAGTGGAACTGAGGGTAGGAACTTTGAATGTTGGCAGTATGACTGGTAAGGGGAGAGAGATAGCCGATATGATGGAGAGAAGGACGGTTGATATATTGTGCATGCAAGAGACTAAATGGAAGGGGAGTAAGGCCAGGTGGATCGGAGGTGGATTCAAATTGTTCTATCATGGCGTGGATAGGAGAAGAAATGGAGTAGGGGTTATTCTGAAGGAACAGTATGTCAAGAGTATTCTGGAGGTGAAAAAAGTGTCAGACAGAGTAATGATTATGCAGCTGGAAACTGGAGGTGTGATGATGGTAGCACATATGCCCTGCAAGTTGGGTGTGCAATGGATGAGAAAGAAGATTTTTGGAGTGAGTTGGATGAATTGATGAACAGTGTACCCAAGGGACAGAAAGGGGTAATTAGAGCGGATTTCAATAGACATGTTGGTGAAGGGAACAGAGGAGACGAGGAGGTGATGGGTAGGTGTGGTGTCAAGGGGAGGAATGAAGAAGGTCAGACGATAGTGGATTTTGCCAAAAGGATGGAATACGTATTTTAAGAAGAGGGAGGAACATAGGGTGATGTACAAGAGTGGAGGAAGATGCACACAGGTAGATTACATCCTATGCAGAGGAGTCAGTCTGAAGGAGATTGAAGACTGCAAAGTAGTGGCGGGGGAAAGTGTAGTTAAGTAGCATAGGATGGTGGTCTGTAGGATGATGTTGGAGATCAAGAAGAAGAACAGAGTGAGGACAGAGCCAAGGATCAAATGGTGGAAGTTGAAAAAGGAAGGCTGCAAGGTTGAGTTTAGGGAGAAGGTGAGACAGGCTACCGCAGATGTAGTACAGCAGATGTAGTAAGGGTGACAGCAAGAAGGGTGCTTGGCGTGACATCTGGACAGAGGAAGGAGGAAAAAGACACCTGGTGGTGGAATGGGGAAGTATAGTAGAGTATACAGAGGCAGAGGATGGCAAAGAAGTGGGATAGTCAGAGAGATGCAGAAAGTAGACAAGAGTACAAGGATATAAGGCACAAGGTGAGGAGAGAGGTGGCGAAGGCTAAAGAAAAAGTGTATGATGAGTTGCATGAGAGGTCGGACACTAAGGAGGGAGAAAAGGACCTGTACTGATTGGCTACACAGAGGGACCAACCTGGGAAAGATGTGCAGCAGGGTAATAAAAGATAAAGATGGAAACATACTCACAAGCAAGTAGAGTGTGTTGAGCAGATGGAAAGAGTACTTTGAGAGGCTTATGAATGAAGAGAAGGAGAGAGAGAAGAGGTTGGATGATATGGAGATAGTGGATCAGGAAGTGCAATGGATTAGCAAGAAGGAAGTAAGTACAGCTATGAAGAGGATGAAGAATGGAGAAGCCGTTAATCCAGATGACATATCTGTGGAAGCATGGAGGTGTTTAGGAGAGATGGCAGTGGAGTTTTTAACCAGATTGTTTAATGGAATCTTGGAAAGTGAGAGGATATCTAAAGGAGTGGAGAAGAAGTGTATTAGTGCCGATATTTAAGAATAAGGGGGATGTGCAGGACTGTAATAACTACAGGGGGATAAAATTGATGAGCCACAGCATGAAGTTATGGGAAAGAGTAGGTAAAGCTAGGTTAAGAAGTGAGGTGATGATTAGTGAGCAGCAGTATGGTTTAATGCCAAGAAAGAGCACCACAGATGTGATGTTTGCTCTGAGGGTGTTAATGGAGAAGTATAGAGAAGGCCAGAAGGAGTTGCATTGTGTCTTTGTGGACCTGGAAAAAGCATATGACAGGGTGCCTTGAGAGGAGTTGTGGTATTGTATGAGGAAGTTGGGAGTGGCAGAGAAGTATGTAAAAGTTGTACAGGATATGTACGAAGGAAGTGTGACTGTGATGAGGTCTGCAGTAGGAGTGACGGATGCAGTCAAGGTGGAGGTGGAATTACATCAGGGATAGGCTCTGAGCCCTTTCTTATTTGCAATGGTGATGGACAGGTTGACAGACAAGATTAGACAGGAGTCCCTATGGACTATGATGTTTGCTGCTGACATTGTGATCTGTAGTGATAGTAGGGACCAGGTTGATGAGACCCTGGAGAGGTGGAGATATGCTCTAGAGAGGAGAGGAATGAAGGTCAGTAGGAACAAGACAGAATACATGTGTGTAAATGAGAGGGAGGTCAGTGGAATGGTGAGGATGCAAGGAGTAGAGTTGGCGAAGGTGGATGAGTTTAAATACTTGGGATCAACAGTACAGAGTAATGGGGATTGTGGAAGAGAGGTGAAAAAGAGAGTGCAGGCAGGGTGGGATGGGTGGAGAAGAGTGTCAGGAGTGATTTGTGACAGACGGATATCAGCAAGAGTGAAAGGGAAGGTCTACAGGACGGTAGTGAGACCAGATATGTTATGTGGGTTGGAGACGGTGGCACTGACCAGAAAGCATGAGACAGAGCTGGAGGTGGAGTTAAAGATGCTAAAATTTGCATTGTGTGTTACAAGGATGGATAGGATTAGAAATGAGTACATTAGAGGGTCAGCTCAGGTTGGATGATTGGGAGACAAAGTCAGAGAGGTGAGATTGTGTTGGTTTGGACATGTGTAGAGGAGAGATGCTGAGTATATTGGGAGGAGGATGTTAAGGATAGAGCTGCCAGGGAAGAGGAAAAGAGGAAGGACTAAGAGAAGGTTTATGGATGTGGTGAGAAAGGACATGCAGGTGATGGGTGTAACAGAACAAGATGCAGAGGACAGAAAGATATGGAAGAAGATGATCCGCTGTGGCAACCCCTAACGGGAGCAGTCGAAAGTAGAAGAAGAAGATTAGAGTGACCATTGGATTCTTGGTCACCTCTCTTAATATGATGCCCCAATGCCTGCAAGAATGGGCTCCTTCCATTTTCTAGGACATTAATAGTTATAAACTAAAGGTGAGCAAGCCGGCAAAAGAGACTTGATGTTCAAAAGAATGGTAGTGCTCATTTAAAACCTAAAATTAAAGTGCAAAAGTGTGCAAACAGTGTATTTTTCAAAAGTTTAAAAAACATGAACAAATAAATCCAGTTATCTATAAAAAATTGTGCCACACAAATAAGCCAGTGTCTTTGGGTGTTCTATAAATAAACTAGCAAAATACCCGCGCTTCGCAGCGGCGAAGTACTGCCTTAAAATTTTTATTAAGAAGACAATTAAACCTTTTTAAAACTGAGGGAAAATATACCAATAATTATTTGTTAAGGATCTCTTTGTATGCCACGTTGTCAGTTTGGCCCTCCAGTTGTAATATGACCAAGCTGTAGCTGTGCGCTGAGCTTACTCTTGAGCATGCAACGTACAGTTGGCCATGTGAACAGTAATCTTGTTTCAAATCTCACAGCTTGGATTGCTGCTATCATAATCGGTTTGAGTTTCATTGTTTCAATTACGACAGTATTTGTAGGACTTGTGTTGAAGAGACATTCGGCATCTGTCAAGCGTTGTAAGTATACAACCAGTTTCATTGATAACTTCACATCCAGCTTTTGAGAGTTTAAACATTTCTAAACATCAAAGTGTCCACTACTGAAATCGTCACCTGTGAATCTAAGATGTTTAAGAGGCATTGGCGGTTGTCCAAAGGTGTAAAATATTTGGCCATTTCGGTACACTTAAGCATTTCACTCTTCTAGTGCTCCTGTGTAGTATAATTATCTCCTGTACCGTCATCAGTCCACACCTTGAACCTGTCCCAATCATTCAATACATAAGACACAATGTTCCTCCGGATATCAAGAGTGAGCCTGATATGGCCGTGCAATATGTAACAAAGAGAATGGAAAAGGCAGGTGCCATCTCCAGGCATGGAAACCACTTGGTAAGTGACAGTTCTTTGATCGATGGTGGTCACCTCGATAGACATGTTAATGGGGGTACGGTTAGAATGATAAAGGAAATGGGTACCTGAACAATGTAAAGTAAGTCTAAAATACCTACACAATAACTATAATCGTAATAAATGAACAATAAAACAGCGGAGAAGCCGTGGATTAAATAAAAAGGCTGTAGTTATCAGCAGGGAGACGTGAATACCGTGGCGAAGCAAGGAAGGGAATGTAGAGACTGGAGCGACAGACGGCCATATATAGGCAGGCAGCCAACAACGTGGGAGGCGTTGGGATGGGGGACCCAACGCCGCCTCACACGGTGACCGAGCTGCAGGCTATGGACGTATATATGTACGTAAGTAGGATTCAGTTAGCGTTGGGAACCCGCGTACCAAATTTCTTGAAGATGGGCCCATAAGTAACAAAGACTGTTGAAAAGTTCAATATGACGGCCGACAGTGGCATCATATCACCGAAATAAGTACCAAATTTCAGCCTTCTACCTACACGGGAAGTTGGAGAATTAGTGACGTTGGAAAGTTCAATATGGCGGCCGACAGTGGCATCATACCATCGAAATAAGTACATACGTCGGTTTCGGTTAGCGCAGGGAATCCTCCTACTAAATTTCGTGAAGATGGGGCCATAAATAAGAAAGTTCAACATGGCGGACGTTGTCGACCGTTATTGACCGTTATGACCGTTACGTGTAGAATTTCGAAATGAACCCTGCTTAACTTTTGTAAGTAAGCTGTAAGGAATGAGCCTGCCAAATTTCAGCCTTCTACCTAGACGGGAAGTTGGAGAATTAGTGACATTGGAAAGTTCAATATGGCGGCTGACAGTGGCGTCATACTACCGAAATAAGTATGTACATTGGTTTCGGTTAGCGCAGGGAAGCCGCGTACCAAATTTCGTGAAGATGGGGCCATGAATAAGAAAGTTCAACATGGCGGACATTGTTATACGTTACGCGTAGAATTTCGAAATGAAACCTGCTTAACTTTTGTAAGTAAGCTGTAAGGAATGACCCTGCCAAATTTCAGCCTTCTACCTACACGGGAAGTTGGAGAATTAGTGATGTTTGGAAAATTCAATATGGCGGCCGACAGTGGCGTCATACCACCGAAATAAGTATGTACATCTGTTTTGGTTAATGCAGGGAAGCCACCTACCAAATTTCGTGAAGATGGGGTCAGCCTTCTACCTACACGGGAAGTTGGAAAATTAGTGACGTTGGAGAGTTCAATATGGCGGCCGACAGTGGCGTCATACCATCGAAATAAGTACATACATCGGTTTCAGTTAGCGCAGGGAAGCCGCCTACCAAATTTCGTGAAGATGGTGCCATAAATAAGAAAGTTCAACATGGCGGACGTTGTCGACCGTTATCGACCGTTATGACTGTTACGTGTAGAATTTCGAAATGAAACCTACTTAACTTTTGTAAGTGAGCTGTAAGGAATAAGCCTGCCAAATTTCAGCCTTCTACCTACACGGGAAGTTAGAGAATTAGTGATGAGTGAGTCAGTCAGTCAGTCAGTCAGTGAGGGCTTTGCCTTTTATTAGTATAGATAGAAAATTTAAATAAATACATTTAAAACACAGAGGTAGAGAGACAAAACCCATTAACATTAAGACGTTGGGAGTCTGCAATGATGCAGCATACTCCTTCCTGTTCCACCAGGCAGAGCCAAACTGTCACTGCTGTTAGTTGCTGTAGCTCCCAGGGTGCCTTGCCCTCCTACAGATGCCATAACATCTTGCTTCTTTCATCTTCCACTCACTCCTGTGAACTTTTTCTGTATGTTATCTGCTCCACTCCTCAGCAAATGGGATCACAGCTACAACACAGAACCTTCATGGAGCCTTGTTGATGCCTTTTCCAATCTCTTATTCAAATCCTTCTTCATCTAGTAATCATTATATTCCTTTTGTTTTAAAAAAACATTTTTCTTTTCCATTTTACTCCCTAGCACTAATCCACTCCCTTTTATACAGCTTAATTCCCAGTCTGGTCTTGCTGCTTAACTTGCTGCCAAAATGGTAATTGTCAAATAAACCAGCTCATGTATTCAAGTGCACACCTCGCACCGACATGAGCTATGCTGACCGGTGTGCTAAATTCTTAAAATCATTAGGTGAGTAGTCAAGCAAAATGACACCTTTTATTGGCTAACTAAAAAGATTACAATATGCAAGCTTTCAAGGCAACTCAGGCCCCTTTTGCTTAACTTCTCACTACATTCAAAATGACTAACATGGTACAACACACTAGTACTAAAATCATTAATTAAAGTAACACAAAAAACACCCCCTGCAGTCGTTTTACCACACCTGACCAAGACCCTTCTTGCCTGGTTACTCAGGTTTACCAGATGGCCAGCTGTAGGAAAAGTCCTGGTGGTTCCAAACATTTACCATTTCACTTTCACTTCACATTTACCACTGTGCTACTGGGCTCATTCAAACTTTAGAAATGGTTTTATACCCTCGTCTGACCTTTTTCCTTGTAAAATATATATACTACCTGTTCCCAGAGGCTCCATCCATATAGTAGTGAAACAGGACAAACCTTAAAAATCAATAAACAAAAAGGTATCACTAGCTAAGTGGAGGTAAGTTACATTCCAAAAAACAGAGGTAGACCGACTCCCCGCTCCTGACGTCACGCTTCTCCCCCCCCTCAGCCCACAGACTCTGTCTCGGATTAGCACAAATATATCGCTCCTGCAAGCGAACTATGATACTTTGAGAGAGGTTGCAAAATTATGTTCAAGAAAATTAGAGAAAAAAGCATGATCTAGATTCATTAAGTAGTTCTATTGTGAAAAGCAGAGAGACAGACAGACATTGGGTGTATATTTATAGGTATATACATATACCTGAAGAAGAGTTTCCCCTCTGCATCTGGAAGGATGTCACCAATCACGGCACTTGACCTTTTTGGTGATGGTTGCCTGTTAGGCTTCCAGGTTGCATACGTTAAAAGATAGGGCCGTGGATTTCAAGAAGGGGTGAATGTAGTGACAAGTCAAGCAAAATCACACCTTTTATTGGCTAACTAAAAAAATATTAGAATATGCAAGCTTTTGAGGCAACTCAGGCCCCTTCTTCAGGCAGTATGTAATACAGAAACTGGAGTTCTCTGTGTTTATATAGACACCAGGGGCCTCATGTATAAACGGTGCATACGCACAGAAATGTTGCGTAAGAACGTTTCCACGTTCAAATCGCGATTTATAAAACCAAAACTTGGCGTAAAGCCATGCACATTTCCACGGTACCTCATACCCTGTCATACGCAAGTTCTCCGTTCAGTTTTGCAGACTGGCAGAACCCAGCATCAAAGCAGTGCTACTGTTCCTGTGTGGTTATCCTGTCCTTAGACACACATTCCTGACGCGGCTTTATAAATACACTGAAACTAACTGAATATTGTTTATTAGTGTAATGCATCTGATTGTAATTAACCTGTAACAATATAATGGTCCAGGGAATAGCCATAGTATTCCAAATACCATAACTGCTTTAGCGTTGTTACTCTCACTGCACCTTCTTTTTCTGCTTTCAGCTGCTCCCGTTAAGGGTTGCCACAGCGGATCATCTTTTTTCCATGTTACTCTCACTGCACCACTCGGAGTATTTATATCACTGTACCTGAGTGGTTAATCACAGCAGCAGCTGATAGGAAAGAGAATTATTGGGATACAGCATCAAGCACACGCTGCCTCAGCCATGGCAAAATGCTTCAGAGTTTATCCTGTATGGAACTCGCGGTTCAGAAACACTTTCATCCCAAGAACTTTAAACACAGTCAATCAGTCCATCAAGTGCTCCTTGTAGAACTGTTTGTACTTATAAGTACAATTACATCACTGTAAACTTGCACTGCAGTTATAATATTGCACAACCTGCGCCACTTTATAAAGCGCGTATTTACATATGATGACGATATCATTTTTAAGATGAAATGCAGCAAAATATGTTGATTATATTATACAGATAAAGCTAACTTCATTTAAATAATCTGTATTGTTAATAATTAAACATGTGAGGACACTGTGCCGCAGCGCTAGCTAGTTCACAGATTGATCCTGATTGATTGCTGTATGCTGGAAGGATAGATGGATAGAATAATTAAACACATACTATGAAGATAATTCAATGTTCCTTAAAAGTTTTGAAGAATCGTCGTTGTAAGCTTACAGATGGCTTAAGGTCTATTACAGAGGTGATTGTGTGGCGATTGGGTATTTGGAGAAAGAAAAGCAAGAACAGGAATTGGGTGTTAGTACCTTTGAAAGAACAGTACCGCCACCGTGTTCCCATGTTTAATAACATGCTTTCATTCCTATCATCATGAAAAAGATATCATGTATACATCTCAGTATTTTAATTATTCAGGCAGCTGTAATATCACAAATGTAATGGATTATGTGTCCTGCCGGAAGAAGAGAAAGCCAGTTTAAGAACCACATATTGATTCACACACAGAGAACAAAGTAGATCAAATACAAAACAAAGTATTTAACATGTTATTTTAGTTACGATGGGATTTGAGAAACTAGGAAATTAATCGATTTTAAGATGAGGTTAAGGATGTTCTACTTTAATGACAAAATAAATTACGTGATTAAAGTGGAAATTTCGAGATTAAAGTTGACATTTCCTGCTTTTTTCCCCCACTGTGTGCCTATTTTTTTTTCTCTGTACCCTAATAAGCTTTCATACGACACTCAAACGTTGGGCTACAACTCGCCTTTTCACAGCGACTTGGATATGTGACAACTTCTTTTTTATTTTGGGTACTGTGCGACTTGGTGGACTTAAGCTTTCGAGTTTCTCCGACACTCTGTTACTCGATCAACTTCCTTTTGTTGATTATACCACTGTTTAAACCAAAAAATAGTAAGTTTTTCCTTGCCTCCACTTGGTATTCGCTGAAATTCTTATATTTTCCCCCGTGCTTTTCCCATTGTCTTTTCACAGAAGGCTGAGCTTAAGGGATATTTATATTGATTTGCATATTCATAGAGGCGTAATTCTGGCAGGAGTTGGGACGGGACAGAAGGAGTGTGCACGAGCGTTACTTTTCACGCTGACCGGGATTTATGTAGCGGAAGAACGTGGAAGTTGGAGTACGCACAGATTCCTGCATCTAGATTTTTCTGTGCATAAGCACATTTCGGGTTTTGTGCTTACGTCATGTTATAGTGCAAATTCTACGCCCGGCGTTATGCATGAGGCCCCAGGACAAGTAACACATTGGTAAATCTTTAAGTGAGACATCTTAAATGTAAAAAAATAATAGACCTCTTCAGGCTAAGATTCATTAAGCAAGAGAGGAGAACAATGTATGGTTAAGATGTTTTGATAAGATAACTGTCCAACTAAGTCTTTTGAAGTTTCTGATGAACTTTTCAATACAATGTGGATCTGTAGACAGGTTGTCTGGGTCAGTCCGAGAGATGCAAACAATCCTTATGGAGAAAAGGAAGCATCGAAAAAACCAGAGACCTATCATAACAAATGCTGCTAATATTTTATTGAAAGGAACAACAGATCATCACTTTTCTTCCAATTATAAATGGCAGTAAGGTGTTTTGGACTTCATCCACTACCCATGGATATCATACTGCTATCTGGACTCACTGTTTTGGTTCACATTTCGGAATAGCCCTATTTGAACTATGTTTTTGCTGTCATTTCATCATTTGGGAATTTTGCTGGTTTCCATACATTTATCAATCTCTGCTTTTACTGTGTTTATACATTGGACTTAGTGCGTATATGGATATTTGTTTTTTGTTTTGTAAGTTATATATGTTTCATAATTAAAACAAGGGAAGTAAGGTCCATTTCATGGTTTATTTCTATCACTGAAATATTTGCATCTGCATCAGAATCAGGGTATCCACTTTTAATAGATTAATTTTACCACTACCTTAATCTTTGACTAATTTATCTGTTTTTGTCCATCGACTGGGAAGCTTGAGTGGAAGGCAAGTAAGAAATTGAAGGGTAAGTACAGTTTGGTGTGGCCGAGTCCAGACTTTCACTCCAGCTCAGCCAGAGTGTGTAACTTGCCACCATCTGAGTGTGATCGTGTTTGTTACAAATTGTCAAGGAGAATTAAAGCAAACAGGATGTACCTGACTACAATTTGGAGCCCCAAAGCGTATACATGCTTATATGAATTAGAGATTTCAGTTTTTGATAATGAAAAATTTGCAAACCATTCTAAAACCATGCTTCCACTTTGTCATTAAGGGTTACTAATTGTAGATTGGTGGGAAAAAATAGCAAATGTATCCAGTTAAATTTAATTTTATAACACAATAAAGTGTCCATAAAGGGAAAGGGTCGCAATTCTTTCTGAATCCAGTGTGTAGAATTAAATTAGAATTAAAGACCTATAAATTAAAGATTTATAAATACAAAACAAAGAATGCTACAGTAAACGAAATTCATTCCAAAACAAATCCTTTACAAAGTAGTTTGCTGAGCTAGTACATTTGATAATACAGTACTGGGAAGGTCTTTCCAAAGTATGGCTGCAATAGAGTCAAACATCATTTAAACAGAAGCAACACAAAGTTGGCAACACTAGTGGAAATGCGAAGTGGCCTGAATTGAGTTTAGTGATTGCAGGAGGCTGCTAATGAAGTCTGATCTAAGGCCAGATAATACTTTTTTAGGTAATCAACACAATTTTTTATCAGTCCTTGGAAGACACAAGGTAGCTGCAGAATTAAACAGAACAGGTAATATGTGCTCACTGCTCTGAGTCTAAACGAGTCTGAATGAGTACTCTGATTACAGAGGTTTAAACCAACTGAATAGCTCAAGTAAAAGATGAAATGGGACACTTAGCAACTGGGAGTTACAAAAGTAAAAGTGGGATGTGAAAAAAGTATTGACAAGCTTCTCAGCGGCTGAAAAGGATAGGAATGAGCAAATACAGGAAGTTCTGTTGAAAGTTGGAAGGTGATGGAAGAAAGAACTTTTCTTTAATTAATCTGAGTTTTAATAAAAAAGAGATTTCTCATGTTAGACAAAGCTATCATGTGTTATTACCTAGAGCACTGGAAAAGTATCTCATTTTGTTAAAGTTAAGCTTTGCACCAATTAAGATGCATTCTGCTTTTTTACAGCTTAGCTTTGAGAAGTTCTGCTCCATCCAGCATTTAAATTCTGCAAGGCATGTTATGAGCTGGGAGATTTTCATTTTTAACATTTAAATAAATCTACTGCCTACATAAAAATGTTATCCAAGCCCAAAGCTATGAATAACAGATTCAGCAGGAATCATGAAGATTAAGAAAAGGCAAAGGACAGAGCCTTCAGGAACTCTCTGTGTGACTAGTAATAAATTGGATTTGCTGTCGCTTAGAATGACATAGTCTTGTCTGTGCCAAATGTAAGTCTTGAACCAGTGGAGTCCTGTACCAGGATATTTAGGACAGTCTGCATTGCTGTAAACTGTACAAAACACTGTGCTAAGATGTAACAAATGGGGATACAGGGGACACACAGTAAACGAATACCCTGGACTTTGTAGAACTTTTTAAAACCATTAATTTATTGATCACATACAGTATATCATTTCTAACCTTTTTATCATACTCTTGGACAATTTTTGTTTGTTGCTCTGGTGTGCCTGAAACAAGCTCTAATTCTAGTTTTTTAAATAAGAAAAGTGAACTATGCTATTTTTCTATTGTCTTGGTTACCTGTATAAGTACCTAGAAGAGGAAGCCCTGTTTTCATCTCCAAGCCCTTCTGTGGCCATGTTAGGTACTGTCACCTTTCAATTGACATTCCTGGACACGTCTTGTCTCCAGCACCTTCTGGTACCTTCCTGTGGAGACAGCAGGACAAGTTTTGAGGCCGCTGGGGTTTTCAGTCTCATTTATAGTAGACACACGTGTGACTCCATAGCATTTGACATAATGAGGTGAAACAAATTTTAACACAGAAATAAGATGCTAATTAGACCAAAGTTGAATGTCATAAGTAAGTCATTAGCTAATTTTAGCAGAGCAGTTGAAATCGGTGCAGATCCAGAATTCTATCAGCTAATTCAAAGTTATATAATCATTTAGCTCATATTCCAATGCATTCTCAAAAATTTTGAAAAACAAAAATATTGCCCATTACTGCTACACTGTCAGTATGAAGAATAGAACTTTTTAAAGTTTTAGAGTTTAAGAAGCAATTTTCAAGAGTCGGTGCAGTGGAAATGGGATCCAGGAAGCATGTGGCAGGCTTCATTTTAAACATGAAATCCATAAAGTTTGAAACTGAAATAATCATTAAAAGAACTGACTGAAAATATAGATGGATTGAAAACTGAGGTTAAGGTCGTTATTGAAAAGTTTCTTTTTATTAAGAAAAAATATGTACAGTGGTGCCTTGATTTGCAAGCATAATTCGTTTTGGAAACGTGCTTGTAATCCAAAGCACTCATATAAGTGAATTTCACCATAAGAAATGATGGACACTCAAATGTTTCGAGCCACAACCCAAAAATATTCATATAAAAATTATTAATAAAAAATATAAAGTAAAAATACATAAAACAAATTAACCTTCACTTTACTTTTGAAAAGAATTGTTATGCACACACACTTGGTCACAATGCTTTAGTATACAGTATACGCTCATACAGAGAGGCATGCTGACTGGGACGATTACCCACAATCCTGCAGCAAGAGAGAGAGAAGGACCATTGGCTCAGTTGTGATCACGTAACACTCGGCAGACAAAGCATACGCTGTCACTCTTGGGTCACAAAGTTGCACAGTTTCACTCAGGATTTTCAAGAGACAGAAACTTAATTCAAATACAGGCGGAACAAACACAAGTCTCTTTCCGGAGTGATCAGGGCGCACTGTCAAATCCGGTCACCGCAGCTCCTCCTCTTGATCAAAAGAACACAAAATCTTCCTCTTCCTCTGACAGCAGAGGATGTCTGGGGGAAGAGAGACAAGGCAGTGAGACACTAAGACAACCATGGTACAATCTTTTAAATGTTCGAAGCCCCACGCAACATGCAGATCATGTGGCACGGCAGCAAGCAGTAGGCTAGCAGCTGATCCTGCAAAGAGAAGATGAGAAGCTGTGTTTGTTTCTCATTGTGTCTGTTTAAGAGGGGGTTTTCGGAGGAGCGGCTACTTCCCCTTGAGGCCGCGTTCACCGTGTTCACAATACATACTACTCGTATTACAAGACCTCACTCATTTATCAAGTTAAAATGTATTAAAAGTTTTTGCTCATCTTGCAAAACACTTGCAGACCAATTTACTCACAATCCAAGGTTTTTTTCTATATTTATTACAATCCTCATCAAATGAATTGGTTCATATTTAAAAAGCTTATTACCACAGGGAAAAAAATGCATCTTTTGTACCACGTCATTATGGAGAAGTTTGAAATTCCTATCATTTGATCATTGGCTGAGGTTGGAGTGAACAATATCTTTGTGCTGCATCAAGATGTTTTGGTGGGTTATCACTTGTCAAGCCCTCTTGGACAGGACTTTCATTTACATGCTTTCCAAGGGTCTTTCTCTTTATGTCATGTCACCATTTTGAATGAGTTTTATGCAGATTTCCATTTTTTAACTGACCTGAGAAAAAAGAGGAACATGCTTTCCTGAATCACAGGTTCTCACTGCCAGCTGCAATCTGTACTTCACACTTCTGTGGTAATTGCTGGAAGAAAACATCAGGAAGAAAAAAAACCTAATTTATAGTTCTCTGCAACAGAATGTTTCTTTTCAGGGCCCTTTAAACTTTGAAACAAGTGTGGGTTTTTTGGAATGTTGTTTTGATTATTGCAAGTTTTATACCTTTATCTTTAGTTTTGGTATTGTCATTAGTTATTATTTTGAAGACATCACAATCTGTGGTTTGTTTTTAGGCGGCTCACTGCAATTTTGTGTACTGTATATCTCTGCATAGTTCCAGCCATTTAGTTCACTATTGCTATGTCCATTGCTGCTTACATAACTTTTTTTATTTTATTTGAAGAAAATAACACTCCATATGATCAAGTCTAACTTATACAACAAAGACGATAACATTCCATATAATCAAGTTGAACTTAACAAAACAGAATTAAACCCACACCTGAGAGAACGAGAGCAGCGCCAACAGCAAGATCAAATCTTTAAAAACAACAAAGAAGGGAAAATGTCATTTTTCCCGATATAAATGCTTATTCTAAAAGGTTATCAATTAGATTTTTCCATATTTTAAAAATGTTTTTAACAGATCATCTAAGAAAGAAATAGTTTTTTTTTCAATTTCAGACAGATTAGTACATCAGTTACCCACTGACTTATAACAGGTGGGCTGGGATTCTTCCAGTTGAGCAAGATAGGTCTACATGCTAATAGTGTGGTATAGGCAATTACAGTCAATTTGTCCTTCTCCACTTTAAATCCATCTGGTAGTACACCATACACAACTCTTAATAAGTTAGGAGTGATAATGACAACAAGGCTGTCTGATAGGCATTCAAAGATTTTTCTCCAAAATGATGTTAATTTGGTGCACTTCCAAAACATGCTGCCTCAGTAAAGATGGAGCTAGGTTGCAATATTCACAGGTTGGATATAGCCCTGAATACTTATTAAACAATTTTAAACAAGATAAATGTAATCGATGAAAGATTTTCTGTTGAATGATTGAATGCTTTGCACATATGGAGGTAGAATATTCTGAAATATTAAGTGAAGTGAAGGGTCCTTTCCCCACCACACCCTAGGATCTTTGAAACAAAAAGACTTCAATATGTTTTTATATTATTGAGATGCTGTCTGATTCTTCAAGAATGATCAATATTTCTTCTGCAATAGAAATGGGTGGGAGGTGTGGAAAATTGGGCAGGCTCCTATTAGCAAAGTTTCTAATTTGAAAGTAGTGGAAAAACTTGGAAGTGTAATTGTTCATAAGATGCAAAGGCATTATCTCTAGCTGTTTTAATCCCAGATGCTTTCCAAATATTAAATACTACGTAGCTTGGAGAGGGTAGAAAAAAGTTGATTATCAATGTAGAGGTGCAACGGATAAAAGCTTCTCTGCCTTCAAGTGCGTTGTGCATTGGTTAGATATTATGAGTGATTGATTGACAATTTGATTATTGGCATATTGACGATAATTTGTATTTAGTGTAGCAGAAAGCTGGGCATATAAAGAAGTACAACAGGATTTTATTTCAATTGCAGACAAGGCTTGTGTGTATTCATCTTCAATTTCTGTAATAAATGTTAATCTAATAAAGCTGAGCTTTTAAGATGCCCACAGTACTGCTATCTACCACAGTACCTGATAGATTATATCATTCTGTATGCGGTTCAAAACATAGAAATGTCACTCTTCATTGTGGCAATAGATTTCTCCTTGTGGTGACTTACTCCATTATCCATCCATCCATTATTCAACCCACTATATCCTAACTACAGGGTCACAGGGGGTCTGCTGGAGCCAATCCCAGCCAACATAGGGTGCAAGGCAGGAAACAAACCCCGGGCAGGGCGCCAGCCCACCGCAGCTTACTCCATTACCTCCTAGTCATTGTAGTCTTATTTTTTAAGCATTCCTTTCTCAGTCAATGAGGTTGCAAAACACCCATGAAAATGTGTGATAACTGGCACAACATATACTAAAGAATTTTACCATCATCCTTTTCAGGTGACTTATTTTCACATAGATGATTATTACCATCTCACTAGTGACATCTTGGATTATGACCTTCCATTTCATGTGGTGGGAACTTGCATACCAACTAAAAGCAAGCCAGCTTAACATAATGGTGCCCATAAGGAAAACAAAATTTTGGTATGCCAAGACTTAAAATATTGTAAACATGTAACCCCAGATATGAAAACCAAAAATAAAATTCCAGATATACATAAACCAAAAACGAGATTAACAAAATCACAGAAATGCATGGAATAACCATTGAAAAAAATTAAAAACTGTTCATATTCATGACACAAAGCAGTAAAGAAGTCTGTATGGGTCACCAGCCAACCCCTGAGCACATTGATGGGTTACTTTAGTGTTGCATAATCAAAAATATTTATAATGTTAGGGTTGCTCAAACTTGTTAGAGAATGAAAGAATTCACCAAGAAATGTAACTCACACATGAAAAAAAATTAGTACGGAATTCACTTTGCAGTGTCACTAATATTTACTGGCCAATCAGTAACTAAACCTTTAACAGTTCAAAAGGTGCTATTATGCTTGTTATACAGCATTTTTTAATTAGCATCTACAGTAGGAGACACAGCTACCCTGTATCAAACAACAAAGAAAGAAGGAAAGACCTGTAGGGAAACACCTTACATATTCTTATTAATTTACATCATCGTAAATTGAGGTAAACTTTCATGAAGTTGTCTGCAGTTTGCTACAGATGTCCACAAACGTGTCACCTTTACTTGGCTCACTGTCACCTCTCTGTTTTGCTCACCTTATAATTCTCTGTTGTGCAGCAGATGGTTGTGATCCTGCCCTTCAAGAGTGTTCTAAAGGGCACCAGAATTCATATTTCCTGTGAATTTAGTTGGCATGACCTGTGATAGACTTGCACACTGTTCAGCGTTATTTAATACCTTGTGCCCAGTGCTCGTGATATTGTGAACAACTGCCTGTTTTGTTTCTCTTTAATTAACTGATGTTGTTGCAACAATCTGAAATGATTTCACCAATATTTCAATGACATCAGCTTTCATTCATTTATTTTCTGGAACCACTTAAGGCCAGTACAAGGTTACAAGAGGCAAAAGCCTATCTCGTCAGCATTTATGGTTCATTACTATTGGCGAGCACACTTACTCCTGAAAGCTAACACCTATATTCACTTACACTGTATTACTTTCAGTGAAAAAACAATAAACCTTCATAAACTTTTAATTTTTAAACAATTACTAGGGCACGTGTTGAAGAAGTGAGCCAGTTATACAGACACATTATACACTTCACGTCATTATTAATATGACATAGAAAACATTTCTGCTTTAGGTATGTAAATCAAATGCTTTTTTCTTTCTTTGGTTATATTCTTGAATAAAAGTGTATGTATTTATTTAATATTTGGACTAAAGTCTTCACACATTATACACTTCTCATCATTATCAGTATAACATGGAAAAATTTTCTGCTTTAGGTATGTGTTCAGTATTTCTTGCATCACATTTCCTTTCATCCTATTTTTTTTTTGCCCAAGTTGAGCTCCATCAAGGGAGGGGTGGGAAAGCAGGCTGCTTGCTGCTTGTGTTGATCGACATATTTGCAAAACAAAAGGTGCTGATGGAGAGCTGTGAAGGTATTTAAGGTGGGCTGGGATTATGGGTTTTTTCACAGGCTTCAGGAATTCTAGTGTTAAAGATTTTGGTCCAGGATGATGTTAATTTGATGCACGCCCAAAACATGTGGCCCAATGAGGCTGGAGCTGAATTGCAACATTCGCAGGTTAGATCTTGTTTGCCCTGGAAACATTTTGAACAATTGTAAATGAGACAGATGTGCTTGATAAAAGATTTTAAGTTGAATAATTGAATGCTTTGCGCATATGGAGCTCAAGTGAATTCTGTTCACAGCTGCCTTCTACTCCTTTTCTGAAATGTTGAGTAAGAGATCATTTTCCCACTGTACTCTGGGGTCTTTGAAGGTAATGGACTTCAAGAGTGATCTGTATTTCTTCTGGAATAAAAGTAAGTGGGAAATCAGGAAAATTGGGCGGATTTTGTTTAGCAAAATTTGTAATTTTGAAATAGTGGAAAAATGATGTTGTTGGGAACCTAAATTTGGAGAGCAATTGTTCGTAGGATGCAAAGACATTATCCATCAGTTATTTTTTTTTACAAATCTAAAAAATAGGCGTAGTTGGAGTTTATGAAATTCATTAAATTGCCCAAAATTTTATTTTGCATGTTTTACTCCCAGACTGTTTAAACAAACATGTCTTGATATTTTATTTGTTCTGTTCACTACCAGTTGACATTTTAAACCAGCACACAGTGTAACTTGGTGCTATGCATACTGCATAACAGATATTGCTAGAAAAAATGAGTTTGTTTAAAGAAAAGCCAACATGGTAGTAAGAGGACAAGACTAGCATTTTTTTGTGATTGAACATCAGTTCATAAATACAAAAGATGCTCAAAAGAAACTCAAAATTTATGGACTACTTAAAAATAAACATGTTTTTGACCTGGATGCAACAAAGATATTAAGACAAATGTGCTGTTGGTAGAGCTGGCGTGTATGTGTCAGTAGCAGATAAAGCTGCTAGCGACACACAACCTCATGTTCACTCTGCAAAGCACAACACTGTCATTAAACAGGAGAGCTTGTCATCAAAAATGACAGCCCAGGTAAACCAGAAGATGCTGCAACTGTACCTGAGGGAATGTTGGCATTTCACACGGTTAGGCACCACAGCAGTTACAGATTAAGGAATCATACCTCCCCATGATGTATATACTGTATGTTTGATTTTGTACTGTTTGTGGCTGTGTTTAACCTGTTTCATTAGGTTTTAAAAATGTTACATTGAAATTAATCATTTTGCAGCCAATAAGATTTCTACTAAATTATGGTGAATGAAACAGTTGTAGGAGGAGAATGGGCATCCCGGCCGGATCAGAGGAAATACCTTTAGCTGGATGGGAGGCCCGAAAGGAACAATGGAGTCAGAGTTGGGAGGCAGTGGATGAAACTCAATGGAGCTAGAGAAAGAGGAAGAATTGTAGATTGATGAATATTTATTGCATACTTGTGGCTTGTTAGGATAGGACTGGGAAAAAGTGCTTGGAAGGAGAATCAATTATTTTAGTCTATTAACATGTGCCATATTACTGATTCTGTAGTTTGGGGTTCTTCATATGAGTTGATAAGAACTTTGATTTTTCTTCTTCCTCCTCTTCCTCTTTTCCAAACAGCTTGGTTCTGCACCTCCTCACCTCTCAATCCCTTTTCCTATGTTAAGATCTTTGTTCTATTAAAACGAATTTATCAAAGACTTTGTTCTGTTTACAGGAATTTTGACTTTTATTTTATTGAAAGAAAAACTACTTAGAATTTTAAAATAGGGCTTTTTATGTCAAATTGTAAGAGAAATTACCACCTACCATCTTACTAAGAAGTTGATTGAGATCAATTATGTTAGGTAGAATGCCTAGAGGGGGCTGGGTGGTCTTGTGACCTGGAACCTCTGTAGATTTTGTTTTTTTCCTCCAGCCGTCTGGAGTTTTTGTTTTGTTTTTTTGTGTCCTCTGTGGCCATCGGACCTTACTTTTATTCTATGTTAATTAGTATTGCCTAATTTTATTTTTATATTTTCTTTTTTTCTCCTCCTTCATCCTGTAAACCACATTGAGTTACATCTTTTGTATGAAAATATGCTATATACACTGCAAAAAATGCATATGTAAAAACTAGACAAAAAAACTTTAAATGAGAGAAGTTGTTTTACTTTTATTTAGCAAATAAATCTGCCAATGGGGTAAGCAAGATTTCTTAAATTAATTTGATTCGTTTTCAATCCTATTTTTTGTAAAAACTTGATCTATTTGTATGGAATGATTACAATAAAATCAATAAAATTAAAAAAAAATTCTTAAATTAAGATAAATAATCATCAATACAACTTATTGATATGTCAATAATTCTTAGAATAAGAAAAATAAGATTTAATGTCATGATATAAATACTTTTTACTTGCTTAGATTTCATTTTTTGCAGTGTAAATAAATGTTGTTGTTGTTGAAATTGGTCAATGTTTTTGATTAGAAAACACAATAATGTCAGTTGATCCTGCATCCTGTTTTTGTACAACCAAAAAAAATCATTGTCATTTTCTCCTGCATCATCTGGCTCTCTGCTAATACTTCTATTCACTTAGCTTATTGTTGCAGATGATTTGGCTCCCTATAATTTCCTGGATGGCATTCTCTTTTTGCCCTTTTGTAGTCAGACTAAAATTATGAGGAATGTGTAGCATTCCTAACATCTAGCCTCTTTGCCAAGAACAGAAATGACAGGATTTGAGGGGAAATCAAATGAGAGTAATGCAGACCAACTTTGGTTATTTAGTACATCCTGGGTTATAACGTTTAGCAAGAATTATTGTAAGGTACACTTGTAGTCTGCAGTCTTTTGCCAGAGGCAGCAGAAGTCAATCAGGTTGTGAGAATTGTGCCGGTATGCAAGTACAACCCCCTGAAGAGCAAAATGTTGACACTCAGGTATTGTGTACCATTGAGTACCAAGTACCAACCTACTTCAAGCACTGCATACATACATTTCCATACGTTTAATCCTATTCACGACTGTGGGAGCCACAGTCAATCCTGGAAGCATCAAATACAAGGAAGAAAATAGTTAACGTGAAGGTATCCTTTACTGAGGATACTTCTATTGTTACTCTGCAGGGATGTCACATTGCTGTAATCCATCTGCCTGTCCATCTATCAATTTGTTAAAGCAGCTGAATATACTTCTAAGATTGTGGTCTATGTGACAAACCAAGTTCAGAGGCCGTAAATAATGCAAATAAAGAGGCAGCCGCTTGGCTTATCATGGACATTTGGAAAAAAGAAATGTAAAAGAAATAAAGTTTTCGTTTACTTGTTTTAGCACCCCTATACAGATTAACATGGCAACCCAGCCACAGGGGATGCACAAACCAGTGTGTTTCTTCGTGCCTATCCCAAGCCCGGACAAATGGGGAGGGTTACATCAGGAAGGGCATCCGGTGTAAAATTTAGCCAAATCAATATGTGGACAACAATACAAATTTCTATACCGGATTGGTCGAGCCCCGGGTTAACAATGACCGCCACCAGTACTGTTAGCCAACAGGTGCTGGCGGAAATTGGGCTACTGTTGGCTGAAGAAGAAGAAGGAGAAGAAGAGGGGGGAGGCATGTCCAGAGGCAGGAGGAGAGGAGGAAGGTAAAGAGAGTGGAACTGAGGGTAGTAATTTTGAATGCTGGTAGTATGACTTGTAAGGGGAGAGAGTTAGCAGATATGATGGAGAGAAGGAAGGTTAATATATTGTGTGTGCAAGAGACTAAATGGAAGGGGAGTAAGGCCAGGTGGATCGAGGTGGATTCAGATTGTTCTATCATGGTGTGGATAAGAGGAGAAATAGAGTAGGGGTTATTCTGAAGGAACAGTATGTCAACAGTATGGAGGTGAAAAGAGTGTCAGACAGAGTAATGATTATGAAGCAGGAAATTGAAGGTGTGATGATGAATATTGTTAGTGCATATGCCCCGCAAGTTGGGTGTGCAATGGATGAGAAAGAAGATTTTTGGAGTGAGTTGGATGAAGTGATGAACAATGTACCCAAGGGACAGAAAGTGGTGATTGGAGTGAATTTCAATGGACGTGTTGGTGAAGGGAACAGAGGAGACGAGGAGGTGATGGGTAGGTATGGTGTCAAGTAGAGAAATGAAGAAGGTCAGAGGATAGTGGATTTTGCAAAAGGGATGGACATGGCTGAGGTGAATACGTATTGTAAGAAGCAGGAGGAACATAGGGTTACGTACAAGAGTGGAGGAAGATGCACACAGGTAGATTACATCCTATGCATAAGAGTGAATCTGAAGGAGATTGAAGACTGCAAAGTGGTGGCAGGGGAAAGTGTAGTTAAGCAGCATAGGATGGTGCTTTGTAGGATGACTTGGAGATCAAGAAGAGGAAGAGAGTAAGGGCAGAGCCAAGAATCAAATGGCGGAAATTGAAAAAGGAAGACTACAAGGTTGAGTTTAGGGAGAAGGTGAGACAGGCACTGGGTGGTAGTGAAGAATTACAATACATTTGGGAAACTACAGCAGATGTAGTAAGGGTGACAGCAAGAATGGTGCTTGGCGTGACATCTGGATAGAAGAAGGTGGAAAAGGAAACCTGGTGGTGGAATGGGGAAGTACAGGAGAATATACAGAGGAAGAGGATGGCAAAGAAGAACTGGGATAGTCAGAGAGATGCAGAAAATAGACAAAACTAAAAGAAGATAAGGTGCAAGGTGAAGAGAGAGGTGGCGAAGGCTAAAGAAAAGGCGTGTGATGAGTTGTATGAGTGGTTGAACACTAAGGAGGGAGAAAAGGACCCATACCGATTGGCTAGACAGAGGGACCGAGCTGGAAAAGATGTATAGCAGGTTAGGGTGATAAAGGATAAAGATGGAAACGTACTAACAAGCGAAGAGAGTGTGTTGAGCAGATGGAAAGAGTACTTTGAGAGGCTGATGAATGAAGAGAAAGAGAGAGAGAAGAGGTTGGATGATGTGGAGATAGTGAATCAGGAAGTGCAACAGATTAGCAAGGAGGAAGTAAGGACAGCTATGAAGAGAATGAAGAATGGAAAAGCCGTTGGTCCAGATGACATACCTGTGGAAGCATGGAGGTGTTTAGGAGAGATGGCAGTGGAGTTCTTAACCAGATTGTTTAATGGAATCTTGGAAAGTGAGAGGATGCCTGAGTAGTGGAGAAGAAGTGTACTGGTGCCAATAGTTTAGAATAACGGGGATGTGCAGGACTGCAGTTACTACAGGGGGATAACATTGATAAGCCACAGCATGAAGTTATAGGAAAGAGTAGTGGAAGCTAGGTTAAGAAGTGAGGTGATGATTAGTGAGCAGCAGTATGGTTTAATGCCAAAAAAGAGCACCACAGATGCACAGGTGCAAGGTGGAGGTGGGAGTACATCAGGGATCGGCTTTGAGCCGTTTCTTATTTGCAATGGTGATGGACAGGTTGACAGACGAGTTTAGACAGGAGTCCCCATGGACTATGATGTTTGCTGCTGACATTGTGATCTGTAGTGATAGTAGGGACCAGGTTGATGAGACCCTGGAGAGGTGGAGATATGCTCTAGAGAGGAGAGGAATGAAGGTCAGTAGGAACAAGAGAGAATACATGTGTGTAAATGAGAGGGAGGTCAGTGGAATGGTGAGGATGCAAGGAGTAGAGTTGGCGAAGGTGGATGAGTTTAAATACTTGGGATCAACAGTACAGAGTAATGGGGATTGTGGAAGAGAGGTGAAAAAGAGAGTGCAGGCAGGGTGGAATGGGTGGAGAAGAGTGTCAGGAGTGATTTGTGACAGACGGATATCAGCAAGAGTGAAAGGGAAGGTCTACAGGACGGTAGTGAGACCAGATATGTTATGTGGGTTGGAGACGGTGGCACTGACCAGAAAGCATGAGACAGAGCTGGAGGTGGAGTTAAAGATGCTAAAATTTGCATTGTGTGTTACAAGGATGGATAGGATTAGAAATGAGTACATTAGAGGGTCAGCTCAGGTTGGATGATTGGGAGACAAAGTCAGAGAGGTGAGATTGCATTGGTTTGGACATGTGTAGAGGAGAGATGCTGGGTATATTGGGAGAAGGATGCTAAGGATAGAGCTGCCAGGCAAGAGGAAAAGAGGAAGGCCTAAGAGAAGGTTTATGGATGTGGTGAGAGAGGACATGCAGGTGATAGGTGTAACAGAACAAGATACACCGAGAGCAAGACGTGGGGCTCAAACTTGCTGATGCAGAGGCATGCGTCTGATGCCGTTTTTCAAGCGCACTCACGGTTTCTGATGGCCAAGTGCAGAGGCTCACTTCCGTAACCGCTGGAGGAGAGAAGGCAAAAATGGTATATTTAAAATCAGAGGAATAGGTCTGAAGGATAGAAAACTCTGTTTTAAAGTAGCCGTCAAAAAAGGGAATTCACACATGGGGCAAAGGATAGAAATGAAAGCGTGAGAAAGTAAAATAGTACTTACTTCACAGAGGCTGAACGTGGAGCCCGCAAGTCACCAAGACAATGCAGGTGCTTTTGAATGGTGCACGTCCCAATGTGTCTGATTATTGGAAGTCTGCGGAAATGTAAAAGCGGATTGGATGGTCAAAAGGATTTGGGATATAAAACCAGGTCTTCAAGCTTTAATATACAGTAGATCTGTGCTACTGATTTATTTCACTGAGTAGTGGAGATACGTACTTTGTGCACTTTGTTCTTTGTGTATATAGTAGGTGTTTATTCATTTTATTTAGATTTTTTTTTTAACCTTGCCTTCGTGATCTGTTTTGTAGCTGGACGAAGGAGGTGGGAGAGTTTTTTTTTTTTGTCTTTTCTTGGTCTTTTCTTCACTTTTGATTTGGAAACCACTGTAAATATTATAACACCTGCACTGATTATCTTTTTGGAAGTGTCTTTGCATTGGACTTTGTAAACATTTTTTTTTTGCAAGACATTTCTTTGTAAAATAGTATGGACACTGCTGGAATAAAAAGATTCCTGATTTTTGAATACTTTTTTTTTAGTCTAAGTCTCTCTTACTTCATCCCTTGGTTTCTCAGTGTCATCTACTGACACCCCAAGTTGGGAATTGTACATCAGGGTCCTTACCCGGCATGTCACAGTCTAATGCAGAAGGAATTCCTTAATGGGAAGGCAGTATGACTGGAAATGGATTATAAAATACTTTCAATAACCTAATGATGCTAACGCAGTGTTCTTGTAGTGTAGGTGCCTTTGCAGTGCAGGTCCATCTTTCTAAAGCTCCATTCTAGCAGTGATCCCTTTAAAAAACTAGTCATGCTGGGTTATTCTACACCATAATTCAGCCTCTGTGAACTTTTGAAATTAATCATTAGGATATTCCAGATTTAATTCCCAAGACGCTGCACAATGTGATCTTAAAACTAGGTACTCATTAAGAATTGTGTGTCTTAGGACTTAAAACATCCACCCTCTTTGTGCATTATCCAATGTGCAAATTCACTTTCTGATATGTCTAATGACTTTTTGAAATAACTTAGATTTAGTAAAGAGACTGCACAGAGGAGAAATATTGCTTATTAACATTTTAGAAAAAAAATATGTGAATATTCACCTGGGTAATGACATCTTAAGAATGTGTTTTAGAAATGCAAATTATGAAATGAAATGTTTAATTTAAGCAGATCATTATATTTCAGAATTATGAATAGAAAAAGTGATTAACGCAAGCATTTGCATAAGCTAATAACAATAAAATAGACGTGCATAATGATGATGAAAATTTATTTTACTTACTTTTTCAAGGGAATGAAGGACTTGGGTGCTTTCTGTGTCAACATACTTTCTGGTAAAGTCTACTTAAAAAAGGTAAAGTAAAAGAAGACAAAAGTCCCTTTAATTAAAGAAAGGTGCCGCTGGATTAGATTTCCCATTGACTTTTTACATTTTTGCTTCTTTCTATTTTTTCATAACAAGAACTAAAAGCTTTTAAAATTGTATTTGCTGTTATTTAAGCTACCTTGATGGTCATTAAAGACAAATAAGACATGTATTTTAATGTTTTTTAATTAGGAGTACTAAATGTAACAATTTCTCCAAAGGTCCCAGCATGTTTTGCAATGTATGAGCTAAGAAATACGAATATAGGAAAATAAAACGACATTTAGTACTTAGATTAGAAAATATAACTGCCATGACAATCCTCCTTTGTTACTTTGTAGATTACACTGGACTGTTTAATATATTATGAATTTATATCATATATAATAATATACAATATGTTTGTATTGATGGACTGTGTCATCTACTTGTGAGCTTCCACATACTTCCTGATAATCCTTAATCAAAATAATAATTTGTATAATTGGAATGTTATACTACCTTAATCTCATTTTGCATAAAACATGAGTAGGGTCTCAGATACTGTCAACTAAGAAGGAAAACAGAGGGTGCCTCACACAAAATAAGGCACGGAATCGGTTTCTGCTGCCAAAAGTTTGACCACAACCTGTCCAGAATTGCAAAATGCAATGAATAATAACATAACAAACTTGAAGACCATCTGTATAAAATGCAAATTTGTTGGTCAAGGATTTTCTTTTAGGTTAACAAATGAAACAGATTTATTTATTTTTACTAAAAAAAAACTAAAGTAATCAGTCAGCAGCACTCTACTTAATTCCCGTTATTTTCTTGCCTGGCTAATTAAATTGAATTTTTTCAGTTGTTTAGGACAAAGTGATATTTGTGATTTAGGGGTTTACCGTGGTCTTCAAACTGTGGATGTTTAACATCTTGTTTAACATCTTATATAGGCTGTACTGAGTCCTCTGGCCTCATGTACAGAACCTTCTCTGGATTCCATACTAAAATTTTGCTTAAAATCAAAAAGGCAACAGCAGCGTATACACAAAATAAAAACAGATTTACTCGAGGTGCCATGGCAAGTTCCTTTGTAAATTTCAGACCAATATAAAAATATTCATTTATGGAAGTGCATTTAGGTACTCCCCATTACCTGACTCCAGTAACCATATATGGCATAAAAAACTCTTTTATGAATATTCTTTATCACCATATAATTCCTGCCTTGTGCCCTGTGCTGGCTGGGATTGGCTCCAGCAGACCCCCGTGACCCTGTGTTAGGATATAGCGGGTTGGATGATGACTGACTGACTGACTGACCATATAATTTTGGTTATGTTTTTCAGTGATGTCTTTACAACATACCACAGAAGAACAAAGAAAAGAAACTTCAGTGAAAGTGAAATTGAGGTATTACTGACTGAAATGGATACCATAAACACATTCTTTTTGTGGATCTCTCTTCAGGAATCACAAATACAAGAAAAATGTGGGAGTAAATGTATAACTGCAGGGTATTTGACGACGAGTATTTTTAAGCGTAAATTAGTTGAACTGGCAGCATTTCCCTTCTCAGCATTATGGGGAGCTTCTTCCTAGAGTTGCCTTTAAGCAACTGTAGGAGCTTGCAGAGAGAGTACAAATTGAATCTCAGTGATGGCTTAGAGCAGAACGGTTCACCATCAGCATGATCTTCTCTGTCTGGTAACTGCAGAAAAAGCATAGGGAACAGCAAAAACCACTATACTTCACTTTCATCATTCTTACTAAGGGGTTTTGACTTCATAAGCTGAAATGGCATCTTTGAGATCCTAGGACAGTGGTGGCGAACCTATGGCACACGTGCCAAAGGGGGCACTCAGAGCCCTCTCTGTGGGCACGCGCGCCTTCAACCCAGCAGAGTTCGTTACTATAAAGCCAGAGGGATGCGGGACCGGGCTGCTCCCCTCCCAGCTCCCCCTGCGGCGGAGGACTTTTATCACATCACCCTCCCCTCTGCCCAGCAGCCCAATGGGAGCGCTTCCACCCTCTCCTGTCTGGGGTAAGGCGGGCGGCTCACATGCTGCTTGAGGGTGCGGCACGGACTGCAGCCTGTTGAGTCTGTGATTCCCGTGGTGGGGTTGGAGGGGATGTGGTATAGCTGGTCCACAGCTCAAAATTGAAAAGGCCAGTTTTAATAGATAATCGCCGCACTCGCGGCTTAAAGGGGGTTATGGTAGAGTGGCCGGAGCGGTTTCCGGGAGCTTTGTGATGCGGGCGGTCCTCGCTTAAGCGCACAGGTGAGGAGTCGTCCGAATCTGTAATTGTTGCCGGGAGATGCTAATCGCCACACCTGATCCACGACCCCGTAATATAGAAGAGAAACGTGAGGTGGATGGAAAGGGGATAAAGAAAGAGAGAGATAGAGAGCGAGCGAGCGCACACGGGAAAGGGAATGTAAATGGAAACGGGGGTTAATGGGAAAGACCTGCGTGAAACACTTGAGAAGATAGAAGGGATGACAAAGGACAGCACAGTTACTTCTGAAAATGGAATCCTTAAAGTGTGGAATTCTCTGCCAAATAATTTTAAGTCAGTGAGGGCACTTGGGATTGCTTTCCTTACTTTGGAACATCTTATGGTTGTGAGCAGCTGTTTTCATGCTTTGAATTATATCAGCGTTTCTCAACCTTTAAGTACTTGCGACCCAAGTTTTCATAACAGTTTTAAATGCGACCCCCCAAACGTTTTTTTGAAACCCTAATAAAATGTATTCCTATATTTTTTGCTGCCAATACACCGCTACAAGTTTAAAATTTCCCTACGAATACCGAACTTACGCCACATATGGCAACATTCGTGCCCCCTTTTTTGTTACTTTGCGCGGCCCACAGTTTGAGAACCGCTGAATTCTATCAAATCTGACACCAGAAACAGACTAACAGATGACCTGAGTGCTGCATGTGTTGCTCTCAAACTTACAAAGTGTGAGCCAAGGTTAGACAAATTATCAGCATGCATACAACAGCAAAAATCACATTAATTGTTCAAAACCATACCGAATGCAGACTTTTACCTTTCAATAAAAAGTTGTTTGTATCATTGAAAGCTCTGTTATTATGTTTTTCTTTTAAGACAAAAGATGTTAATGTATGAGTTGTTTTCAGGTTAAACCTGTCAGTATTCAGGTTAAATTGCCGTGTTGGCACTTTGTGATAAATAAGTGAGTTTTAGGTTGCAGTTTGGGCACTCGGTTTCTAAAAGGTTCGCCATCACTGTCCTAGGAAATAGTGACTACCCCCCAGTACCTGCTCAGCATTATCAAGTCATTCCATAAAGACATTACATTACATTACAACTTACTTTTGTATAGCGCTCTGAGTTCAGACATAGACCATTACAATACAATACAATACAATTTATTTTTGTATAGCCCAAAATCACACAAGAAGTACCACAATGGGTTTTAACAGGCCTTGCCTTTTGACAGCCCCCCAGCCTTGACTCTCTAAGAAGACAAGGAAAAACTCCCAAAAAAAACCTTGTAGGGAAAAAATGGAAGAAACCTTGGGAAAGGCTGTTCAAAGAGAGACCCCTTTCAGGTAGGTTGGGTGTGCAGTGGGTGCCAAAAAGAAGGGGGTCAATACAATACAATACAATACACAGAACAGAACAAATCCTCAATACAGTATAAAAATGAAACTTTTAGAAGTACGTAGCAGAATTTAACAGTAGATGATATCCCATAATATGATTTGGATATGTTTAGAGTCCTGGAGACCTCATCCATCAAGCTGCCTCTCCCATTTGGCCATTCCAAGGCTGAAACAGCCAGCCAATCCGATGAAAGGACCCCTCTTTCCCACAATTCCTGCGATCCTCCATCAGGGATGACTTTACCTTAGGCAGGCAAAACAACTTGGCAGGTGGGCCGTGGCACCAAGTGCCACATTTGAGTACCGAGAAGAGAAACAGAATAGGTGAGGGTTAGTATCCAATTATAACTATCATGTTACTTATGTTTTAGTGCTAATGACTAACAACAGAGATGCAGTATGTACAGTTAATCAGCAGCTCTAGTCAGGATATGCTAAACTGAAGTAGTGAGTCTTTAGCCGGGATTTAAAAGCTGAGACCGAAGGGGCACCTCTTATGGTAGCAGGCAGACCATTCCACAGTTTAGGGGCCTTGTAACAAAAAGCTCGACCTCCCACTGTTATTTTATTAATCCTTGGAATCATAAGCAGACTGGCATCTTGAGATCTTAATGTGCGCTTTGGTTTGTAAGTCAAAACAAGACAAGTTCAGACAAGTAAGCCGGACCTTGGCCATTTATTGCTTTATATGTTAAAAGGAGGATTTTGAAATCTGCCCTAAATTTAACTGGGAGCCAGTGTAAGGATTTAAGAACTGGAGTTATATATTCGTATTTTCTTGTTCTTGTAATAATTCTTGCAGCCACATTTTGGATTAACTGGAGGCTGTATAAAGAATTGTGAACAATTCTCAGTTAAAATGCAATTATAGATTATATTACTTTCTAAATACAGAACCAGTACACAAAAAATACAAATTTGTTATAACACACAGATAACAAGGAGAACAGCAGAAAATACCAGAAGACTGGAGGAAAAGTGTGATTGTACCCATTTAAAAGGAGAAGGATATTCAGGATTGTGGAAACTATATCACACACAATGAAAATCTGGGAAAAGGCTACAGAGAGAAGGATTACGGAAGAGACCACCATTAGAGAGGTGCAGTTTGGTTTTATGCCAGGAAAAAGATCAACTGATGTAGTCGTTGCATTGAGGCAGCTGATAAAAAAGCATCAAGAGAAACAGAAAGGTTTGCATGTGGTGTTTATTGAATTGGAGCAGGAGTGCCATGTCAAGTGGTCTGAAGGTGTGTCAGAGAGAAAGGAGTACCAGAGAAGTGTGTGAGTATTGTACAGCATATAGATGAAGAAGTGAGGACAAGAGTATTGAAGGTAAATAGGAAGAAGACAGAATATATGAGGATTAATGAGGATCAGGATTCAGAATTTAGCCTGCATGAAGAGATATTGAAAAGAGTGGGTAAATTTAAATGTCTATCAGTGGTAGCCTGAGATGGAAAATGAGATGCAAAAATATCCCATAGAGTGCAGTGTGGATGGAACAATTGGAAGAAGGCATTATGAGTTTTGTGTGATCAAAAAATTAGGGTGAAGGTTAAAGGTAAGGTTTTTACGACAGTGATAAGACCAGCAGTGATGGATGGTGCTGAGACATGGACAGTAAAGGGAGCACTGGAGAAGAAGTTATATATGGCAGAAATGAGAATGCTGAGATGGATGTGTGGAGTTACAAAAAAGGACAGAATAAGAAATGAGACAATCAAAGGTACAATAAAAGTGGGAGAGATAACTAAGAAAGTACAGGAAAGTAGGTTGAAGTGGTATGAACATGTGATGAGGAGAGACTAGGAATATGTGAGCAAAATAGTGATAGGAAAGGAAGTACAGGGGAATAAAAAAGCAAGGAAGGCCAAAGCCAAGGTGGATGTATAAAGTAAAAGAAGATCTGAAGGAAAAGGGCTTGACTTGTGAGGAGGTGCAGGACTGAACTGTTTGGAGAAGGCTGGTCAAGCTCATCAACCCCACACAGAAACAGGAAGACGTCAACACCATTTTATTATACATTAATTGATGAACTATGGCTAATTGACAAAGAAGGAGATTAAAATTTTAAAAGAGAAAGTTGAAAACAAAATCGGACACAGTGCCAGTCCTGAAGTCCTTGGCCAGCTTGCCACCTACCACCTCTTAAGTATTCTACCATAGAATCTATGCTGGGCCACCCATTCTGATGAGGGAATCTTTCCATCCTTTGATTCCAACACTCCTTTATCCGTGATGACTTTTCCATATGCAGGAGAGCAGCCTGGCAGTAGAGCAGCAGCACCAAGTGCCACATCCAGATACCGAGAAGAGAAACAGAATAGAGGAGGGTTAGTAAAGGTTTATCAATAGTGTGTTACTTATATTTCTGGACAAATGACTAACAAACAGAAATGCAGTATGCTGAGGTTATTCAGCAGCTTTAGTCAGGATATGCTTGACTAAAAGAGACATGAAGAGGAGCATTGCTGTCCTGCTTAAATATGCCTTTGGAGTGGCTATAGAGGACATCTATCTCTATGCAAGATCAGATTGGAATCTCTTCACACTGTCAAGGTTTCAAGCAAATTCCAAGTTACAAATGAGACACATCAGAGATGTCCTGTTTACTGATGATGTAGCTGTTGTTACTTAAACTCAGCAGGAATAGAAGCACTCATGACCCACTTTGCAGAAGCCTGTTGAGAGATTGGCCTCACCATCAACATAAAGATGTTTACACTAACCCTTCCATGGGTATTGCTGACTATGGGTTAGAGGTATTCCAGGAGTTCACATACCTGGGCTCAATGATCTTCGACAACCTCTCACACAAGACCGACATCAACAAGCACACCGGAAAGGCAGCTAAAACCTTTTCAAGACTGACAAAAACAGTATGGGCCAACAACAAGCTCATGGAGAACACCAAATTCCAAGGGTCAGATGTATAAAACTTAGTTATGCACAAAAAGGCCTGCGTGTACACAGTTTTCTACACAACAGTCAGGATTAATAAAAGAAAACTTGACGAGAGAACTTGCATATATTTATGGCAACTCTGACCCATCTGTATGCAACATATTTGGAGAAACTGGGAAATGATAACACCCTTGATGAAGTACTACAATGCAGCCCCATTTTAAGTGGGCCAATGCTGTGCATTTACACTGAAGACCTTTTTGGTTTTTCATCAGTGTATATCGAGTACCTGTCGTCTCTTCCTACTGAACTTGGCAATAGGTCAAAAATATCTCGGCCAAGCTTCACTCTGTCAATCCTGCTGTGATGGAAGCCATTAACCACTCGATGAAACACTACATTCAGTTCTCGTATGGTGTGGGCATACAAACATTAAAGATAACATGTTTTTGGAAAAAAACTGCCAACATAAAAAGGAAATCTTCAGCAGTGTCCTGCTTTCCTAACATAGTTGGGGCACTTTAATGTACTCTTGTTGCAATAAAGGCACTTAGCAAGTACAAAGCTGCTGTTACCTGTAAGCAGTGACATTCCATTAACCCACAAGTCATCTGTGAGGCCAAGATCAGACTGACAAATGTCATGGCTTGGTGGCCTGAGTCAACCCATAAGTCATTTATTTTGAGGTAAAGTAATATTGATCAGATGACTTGCTTAAGGTGCTGTATGTGAGGAGCCTTTATTGTGCAGTTTTGTTCACACTGTGTGCTGTACCAGCATTGACCTTGGTGGGTTTATGTTTGCATTTGATGTCATCCATATTTAGGTACATTGTCCTGATTGGATATTTTAGGAAATGACCCCAGTTAGTTGAAAGTCATGTTTTGTGCATTTTCTTCATTTGTGTAGCTGAAAACTAAATAAGTGATTCAACAGACTATAAGCAAAAAGTATTTTTATCATTTGGCTCAGCTGAATCAAGACACATTTTAGCTCCTCTTCTTTCTCTGTACAAGAAAGGTGCCAGTATATGAGCAGGTAGCACATGTAACATTACGATTGCTGTTAAAATGAATGGTATAGGTCATATGAAAAACTGAGTTCAGCTACTTATCTTACCAACAAACTAGAATTTTAACATACTGTACGTGTTGATGACAGTAAGTGCTTGTGAACACTTAAATAAAATGTTTATGTGTAACAGATTCAATATGTCTATATATCATATACGTATGAATTCATTGTACAATCCTATGGACAGCTTGTCCAAAAAAGCACAGAAAAGGACAAGGACGTCTCCCTGAGGACAGATTTAAAGAATTAGCAAGGACAGATAAATTACAGCACTTTCATTCCTTTTGTACTTTATTTCTTTATAATTTTCTTAATGTTTCCTTTGCAAAAAGAAACTTTGTGTGGCAGACGTTCTATCTGGAGTTTTGAGAATGAACCAAACAGACTTTGGTTTTATGGAAAATGGCGTCTGTGACACGCTCATTACAATAATGCAAAAGATTAGTAAACAGAACAAAAAACATAAAAAATGTAATACAGACTTAAAAATGTAATTAAAATTTAAAAACAGCAAATAATACTACAAAAAAAGAAACACTCAAACAGCCTAAGATCCTCACAAAATGATACTCATGATAAATAAATGTATATTTCTCCTTTGAGCAACAGAGATCAGAAAATGAAATGTCTGAAATAACTTTTGAAGATGCTCATATAAAGCAGTTTTATAATTTACTTTTGAGAACATCATGTACAGATAACAAGTAACAATCTGTAATTCAATAAGGCTAGTTAAAGGCTTTGAAATTCTATCCACCATGAGTTTAGAAGGACTGGATTTATCAAGACTTTTTTGAACAAAGACCTAAAGAACAGAAGTACATCATAATATATAACGCATACTGTATATATTGTCATACACATACGCATGGGAGGCAGTCTATGGGCTTAACCAAGGGTAAAACACCAGGAGGGGGTTGATTAAGTGCACTAACGTCTCCTCTCCCACAGAACCACAGAAGAGAAGAATGACTACAGCCTAACCTATTTCCAATTTCTCCTCCAGACCAGACCCTCCTGCTGACCTCACTTGCTTGCGCCAGTACCCTGTTGGACCTTTCTCTTCCTTTCCACTCCCTATAAAAGTAGTCACTTGCCCTCCCCAGTAAGTACCATTCTGGACTCAGTCTTTTGAGATTACCCTACAGAGCAGAACATTCAGACAATTTACGGGATATATATAAGGGCCTGAATGAGAGCAATTCCATAGCAGACCAAGGTGTGGCGGAGTGTGATAACTCTTTCTCTCACTTCTCTGCAGACCTGTTACAGGAAATTCCAATGGCTCCGATGATGCCACTTTTGTTTCCAGCCCTATTAACGATGTCATTTCCAGCCACGGCCCCAATGACACTACTTCTGGTTCCAGCCCTACTGATGACATCACTTCCTCTGCTTGCCTTGCCATCTTTTTACAAATAAATCAGTTCTGTTCTGGACTACAACATGTACACTTCAGTACAATTATTTTCTAAATTTGCAGCTGGGCAATAATATATGGGTGGCTGCCCCAAACCTTTTTGTGGCTCATTGTTGAGTTTGTGATATATATATATATTAAACTAGTTAATGGATAGCCAATCATGAGTAAAAATACAAGGCTTGATGTCAACCAATCAGGAAACTGTTACCTTTTCTATTTTAATAAAGTCAGATATCGTGAAATTTTCAGATAATACCGATACAGATAAAAGTGGTAGAATAATACATTTTGTGGAAGAAGAAAAAACATATCTGAAAATCAGACTTGCTTTGGAACTGGGCAAAGACTTGAAAATTGCAACTCAGTCTTGACAACAGTTACTGCTACACAACTTCATACAGGACACTGCTGCCTGAACCTACAGTATGTATTGTGGCAAGCAGTGTGATGTAGCGATTAAGGCTTTGGACTTCTTACCCTGAGGTTGTGGGTTCAAATACTACACTGTTTGACCAAGAGCAAATCACTTCACCTGCCTGTGCTCCAATTGGAGAAACAAAAGAATTGTAACCAATTGAGTGTTTTAAGTTGCCTTGAATAAAGGCAACAGCCAAATAATACGTAATAATGTATGCACAGAATTAAGACATAGCCTTGTGTTGCTTGTAGGGGTGCAGTTCAAAATTCTTGTCTTAAACTTCTTTTCCTGTGCACATCTTTGCTTTCCACTACTTAAAAACCATAAATTTTATTTAGGTTCTAGAATGTTAAATATTTGAAGTTTAATCAATCTCATCACATCCTCTCTAGTTCCTCCTATTTTAATACTAGTAGGCTTACCTCTTTAGGTTTCAATGTATGAATGTAAGAAAGCTGATAAAAAGATACTGACAATTTGAATCTTGAATAGGTGGCATGGATGAAATGATACAAAATTCCATTTGTGTAGATTGGAATAGGGCATTGGAGCATCCAAGCAGGGATGTCTCCTGTGCGTAGAATGCAAGTTCTCCTTGTGTCATGTGTGTTTTCTTCAAGGATTCTGCATTCTTCCAATACAGTAAAACTTGCTGTTAGGTCTACTATGGATAATGTGGACATTCTGAATAAATGTGGTTGTCATAGGCTGGTTCTCCCCTGCCAGAATAGGCTTTGATGAATATTTACTGAAAGCAGGATCACAACATTAATGGATGGATTCATTTGGGTATCTTACAGAATTATTAAGGCTACTAACTGTGACACCCATCAAAGACTGGTTGAAATCTAAGTAATCAACGCAGACCTCGGCGTACTCCGGGTTAACTTTTGCAGTGCACTCTCTATTGGAATGCATTTTGAAATGCTTATAGTAATAAAATGCATTGCACTTTCAGTCCCACAGATGGCATATCACAAATGTTTATAGTAATAAAATAGATTGCATTTTTCATTTCAACAGGAGGTCCATCACAAACATTAGTAATGCTTTTTACGAATCCCATATTAAAGGGCACCTAACACAAACATAGCCCCAGACAGACACACAGACACTGGTCCTTTTATTAATGTGGATATATGTTGTTTGCAAATGTTTTCCATTCTGTTTTTATTATAATACTAGCAGAATACCTGCGCTTCGCAGCGGAGAAGTAGTGTGTTAAAAAAGGTATGAAAAAGAAAAGGAAAAATTTTAAAAATAACGTAACATGATTGTTAATGTAATTGTTGTATATATATATATATATATATATATATATATAGCTAGCAAAATACATATCTATATACATATCTACATATACACATATATATATGCATACCTATCTACATCATATATACACACACATATACATACATACATACACAGACACACACATATATATAATTTGTGTGTGTGTATGTATGTATGTATGTATGTGTGTGCGTGTGTGTGTGTGTGTATACACATACATACAAGCATACACACAGGTATATATAAATATATGTGTATATATATATATATATGTATGTGTCTATATGTGTGTGTATAGCTTTGATCACTGAGTGCAAGGGAAAAATAATAAAATGTAGTCTATAAGTTATTAAACAGTAAAACATTAATGTTTTAAGAAGTAAAGGTACATTGAGCACTACTGGAGTGGTTGCGGGTAAACTACATTTTAAAGACGGTATAACAGAAGAGGTAAGTAGTACTAACAGCAGCTAAAATGTATATGGATCATCTCTTGGTATTAGATCCCTTTTGAAAGGCGCTATACGACGGCTGTGGTATAGAAATTACATTTTCTATGTGAAAGTCCAAATTTCTGCCTCTGGTAATGTGCCTTACCAGCAATTAAAGAAAATTAGTTTTGTGTCCTCTGCAGTGTTAAGAGAGAAAGGCTTTGGTTTGGGATAAAAGGAAAAAAGGTGTAAAGAAAGGAAAGTTGCCTTTTTCTTTTATATAGTATAGAGAGATGTGTTCGGTGACGATATGAGCGCCTTTTGGGGACAGTCACGGTGGGTCTTGTGCAGACTGGTGAGACGTCCCAGCTATTAATCGGCTGTGATGGCACTGTCAGTCCTTCACTCCTGTGCGTGTCTTCATAATCCGAGCTGACGACTTCATAATCGTATACGTGCAAAATAAAGTGCGAAGCGCCTTAATATTATTTTGCCGCGGTGTAGAAAAGGGGTCCCATGTTTGCACTTGTCTGGGCTATAGCTCAGGGGGAGAATGAAAAAAATTAAAAGTGCTCAGTCAGCGTCTGAAAGGCCGGCACAGCTATGCGCGTGCGCCGGCTGCTCGACTTTTGCTGGGCAGGAGACGCCAGTTTTTGCAGACACATTCACATGATCAAAAGTCTCTGCGCTCTTTGGAGGTCATTCATATACAAAATACCCGCGCCTCGCAGCGGAGAAGTAGTGGGTTAAAGAAGTAATGAAAAAGAAAAGGAAACATTTTAATAATAACGTAACATGATTGTCATGAGTGTTGCTGTCATATATATGCCTGCCTAAATAAGTCACCCTCGCTTCGCTCTTACTTTTTTACCATTCATTTAATCATGGCTAGTGGCGGAAAAATTATAAAATGGAAGGAGGATTACACTGAGTATGGCTTTACCAAAACAATTATTGATGGCGAATCGATTATTCATAAAGCTTGAATTGGTGATCTGTTTTTGTGTGTTAACCTCATATTTTTTCATACTTCTTCTCAAACCAAGGTGGTGCGAGGCTAAAATGAATTGGGATGCGCTGATCAATGTAATCGATGTACCAGGAAATCATGCATTGACAAAAGTTCCCCTTTGATTGTAATGCAAAGTGTGATTAAATGCATTATTTTTTAACGCGTTATGGAGCACATGCATCGAAGCTTCTCAGCTGTGCTTGTGCTAAGAAAATTAAACATTTTAAAAATAACGTAACACGATTGTCAATGTAACCTTTTGTAAGTAGTGCCTGGAGGATTCAGTGTGGAGAAACTCTAGCGACAGCGTGTGTATTAACTTGTGGATTTTTCTGTGAGTATTTGGTGGCAGTGTGACGAAGTTGCTTCGGAAGACGGCGTTAGCCGCGGAGCTCAGCTCAGTGTGAAATGAGGTAAATGGGAGGGGAGATGATGACGTGACTCCCCCACCCGCCTTAACTGTCAATCCCCCACAAACACAGTCTCTCGGAATTTGCATAAGCACACCCCTTCACCTGCAATTTTAACTTAGTTACAAAGTGATCAAAACTCTCGTTTATATCCTGCGTCCTCTCATTAAACTTGTATCCCGCATTACCCGTGGGCATGCAAAACGCCAGCGGCAGCCTGTCTATTAAGTTAATTTAAAGTTTAGGTTTATACCTTGCTTTGTTTCCGAAGTAGCTGCAATGATGAATATGGTAGTATATGTCACTCGCTCGCTTCTTATTGTTTCGCTGCCTTCTCAATTATATAATGCATGTTTTGTTCAGCGTATTTTGGAGCTCTTCCTGGTTTTCTACATAGTGCGTTGACAGTCAGTTCACGTGATTACGTGGGCGGCGTGATGATGTCACACGAAACTCCGCCCCCACGGCGGTCAAGCTCAACTCCATTACAGTAAATGGAGAAAAATACCTTCCAGTTATGACCATTACACGTAGAATTTCGAAATGAAACCTGCCCAACTTTTGTAAGGAAGCTGTAAGGAATGAGCCTGCCAAATTTCAGCCTTCTACCTACACGGGAAGTTGGAGAATTAGTGATGAGTCAGTCAGTCAGTCAGTCAGTCAGTCAGTGAGTGAGGGCTTTGCCTTTTATTAGTATAGATTTTCAGTGTGTTAGATGGGTTGATTGGTGTTTATCTACTGTCACACACATGCGCATGGGAGGCAGCTGAAATGCTCAAAAGAAGGTAATTCCTCGCCAAACCAAGGGATGACAGAGTGCATGAATCCTTGTTCTTTTTCATTGACAGACTGATCACAGGAAATTCCACTTCTTGACATCACTTCTTGTTCCGGGCTAAAGACGTAACTTCCGGTTCCTGTCTGATGACATCATTTCCCATTTCCCACTATAAAACCACCATGTTTGCCCGTTTGCTTTGTTCTTGTTTTGGACTGAAACCTGTATCATTGAACCATAATGTTTTGCTTTATTTCGCAGCCAATTTCACGTATACAGGTGGCTGCCACCAAACCTCTTTCTGTGTTGTGTGGAACATATTACACTGCTTAATTGTTGTTCTTTTTACTAATCTTGCAAGAATCTTGCTGTTGCTCCTGTAAATTTAATCAGAATATAGTCTATAATTAGAACTGTATACTTTGTTGAGCCATTCATTTTTAAATCTGTGTCCTGCCACTGTATCTCATTTGATTTGCATTTGTATGTATCTATGGACTTGGGGTGGGGGTTTGGTGGCTAATTTTGCCCTTTAAGCGACAGTAAAATATGACTCATTATAGTTTGCCCATTGAACCCTTGTAAGATTTCAGAGACATTGTGTAGATCAGGCCAATTAATCCTGACAGGCTGCAGTCCTTAGAAATGCACTGCTAATGCGATTAATGTGATTTATGGGGGAAAGCTGCATTAAGATGCCACTGTTCTCTGTCACACTTGGGAAAATTTTATCTTTAGATCAAAAAGCAGCTGGAAAAATAAATGTTAAATGCTTTGATTCCCTACAGTCTTTTTGTTCATACTTTCTTGAAATTTGTGGATATCTGCATCCATAAGCCAGCCCCCATAAAGGTCTAGGATACTGAAAGACATGCTGAATCTTCATAGCAGTGCTCTTTGATGTTTCTGTCAATGCATTGTTCTGATAAACTTTTCGGCATTTAGATATATGAGTATATTAAATTTTTTCTCTAAATTATGATGCTTGGCTTAGAGCATAGCTTTGTCCACACCGGTGTAGACAAAGCTAAGGGGTTTATGTGAGTTCTCTTTTACGACTCTTCCCAAAGGGGCTGCATACCAAAAGGTGATTGACATGTCTGTCAAGGGCTGCTTGTCCATCGCTGAGGGAATCACAGGTTTGCAGCGCCACCGAGGCAACTGTAAGTTCACTGCATCCCCACTGAATTTGGCAGCTGAAGACACTTCAGTACATGTGTAATTTGTGAGCATGCCCATATCGATCAAACAGAGGAAGCTCTGCAGTGTACTTGTGTTTACGCTGTGGGAAGATAAGTAAATAAATCAAGGTAAATAACATTCGATCTAGCTTTTATATAAGTAACATATAAATGCTTCTTATGTAAAGACCATCACAAAACATAATCACGAACAGGAGCAGCTCATTACTCAAAATGTTTATTTTGGGATGCTGCAAGGCTCGAACCTGCAACCTCTTGTTTATGAGTCAGCAGTTCTTACTGCTGTACTACCAAAGGATTTATGAAACTGAGGTACACCAACCCAATTTCTCTTTCTTCGGTTATATTCTTGAATTAAAGCACACTTTTTATACTTGTACCTTTTGTGAAAGTGCTTATTTGATATTTGGACTTCAGTCTTCACACATTGTACACTTCATGTCAAAATTTTGTCATTAGTACTAAAACATGAAAAAAGTTTGTTTTTTAGGTATGTGTTCAATATTTCTGTCATGCTACACTAACATAGATATTTGTAGACACGGAACACACATGAAATGCATGTGTTCCAAACACCGATATATTATTTAGCCTATACAGCTCCCAGTGCCTCACTCCCAGATAAACAAGGCTTCAGCTGGGAGAGCTTTTTGCCATTTCTGCGGTGGGGGTGGTGGTGGAATGGGATAGCAGGCTGCTTGCTGCTTGTGTTGATCAACACATTTACAAAGCAAAAGATGCTGACGGAAAGTTGCGAACGGATGCTCGTTTGCTGTGTATGTGTGTAGTAGTAGTAGCAGGGGTAGCTCCTGTTTCTACAAATACTATTGCTGTTCCTGTTTTGATTTGAATAAAACTGTTTTTCCTGAAGCCCATAGAATCAGACTCCTCTTTCAGATGCAAAACAGGGACTCACTCATCACTTTATATGTACAGTGATCCCTCACTATATCGCGTTTCGACTTTCGCGGCTTTACTCCATCGCGGATTTTAAATGTAAGCATATCTAAATATATATCACGGATTTTTCGCTGGGTTGCGGATTTCTGCAGACAATGGGTCTTTTAATTTATGGTACATGCTTCCTCAGTTTGTTTTCCCAGTTGATTTCATACAAGGGACGCTATTGGCGGATGGCTGAGAAGCTACCCAATCAGAGCATGTATTACGTATTAAATAAAACTCCTCAATGATATACGATATGCTTCCCATGCGGCGCTTCGCACACTTAAAAGCTCTAGCAGCACGTATTGATTTTTGATTGTTTACTTTCTCTGTCTCTCTCTTACTCAATCTGACATTCTCTGCTCCTGACGAGAGGGTGTGAGTAGAGGGGCTGTTTGCACAGAGGCTGTTTGCTTAGAAGATACGTACGCTCCTGTAAAAAATGCTTCATATACATAAAAGCCCAACAGCCCTATTGATTTTTGATTGTTTACTTTACTCTCTCATACTGACATTCTCTGCTCCTGACGGCACTCCTTTGAAGAGGAAGATATGTTTGCATTCTTTTAATCGTGAGACGGAACTGTCATCTCTGTCTTGTCATAGAGCACAGTTTAAACTTTTGACTAAAGGGTGTTATTTCATGTCTAGAGGGCTCTAATAATGTTAAAAACGCATTTAGAAGGTCGTAAACAGGTTTTCAATGCTCTAACTGTGAAAATATTAGATTTATAAATAAAGAATCCTACTTCGTGGAAATACATTTATCTGTCTGGAGTGGATTAACTGCGATAAACAAGGGTTTACTGTATAACCGTGCGGAGAATATTTATAAACAGTGTGGGAGAGTTTCTAAGGGTTTAAAATATATAAAAATAACCATACAAACATATGGTTTCTACTTCGTGCATTTTCACCTATCGCGGGGGGTTCTGGAACGCAACCCCCGCGATCGAGGAGGGATTACTGTATATACAAAATACATATCCCAATGCTATATCCCAAAAGTGAATAAACCAAGGCAACTTCACAGGAAAGAATGCAGTTCAGATACATGCAAAGCATGTCTGGGTGTAAAGTGGAGAAAAAGCCTTTCTGAGATCTGAGCTCTGAAGTTCAATATATGTATGTACATATCAAATCCCGTTAATACCAAAGTAATGTAATTTTCAGAATAATGAATACTTTTTGTTGCCCGAGATAAACATTCATACAACATCATGTTTAACGGATTTTGTTTTAATGAAATGTAAACTTCAAATGTTTTTTCAACCAAAATTGGCCACTGAAGATAATAATATGATACAAAAAAATAGTTAATGCGGCATCCTGGAAACTCTGCAACAGGCTGTCTCTTTCTCTTTAGACCAAAAGAAAAAGACAATCTGTTGCAAAATTTCTGGTCTTGGGAAATCTCAGCAAGGCTTGGTAAGAGTGTAGGAACATACACATAGCCAAATTCTGAGTCAGCGCACCATCAAAACATCTGAATGGGTAGTTGTGTCATGTGCGAATACTGTACTATTCAAGTTTCATAGAGATTTTCAAAGTTTTCTTTGCATCTAACAAAAAAGTTGAGAAACATAAAATATAGGTACTGTATAGAGAAGGCAGGTACAGTCTCAAGACTTCATTCAAAATCGGATTTGTTACTTCAGCACTCAATCATACAAGATAGGAACTGTGAGATGGGGGCAATTATCCTGCTTTAGTTGCCATCTTCAGTTGGCTAACCAGGAGAGTGTGAGGAAGAGCAGGTGAAAGCCCCGTGTAAAATGGTCTAAACATTGTGCAACAATCACGTTACACAGTCAGTCTGCTCTTGCAGGGGACAACCAATTGCTTTGCCCTTGGTTTACTATTTATCAGATGCAGCAGAACAGCTACAGAGCTCTTCTTGCACCGCTGCCATTACAGATGGCAAATCACTGGTGACCCCGGTCACAATAGTATATGTATTTTCCCCATATCCATTATAATGAAATTTCTGTTATAATGAAATATTTTTATGGTCCCATGAATTTCATTACCACAGGACTTCACCTGTATATAGAAATGATCAGGAAATGCTTGACTGAAGAAGGGTTAGCAGCTGTCAATCGTTGTATTCCACATCATTTCTCAATGGGTGGTTACTTGTATACAGGTTGGTCCAGATCTAATTATGCAGATCCAGATCATCTGGATGACTTTGATTTATGCGGGGACGATTCCAGTTTGGCCCAAAGACGATTCTTCATGTCGTCAGTTTGCACACTTCTCGATGGTCCGGGATTTTTCACGTGATTTTCTATTTAATAAACTTAATAAGTTATAGCGTAATGAAAATTGCATAATTAGATCTGGACCACCCTATACATTGAAAAAAATGCATATATATAAAAAGGCAACAACTGATAGCAACAATGAACAGACCAAATAAATGACACAAATCATAGAACTATTACACATTAAGAACATTAAGTGTTTGTGTTGCTCCAAACAAATTTCTCAACAGACCTTATAATAATTCCCTCTCTAATGAGAAATGGATAGGCATTACAAATAGGAGCTTTGTCCCTTCCTGAAGATGAATTTCTCAGAATTAGCATGCAACTTACTTGTTATCTAAAATACTATTCCATATGAGCTGCTACTCTCTAAATTAAAGGTACCCAAATCTAAAACTTTAAAACATTGTTTAAAATAATTTATCACATAAAAGACATAAGGGAAGGATGATTAAAGAGAGAACATAAGAAGAAACAAATAGCAAATAATGTCTAGTTAGCTCCTTGGTTTTCGCACATTGGTGTGAGTCCTCACCATCAGACAAGGTGGCTCGATCCAACCAAAGCCACAGGGGTCTACACACAAGCTTTCCAACTATCTCCTTTTCTCTCTTTGTTTTAGCCACAAACACATTACCTCTCTGCCAGTGTAACGTTTTTCTCACCTTACTTCTTGACTGCAAGCTCAAATATTTCCCACGCAGAAGACAGCAACCTTCAAACTCGGGTAATCCCTGAAACTATTACTGGGATCAAGGACACCTGTAACATTCTTGGGGTCAACCTACCACAGCTCAATTTGGAGGTCCCAGATTTCAATGTATTACTGAAACTCAGTGTATAATTAAAAAGCCAGGGGCCATTTGGTATGTATAAGTTAACCTGTTTACATAGTAAAAGGTTGTGTGTGTATCATGTGAACACTCTGCCCCCAGCTAATGTTCTGAAGAACTCTCCCAACATTCTGCCCATCACCATGACCTCTCTAACACACTAGCTACCATAGAGCAGTTACTTCTGGGACACACTTTAAGCCTATATAGCACACTGGCCAATGGTTTCTGCTTACCTACCCTAAAATCTGAATGGATCATTAGTGGGACTACAACATATGACAATGTATTTGCCATTCTTGAGTTTCAGTTAAGTATACGGCTGATTTCAACTGTTTTATGTCTCTTTCTCCATCTTTATTGAACAGAGCATAATAATTTGCACATTCCAGAGCAAACACTGCTAAAGTAAGATCCAAACACGATAAATACAATTACTGTAGGCACTCTAGCCTTTAGCTACTAAGTACTACATGTCCCCAACTCTATAATGATTTGCAAGCTATTGTAAGAAATATAGCTGCTCTTTCAATATTTAAATGCAAGATGAAAACTAGCATACCCTTATACTAATTAGTATATTTACACTGCAGCTATGTTTATTAGATAAGTTTCTAAAAATAAACATCTGGCAATCATTGCCAACCACTACTGATTTCTAAACAGTTTGTTTTTCTTCTTGATACCTTGTTGTGGTGCAAGGTGCCCTTGGAAACAGATGTCAGAAAGTGTTGTATTTCTGTTTTTCATATCATATTTGTAATTATTGGGCACTGAGTTGGGCTGATAAATAAAAGTGCATTTAGTAAGAATAAATTAAATTGAATTTAACTTAATTAAACTAAGTTTCTTAGGCATCAAAGGGTAATAGCATAGTACTGGGCCATTATATCCCAATTATGGCCATCAGCATGGCTCATAAAATTAGAATATTAGAAAAGTCAGTGATGTTGGTGTTTTAACTGCAGTCATTAAAGAGTTTGGGAAAATACCAGTATCTATAGAACATTTATCTATTTCCAGTACACATTAGAAACTTCCTTGAGAAAGCCTCATGGAACTGGGACAAAAATCTATATGGTATATATGGTATATGGTTTTACCTGACTGATTATTCTACAAAGTTCAGGTAATCCTATTTTAATAAAGGAGATGGTAACACTTCAACTTAGGTACTGCAAAAATGCATCCTCTACCCATTTTACTCTTATGTAACAAGACATTAACAAAGGCTTCTTTTGGTTTTATTGATGCTTACAAAGCATCAAAAAAGTGATTATTCATCTGTGCAAAGTGGCCTACAAAAATAACTTCACTTTGGAATGGTAGAGTCTTAGATGCAACACATTTCTCTTGATATTCAATACTTCAATATATGGTCTGTGAATTCTTTATATACATTAGTAATTGTATCAGAATATCAAATGCGAAACTGCTCAGAGATGAATAACCATTTTACCGATGCTTTGTACAACATGCATCGGCTTTTCTGTTAAGTCACATTCCTAGATTTCTCCAAGGTCTTTATATTTTTATTTTAATTGATGTGTTTAATTTTTGAAAATGTTCATAGGTATGAAGCAGTATGTTTTATTGACTTATAACCCACATTTGTTCTATGATTTACACATTATGTTTTAAAAAGCTCTTATGTTTGATATTACTGACGTGCCATTGTATAGTGTAGTTTAGAACTGTGTACTTTGTGTGTATATATTGTGGAGGACTGCCGGCTTCCCGTGCCGGTCCTCACCCCCAGGCCGCCAGGAGGAGCTCTCCCGGCAGCAGGATCGTGCCCCGAGGTCCAGCAGGGCCTTATGGACTTTGTAGTGTTTATACACAGCTCTGCTGGGTACCTTGGGGACCACCAGGAGTCGCTGTGGGGGGGGCTTATGGGCTCTGTGATGCTGTATGACCCGGGAGTACGTCACGGTCACGTGACGGGAAGAAATGTCGTGCTCCCGGGTTGGTGGTGGATTGATTGCCCTGACCCGGAAGGAATAAGGAACTGTGGACTGCTGGGACAGGAACAACTCCGGGTCAGGGGCTATAAAAGGACGGTGCCTCAGTCCAGACGCTGAGCTGTGCTGGGAGGGAGAGGAGCAAAGTGTCTGGGCGAGGAGGAGAGAGATTATTGTGTTTATTGTATTTATTGGTAGATTTATGAGTAGTGTGGAAGGTGCTTGGTGCACATTGGTGGAAGACGAAAATAAAGAGTCTTGGACTTTTACCTGGTGTCTGGAGTTGTACCTAAAGGTTCAAGGGAGCACTAGCGCCCCCTACTGCCACACTGGCGTAGTCGGCAGGATTCTCTGGCCGTCTGTTGGCAGGGGACCTGCATTAAAAATAAATATTGTGTGGACAGACATCCCTAAGGAAGACACTCGTCAACTCATGGAGGTGCAAACACCACCCGCTACTGAAAACGGTACGGCGGTGAGCGTCATTCCAATTCGGAGAACGATGGGTAAGAAGACCGGGAAAAAGAAGGTAAGTCCCAGCGGGCTGCAGGGCTTGACGGACGCCGAAATGACCTGGACCTACCTGACCGGGAGCGAGGAAGACAGAGCGCTAATTCGGGCCAAGCAAGCCCGGGTAGCGGAAACCTCGGGACACTGACAGCTGTCGAGCGCATCGGACTCCCTAGACAGTCCGGGGGTTCCGCCATCCGCTACGAAGGTAGCTGCAGGTAAAACGTCCGACGTGTCGGGTTTATTCTTATCCTGTTTTGCAGACGCCCGCCGAGAGAATCGCAGCGGCATCTCGGATGACTGCCTCATGCTTCGACAAAATGGCCGCGGCTCCCAGAAGGCAGGCCAGGACGCGAGACGACTAGCGACGGCTCCTTACGAGGACAACAGACTGGTCACCCGCGGTGCATGCCGGGAAGGTGAAAGACACTCGGAGTCCTCCGACGAGGTCGTTCGTTCCCCGACGGGTCCGACCCTCCAAAAGGGGAGGGGAAGACGTGCAAATCAGCGCCTATACAAACAGCAACCAACAAAGAGGGATGGGTTGTGGCTGAAGGGTCTGCCGGTGAAAAGGAAAAGGCAGATCTCAGCCGGCTCAGAGTAGCCAGCCGTTCCTCTGAGGACTCCAAATCCCAAAAGCCTTCGCGCGACCCAGCTGAACACGTGCCAGGAGGGGACGTGCTCATTGGTTCCCGGCCGGAGGGTAAGCAAAACGCGGAAGCGAAAACAACGTCGGCCGTAAACATTAACTGTGTGGACTTACGGGGTCTCGAGGAATACCTCGAGCCCCTACGCCGTTTCTTACAGGAATTTAATGAACTAAGGGAACGAGTGGAGGAACTGGGAGCAACGGCAGCAGCACCCTTGAAGGCACTGATGAACTTCGTGCAGCGGCTGGGCCGGGAAGCTCCAGAGGTGGTCGATGCGGGAGCGCAGGTGAGTATCTCCCGTGTCGTAGAACATAAGGGGACACAGTGCGATCTGACACCGCCGAGGATAAGTAGCGGGTGTCAAAGCACCGTGTGCCCGACAATAGAGAGGGGCACAATGACCGAAGGGTTGGTGAAAGGAGTAAACGGTCCGGGCATGCGTATGGCGTGTCTGCCCGGAGCCGTACACGTCTCCAGGTCCCAACCGGTCGTATGTACGGGGTAGCGCCGGTGATAGGAGCGCCGGGGGAAGCGCCGCTCGTGCCGGTGCAGCTGAATGGTGCTGTTCCTTGGGGCGAGGCGGTGCTAATGACGCCACCTCCTAATAACCGTAGGACAACGGGCGTGCAAACAGCAAAGAGGCTCTCTTTTCCATAGAGAGCCTCAAGCTGAGCACAAGCCCCAGATGAAACAGGAGATCCCCAAAATAAAGCGTGGGTCTCCTGACACAATAGAGAAAAGGCTTAAGGACAGCCCAGCGGCCGTAATGCCCTCCTTGGCAGATGAAGGGGCGGAGGTGACACTTACGGAGTTCCCGAGATGTTTTTGGTCCCGCAGAGGGAAGCAACCAGGAGGGCTTCGCCGGTGCTACAACTGCCGGCGGCTGGGCCACAAGTGGCGCCAATGTCCCTGGGGAGACAGGAGGTACACCGTCCCCCCAAGGTTCGCTCGAGGACAGGGGCAACGCAGCCAAGGCCTGGCTGACGCGTCCTTCCTGTGGACTGCTGGGACAGAAACACCTCCATGCATCCAGGGGGAGATATTGAATAGTCCATGGCTGCTCCCCCTGAACATATACTGAAGGGGTGTCCCAGCCAGGCATGGGCCCCGGCCATCCGTCACAATATATTGTAAGAGACTCTGCCTTCCCCAAGACACTAGATGGCAGCTTCCCTGGAGTATAGTGGTGAACAGATTCACAGGGCATTCTGGGACTTGGAGTTTGCCATTTCACTGCTTTTGGGTACTGTGGGTGCCTCCAGGGGGTGCTGTAGAAGGACCGGGGTAGTTATGCTTTCCTTAAAGCCCGGAAGTCCTAGGACGTCACAAGGACAGGATCACTGAAGTACTTTGGGGCTGATTAAAGACTTGGAATTCTCCAGCTGACCAAGAATTGGGTTTTCTATATAATCTATAATCTATAAATAGTGTATACTTCCATCCAAGTCACATGGATGAAGAGCAGAAGCACTTCCGGGTCAAGGAATATATAAAGGACTGGTGGAGACCCAGCAAGCGAGCCGGAGTCTGGAGGAGTAGGACAGAGTTTGCTGGGAGGTGTGGAGGAGAGATTTATGTTTATTAGTATTGTGATTGGTGTTTCCTTGTCTGTTTATTGGTGGCTGTGATGCTTGTAGGGCACTATTTAAGAAGAAACTTCTTGGTATTTTAACCTGTGCCCTACATCCGTCTGTTGGGAAAAAAGGGGCAACAGTGCCACCTAGTGTCCACGCATTGACTATATATATATATATATATATAGTAAAAAAGATATATATACTGTATATATATATATATATATAAACGTCTATGTATGAAAGTGTGTCTGTCTGTCTGTCTGTCTGGCCCTGAAGTGAGAGGTGGAGTTGGGGTAAGGGCTCCACCTCTGTAGATAAACAAACGAGAAGAGCACGTCGGCAATACGAAACCTATGAAGAAAGAGTCACTCACTTAGCGGCTAATAACAGAAGCGTGGCAAGCACATCGGCAAAACAGTATCCCTTTTACTTCTCCTCCTGCCGCTAATGCTCAAGCGATGTGAGCATGTTGGCAAAACGAATCGTCAATTACTGTACCTGACACCTCTACATTTCAATTGTTCTTCTGATGATTTCAATAATTTCTAGGACCCTGTGCTTTTTACAGCATGGGCTTAGGCATTTGGAATATAGATATTGTAAAAAGGAGACACAACAAAGTGGAAGAAATGACGCACTGTCTTGGTGACTCACAATAATTTGAAAGAATGCATAAAAATGCAAAATGCATTAAATTGAGAAACTTCTTTCCAGACATGAGTTCAGAACCGAACTGAGAACAAGTTGGCAGATTTCCGGGATATACATAGTCACTCTGTAGGAAGGGGCGGGTCCAGGGAGGGGGGGTACAGAATGGAGTGGCTGTCAGTCTTTTGTTCTGCAGGGGCAGAAGAGAGAAGGCATTAGACCACAATGCTAATCCCTTGTTGGGTGGGTAATTACCATCACTAGTGTCCTTAAGCTGTCTCCCATGTGGACCACATCTGCATGACTATACTGTATATATATACCTGTACACACAATATAATTTCCTTATTTTATTCTTTGTAATAAAGTGTTTAACATGATTTATACTTTGATATGATTTTGAGAGAAGCTGTTTTGTGATGCCCTGACCCATCTTAGAGGTATCTTTGACAGAACTGCAAATTTAGCAATATGTTTACAGTGGAGGTGTGTCTAATGGATAGCCAAAGTCTGTCACCAAGAGACCTGGACAGGAAATTGGAAGAGGCTCTGTGCTTTGATCATCTGCTGTCTCCACCAATGCACTATAAAATGGCAAGTGAAACACTTAAAGTACTGACCTGATTTTTTTCCACACAGGGGTCAACACTTGAAGAACAGAATGTACTAAACCACTACCTTCCTTCCTGGGTATATCTACATAAACTTGAAGCCACGTCTATCTGGACAAGTGTCTCTCCCACATGCCCACCTCTAAATTAACATAAAATTACTCATCTCTCTTGTCTTCCTCTCTCTTTCATGATCTTCACCTGCCATTTAGGTCATTTAACCATTGGCATGGCGCAGTTCTAACTTCTCATCCTCTGGGACCCAGCTTAGAACTCCTTCTGACACATCTTAGCACCCCAGAGTTCCTTCTTGACTTTAAATGGCTGGGTATAAAAGGCCATTCTTGTAAAAACAGGTAAAGTTTTTTTTTTTTCCTTTGAAAAAAATTAATAAAGCTTGGAGATGTTTCTGTCATTTTAATGGAAGGTCATACATCCTGTCAGTAGACGGATTGGGAGAGCATGGGGAGGGTCATGATATCACTATAAAGTGGTGTGTGGTGCTCCCAATATCTATGCAAAAGTAGGAAGGTCCAAGTCTTTAGAGCCCTGGTGTTTCCTGTTTAGCTATGTGGTTGAGAGACATGGATGCTATCCAGTGACCTGAGACGAAGACTGGACTCCTTCAGTACTGTGTCTCCTTAGACAATCCTTGGGTACTGCTGGTTTGACTTTGTGTTGAATGACCAGTTTCTCATGGAGTCTTGATTGAGGCACATTACCTGCATTGTGAGGGAGCATTAGTTAAGGCACTACGGCTATGTGGCATGATTCCCTGAGGGTGATCCGGCTTGCAGGATCCTCACTGTTGAGGACCCGAGCGGCTGGACCAGACCAAGGATACGCTCACGTAACACCTGAGTGTGGCAGATTGATTGTCATTTTTGAAGGGTAGGACTGGACATCATGTGTGCCTGGGAGTTGCCAACCAGTATCCCGAGCTGTTTCGTCGTGTGGTGGGTGCAGCAATGCGCTGTACCAGTGCATGCTCTCCAACTTGACCTAAACCTGATCTGATACATCCTGGAACACTGGGCAAAGTGTTCACATGTGGCAAGTTGGTTGGAGAATTAAGTAGCAATTTCATGTACTCTGTACACATAACAGTACTACTGCCAGTACTACTTATATTACTATACTTACTGGCTAACCTTTCTCCTAGTGTCCTGGAGGGCATGACATATCTCAAACAACTCATGCAGGTGCTCCATGCCCCATACATACAAGACCTTATATTCCTATTAGCTTGTGTGCTCTCACGCTGGCATGTGCAAGAGTTTTGTTGCTGGCAGAGTGTCCATCTCTTTGTCTATTTCTCTCTCTGCAGGTGGTTTGATGTGGAACTTACTTCTGCTCTGTACCATCCTAGTGGTGTCTCTGCTCCTGATAAGATCTTGCCCGCTGTAGATCTTGCCTGCTGCATGTATAAAAGCATGGGGCAATCTGCACTGTTTTAAAAACACTACTTCTAGAGAGATAGGATGTTAGAATGAAAAAAAGATTGTTTTCAAGGTAAGACAAGTACAATTTTATTGTTTTGTGAGCAATGTTTGTGAAACATTTTAATATTTCAATACTAGGCTTTCTGTATTGGGTGAGGTATTTGAAGAAATCAATTGTTGATGTACTCATCTTCTGCATTATATATATCTGAAGTTATTTTCTGTCTCTGGCATTTGTGATCATCCATGTGTTCATACAGTTGCACTTCACTGGTTTCATATCTAGATGAAGGCATTCTTTTTATCTGGTAAATGTGCCTTCAATTGACAATACTGTCTTATAGTTCCAGTTCTTCAGTGTGTCGACAGAACTCCAGTAATCCAATTTAAACATAGCAGTTATCTAAAAACCTGGCAGTCGAACAAAATTGAAGCAAAGATAGTCTGACATCAAAAACACTAACGTCATAAAATACAAAGCAAGCTGTTACCAGCCAACACCTAACAAAATAATTCAAAATGACATTCTGAACATGTAACATTAAAGAGATACTGTATGTTGAATTATTTTGGAATGCTGCTCTGAAAGAATAATGTCTGAGATTCTACTTTTAGAGACAAGCACTGATCGGATGAATAATCAATACTTTGTACACAGAAACAAGACAAGAATGCCTACCAATAAATATCCTATTACCATAAAAATGTGAAAGATCCCGTGAGAATGTTCTGCAGAGGATGTACTATAACTATATTTCTTTTTTGGCAAACAGTGAGGTCTTCCTTAATTAACAGTGCTGAAATTAAGCCTGATTTGTTTGTCAGTGGAATTGTTATAAGTTTTATCATTCATGACAGGTAATATTTTATTACGCAAGGGAGGCAGAAGTCTCTGGCAGCCCAGGAATAAATTATTTAAACTTTATTGTAACACGTTCTGTAAAGATATGTCTTTCATTGACTGTTTTACAAATATTCAGTAAGTTCATTCGATTGCTATATCAAGAAAAAAAATGTGAACACTTGTTTGTCAAACCAAAATGTTTACATGAGTTTAGAATATGAATTTGGGATTGACCTTTTCAAAGTTGGTAGGACAATGTGATGCCTAGGGTGGTTATATTTTTGGGCCACGCAGCACTGGTGCAGCTGTTTTGTGGTGTTAGGAGTTTATTCTCTGCCTTCAATTATCTTCAAGATATTTTGTAGCATAACTCTGTGCCACCCACAATGAAAGCAGCAGAGACGTTTATAATCAAAACCATCAGAAAATCCCCTTTGTAATGTTGTAATGTACAGCACAAGTCAACCCACTTTAAATGCAGCTCTAGCAAGGTCGGTGCCATGCAGAGTCCATTTGTGAGAACATGTTCATAAACATTAAACCAATACTAAACCCAGAAATAATGTAGTTTTTTATATGTTACTGACCCATTGCAGTTTGTGTGGTGGTCGAGAAAAGTTTTTAATCTCAAGTTTTCCTGGAGGAAGTTCATAACAAAGATCCACCTTTTTCCCTCAATCATTGGTCAGGAATGCTGTCTTCACTTTAAAAGCACTGTAGTATGGAACTGCACTTTTCCTGTTTATTTTGGACACTGTGTTCTCAAGAAGTAAGTATTAACTTCCTTGGTGTAAACCCAAAGTGTGTCTCAGGATTGGAATTCTATATTATTACATTTATTTATACTGGGTGTCAGTAATGATCGTTGACATCAGTTTTCGTTGGTCTTCTTCTTAACTGTAGTGCTGGATAATGAAGAGAGGTTAACATTTGTATCTCATTCTTATATGACTCCCAGTTTACATTGTGAGCTAAGCCGCTCACATGCTCCTGTATACAGACTGCAGTATTTACTAAGCAATATTAAACCAGAAAACATTTATTACTGACTTCTTCTAATTGCTAAGGAGTGAAAAAGAAAGCTATGCATGTGAAAGTTTTGCTTTAGTATTTTCAGTTTATGCCAAACAAAAATGTACTAAACCCAGAGAGCTAGACCCTATTACTTTTGTATAGGACATTAAGAGATAACTGACCACAGATGGCTTTCTAGTCCACAACTTTGCATATTCTTTTGCACAATCACACTAAAATTGCCAATCAGCCTGACTTGGACATCTTTGGGATGTAGTGGAAAACTAGAGTACCTGAAGGACAACCCACACAGACATTGAAAAAAGTATAGTGATCTAGCTGGGCTGTAAATCACCAGAGTTCAGCCCTGCAATATATATATTTAGTATTTGATTAAATAAAATGTATTAACTTAGCACTCTGTAACTGTAATTTAAATACCGGGGTTGTTGGTCATTTTAAGACAAAGTAGACCTTACCTTTTTCAGTGACATGTAGGTCCTCTTCTGCTAAAATAGTGCGTTTAAAGAAGATACAGAAACAGAGCTAGGCCTCTGTTATCCCACTGTTTTCTCACTGTTCTGTATTTCATTGTGTATAATAAATTAAAAAATTATTTGAGTTGCCAATTTCAACTAAGATCCTTCTACAGCTTTACCATTGTCCAACATCTGTTCACATACTCTTCTAAAATTCATTTGATTAAAAATGGTATTAAAAGAGAAGGTGAACTATCTGTGGACTTTGTAATACCATTAGGAGTCTGGCAGGACATACATTTTAAGCTTTGTAACCTCAAGCTGTATTCTTCTCTACTGTTTTGGGCATTCTCAGGCACCAGTAAGCAGGTGCAGACCTGTATACTTGGAAGTAAACTTATATACTCTGGTCTAATCAAGAGAAAGTGCATCTTCCTTTAAAACTAAGCATACATTACAGATTATTTTGCACAGGGCATACATTTCTTTAAAATGAAGTTATTTTAACTCAAGCATACTGCTATCCCATTAAACAGCTACATACATTTCAATGTAGGTAGTGCAGGACAAAATGCTCAGTTTAGTTTAAACCTTAGTTTAATTTCTGAAAGCTGGCTAAACTTGGAACATACTTACGAGTGGGCCTTTGCAAAGGAGTATATCAGAGCATCTGATACAACAGGAAAATAGCCACGTTTTTGTCTGGTTTCTGGTTCTTTACCTTTACGCAGTTGGTTGTGTCGGATGGCCAGGGCCATTACCTATCTGGGATGCCGGCTGGGTGGAAGGACCCAGGGAGAGACTATATTGGAGTCACTATCTTCCCCACGACTCTAGAGGGCAGCTCCCCCCGGGTTGCTACAGCACCATGGATCCCTGCAGGGCATGTCGGGAGTTGTACTTTGGAGCAGCCCTCTTTTGGGCTCTGTGGGTGCCGCCAGGGGAGCCATTGGAAGAACCACTTCCGCCACACCTGGAAGTGCAGCTGAAAGAAGGGCGAGAAACATCTGAGCACTTCTGGGTGCGTTATAAAAGAAGCCACCTTACCACCAGTCAAGCAGTCAGAGTCGGGAGGTGGAGGACAAAGCTTGCGGGAGGAGCAGTGGAGACTGAGAGAAAGAAAGAAGAAGATAAGGTCTGTGTTACATATATTTGGACCTTTGTACTGTACTGTGTAGTGGGGAGCAAAATGAAAAACTTCCCCACTTAAATAAAGGTGTGTTGTCTGGCAAGCCTTGTGTCTCAGCCTGTCTGTGTCGCAGTTTGGGGAGTGGTACATCCTCTGAAGGTCCACATGGTCTAGTTGTGAAAAAAAGGCCCAAATGCTGGATGACTTGATGACTTCTAACAATAGAATACTTTGATGTTAAACCATAAAAACAAATCAGAATAAGGGTGAAGTGTCGTCCCCGTTTTTTCATTTTATTCAGATGTTGTTTACACCATTTACCTAATGAGTAACACAATTCCAGAAATGCTAGCTATGCATCGATTTACTGGCAAGTAATCAGAATTGGTTGGTTTTTGCTCCAAATTACAATCGGCTAATTACCAAACACTAGCTGGTTTCATAATTTGGAAAAAAAAACTGCACTTCTAAGTCTCAGTTTCACAGTCTTCAGAGTGAAAGTAATTTGAAGTTTTTGAAGATGAAAACATGTGAGTATGCCAGGAAGATTTAGCCGTGTTTGAACAAAAGTGAAGATGTTTTGCACTACTAAGCTAATACGACATTTAATAGTATGTTAGAATATGCCGATTTTCATCAACTCAGACTATGAGGCATCTACAAAGTGCAACTTTTACATTATGGATAGGGTAAAGATTTGAAGGTTTAACAGCGTGTTACCCTACTGATAAACAGAGAAGGTGCCACTTCTGGATATAACAAAAATAGGGCATTCCTTTGCATTTGTGGGCATTAAATATGGCATTAGGTCAACAGTTCCCTACATTAATAAAAAATGTAAATAAAATCATGAAAGCTTTTCTGCTGGAACATCAAAAGCCGCAAAGGTTCTTGGGTGCCTGATCAGATTACATTTGACCAAATTAAAAATAATCAAACCCCATGTAGACGCAATGAGTATGTGTGAACTCCACACACTGAACAGTCTGATTATTTGAACACCGATGCCTATAGCAGTGTTAGTGAAATCACAAACCCAGTTCAGGATGGGAAGAATACTTTTATTGACACATACATGGATCCACTCAAAACATGGAAAGAGATGACTGACTTAAAGATAGAGGTAACATGTCTTCAATACACTTGTCAATTACAAAAGTATGTGATTAGTTTCATTTTTCATGTCCTTGCCAGTTACTGATAAACAAGATCCATGGAGTCAGGATTCTGCTACACTTGATTACACTGGTTCTCCTCTCAATACTTAACCTTGCAGAGAAGTAGCAGAGGGACTAGGTCACAGATCAAAACACTTTAATTAAAATTATATTTAAGACTGCTAAAGGCAAAAAATAACAGTTAACAAGGACAGAAATCATTCGATATAATCAATTTATGAAAATCATATTTATCAATAATAATCAACTCTCATAATCCCCCCTTTTGTTCTTCTAGAACAACAATAATCATTTATAATTTATTTTAAGCAGCTAATTCAGTTAAGTCTATATTGGCATAAAGCAGTTCAAAGACAGGAGAGGGAGCAGAAGCATTTACCATGATTTTGGTGACATTTGGCATAAATACATAGTGTATTTAAAAATACAGTAGCATAATAGAACAATGATGACAGAAATTAATACAGCAACAAAAAATGCTTTTAAGTATGCCTGACCAAAAAAAAAAAAAAAATCATTAAAACAGTCAGTATTCAGGTCTGCTGTCCAGTTGGGAGCAAAAATGGGATCAGCTACAAGAAGAATTTTATAGGCCAGGTCAGATGTATTGTGACCAGAATATAGGAGGAAGTTTTCTGTCCTATCACTTTGTTGGTGCCTCCCCCGACTAATAAAAGCATATACAGGTCTTACTTGATCCACAGACACTGAGGGTTCTTCCAGGTCTGGTACATTTCATGAAGGTCTTTTTTTTTCCCTGACTTCCAGGGAGGCAGCTACAACTCAATGCTGTAACTTGAAGCCACTGCAGTAAAAAGACGTTTCAGTTGTCACTCAATTAAGAATTTGATTATATTCCTCCGGGGAGAAAACACCTTTTCTCAGCATTAGGATGAATGGACTAAGTCATGTCAATCAGGTCTCTCTTGCAGTTTCTGCGTTGTGCTGAAGCTGTGTCATTTGTGGATAAAATAATTCTCTCAAGAGTAAACAGTATTTTTATGTTTCATCAAAAAGTATTTGAAGATCCTATTGGAGAAAGCAGAGGGCACCACTTCTTGAACCAGTCGTTACAAGATTAATTAATGAGGTGTGTGATACTGTCCATGGCGAAGCTCGATTTTTATATAAATCAATTCCCGGAGCGTGATGGCTCCGAAGATGTGTGGGTGTGCACATGCTGGCATTGAACCAGGGTTGATTGGGGAGCTTGGCTGATCACGCACTCATGCACAAATGCAAGCGAATAAATCAGGTTCCTCATTCAAACCTTGGTGTAGACGGAGGAGAGCATCTGCACCCAATCAGGCAGTATAAGAGGAGCCTGCACAGTAGAGAAGGGATCAAATCAAAAACAAGAAGGGGATTAAATCAGAAAATGGGAGAGAGAGAAAGGAGGTTATGGGAGGAGAAAGAGGTAGGACTGATATAGAATGGAGGCAGGTGGTCGGGAGTGGCAGGCCTGCACTCGAGTATGGGGCTGAAGAAGGAGAGCTCCTTGGAGCAACACAGAGGAATAGGAGCAGTCCCATTGTATAGCGTTTCCCTCTTGACGCCACCAGACAAGCTGATGGAAATGTGACTGGGTTTTGATAGAGAGTTCTATAGATGCAGAAGGTCTGGCAGTTGGGCCCTGAACCCAGGATTTAGTGGGTGAGTGCAACTGGTGGCGGGCTTCTCCTCATGCTGCAAGGTCCTCATGGAATAAGCTGAGGAGACGTCAGATTTTCGAGAGAAGCATTGGGAATCGAGTCTGCTTTAATAGAGAAACCTGCCTGGGATTTTAACCTTGTTTTTATTGGCTTATTTATTGGATTTTTCATTTCACTTTGCATTTATGATCTTTTTCACTACACCTCTGAACACTTTTAATTGGTTTTTAATAAAAGCACCAAGCACTTTGCACCAGCCCCTTGCTGACTGTGTGTGTCCTCATTTGCCTGGCTCATCTCGGATTATGACAATCGATGATTCGGGATGAAGAGGCTCCTGGAAGCAACCAGGGAGAATGGAACTGACCCAGGCCTTCACAAAGTTTCAGGCCTACATTTTATTTTTGTTGGTGATACCCCTAAGTGACTTTAGGATAATATCTTACCTGCTGAGCCACAGCTGATAATACATATCATATCTTTGTTTGATTATATGGAGTGGCTTTATGTTACAGTGTGGAAAATAACAATTGTTATAGGTTTCTCATTTAAATTTGAAGCAAATTATCAACAATTAAACTGTACTGATGTGAATTAATATTATGCAGCAGTGCCTTGCAATGTACATGCGCTTAGGAGGCTTCTTCCAGCCAGATACTGTGTGATTTAGGAAAACTTTTTCATTTTGTTGGGTTTGGAAGGCGGTTTACAGAAGGCAATTTTGACAGGTAAGTCTTATTTATGTGGTTTCATTTTGTTTGCTGGTGCACAGTACTGCATAAAAGCAGGATTATAGAATGTATTGCTGGATGGAATCATATTCAGTGAATATTAATAAAACAAAGAATGTATCCCTAGCAACATGCCACAAGTCTTTTGAAAATAACAGTCTTCTTATGTTCAGCTGTTAATTAAGGGGTGCTCCTAGCTGTCAGAGTAGTTTCAATAATGGAAAAGAAGCCAGAAGTATGATGCTCCTTTTTCAAAGAAAGTGCAGAATCCTAGTGAGAAAAGAACAGATATGTATGTTGAAAATTGCTTTTCATTTGTTTACTGGCTGACCAGCTATGCCACTGTTTGATTATTTTTTTAGTAGTTATACTGATGATCATTACTTTAACTTCAAAAATAAAAGTGACTTGTGGACATATTCTTTGATGAATTTGTAGCCAACAAAAAAAAAAAATCACAAAATGTCAAAACCTACAACAGAATATCGGTTGTCATAATGACTAAATAATTAAAACCATAACAAAAACCATGCAAATGTTCCCAGAATGAAAAGAAATAAATCACAGAGGTCACAAACTGGAATTCATCACAATCACTAGTTTTTGGATTATGTGCCAATGATTAAATCTAATCCAGGATAAGAAACATTACTTGAAAAGGTGAACCTTAGCAGCTACATTCTTGAGGGAAACATCTATGTCACACATAAGCAGAGAGCCTATTAAAAAGCTGCAAAGACAGGAAAAGGCATAACTTCTTAACAGAGCTAGGGAAGACCACAGCATGGACAGAGGTGAAGGACCGTGTAGCCAGTGCCAGTGCTAGGCTATTTTACAACACAGGCCAAACTTATTAGTGTGCCAACTGACTGTTTGGTAGCTAACCCGTGCGGCCGGATTTTTCCCCTCCTTATGATCTGCGCTTTAGGTGAATGAACCTTAATGGGGGTGCCGGAACTGTTTGTAGCAAAGATATATAAGTGCTCTGCACAAGCAAACCTTATCACTTGAACCTAGGCTAAAGACAATGCATCCATGCAGTTTTGGATATCTTGCTAAAGGTTTGGTATCCGTGAAATTGCTTTATCTGTGTCAAGATATATTAAATCTATAAATTATGGCTCGTTAATCTTCAATCTTGCCTTTTCTAGTGTCTTCAAGACCTATTCTTTGTTGAATGGCCAGACGATTAACATTGCTCAATCCACCCATGGTGATTCACTGCGACTCATTACCAATAAATATAACTTGCAACCCACCAGTGCCAACCAGTGATCCATTTAAGAAATTTGTTGCTAAATATATTAAATAGAGGTGGCTCTGAGGCTAAGGATCTGTTCTGGTATCTAGACGGTTGTTCGAATCCCCATCACTGCCAAAAGAGATCCTACTCTGCTGGGCACTTGAGCAAGACCCTTAACCTGTAATTGCTCCAGGGGTGCTGTACAATGGCTGACCCTGCACTCTGATCCCAAGGGGTATGCAAAAACTAACAAATTCCTAATGCAAGAAATTGTATAAGGCGAAATAAAGAACAAAAAAAATAGCAAAGACCTGAAATATTACTTTATCATGTAACAGTGTGCAAGATTGTGATACTGAGTTGGGTAAACTTCTCCATTTTACACTAATATGCATGACATCAGGAGAACTTTGGGTCAGAGTATAACTCCTAAGCAGTCTCCAATCCATAGCTTCAAGTTAGAATGAAAGAGAGGCAGCTGTGACATTATGAGACAGTTCTAAAAGGGAAAAACCTCAGTATAAGACGTAAAAATAAGAACTTTTTGTATTTTTGCTTATTGTTCAAATCTGTTTTGTGTAGTTTCCTTTAAGCTAATACATAAGCAATTATCTATTTCTATAAATTGCATTAATCTGTCACTTAAAATGAGCGGGTTTGGTTGCCTTCATGTAAATTTAACAGCAGATCCTCAGTGTAAAGTTAAGAAAAAAAAGTTGCAGTCTTGACAAATGTGAAACTAATAATTATTTATTTGTTTTCCACCTATCCCCTTGACAGCATATCAAAATATTTTCTATGAGTAGGTTTCATAAAGAAAAGAAGTAACTACTTCTGTTCAAACAGTGATAAAATACAACCACATGCAACTTGATTAAGCATTTTTCCCAACAATCCCAAAGCAAACTCTTTGCAGATGAGCCGCGGCCACAGCTGAGAAAATAGATGTGAGTCAGAAATAGCACTTTTTGACATGGAGGCCTATGCACTGTAAAGACTTGCTCCTATCAGATCATAAAACAGTTTGTGGAAAGCTGTATTAAACATGACTGCAAATGCCTTGCATGACTGGAATTGTCTTTGTCCTATGCTTCAGGCATGTGGGTTCTAAATAAAAATCAGAATCACTTAAAATGAAGATGTATTCAGTGAATGCAAACTATTGGTCTGGTTAATAATGGTGCAGTTGGAACAAAAATAGGCATTTTATATTTTCAAGGAAAGCGGACAATGGCGAAGGTTTGGTGTCTGTCTGCTGAATATGTATTATGGGTGGTCTATTCACATCTAATATCAGGTAACAAACCCATCCAGGCTCATCAAAGAAAACAAAACAGGTAAACTAGCATGCTGTTTAGAAGCTACCTTCAGAGAGACAGCAATGGATTGCAAAACAGATTGTGTTTTCAGAGCAAGAAACACACACAGAATAAGCACACAACTTTCAACATAAATTTGGAGGAAATAAAGTGGCAGAAAGAAAGACAGCAGTTTTTGTAAATTTGAACTCCATACTGGAAAATTATAGCCATTCACAGTGCACTATAAGCTCAGCATCAAAATATTATTTGTCTCATCATGAGTTTATTTTCTTCACAGCACAGGACAGAAGACGGTCTTTCATCTGCTTTTAAATTCAGCATAGACAAAGGGTATGCATAAAATAAAAAAATCCAATAATTAAAAAAAAAATTTCTGTGTGCTACATAACCTCAGTATAAAATTAGGATTTGTGTCATGACAGGTTTATTTTATTTGCCACATTCATGAGTGCAGAACATTAGCACATTGTCCTGTTCACTCCACTCTTGCATGTTCTGTTAGAGAGTGAGACCATGTAAGTTGGCTGAAACCCTGGAAAGAGTTATAGTGCCGTACATCTTCTTTAAATGTAACGTGAAAAGGTGAATAGCTTTTCACTGTGTTGAATATACCAAAAAAGTGTGAATGTTTTTGTGTTGGGATTGCCTTATTTATATAAACATCAATTTTAGTCAATTATTCGTTTCCAAAACGAGATTAGCATGTATATGAAAGACTAATAAGAATGCCAAGTCTTATTATTTTGCCCTGTGCGGTCCCCGGGGGCGTTGCAGCTCCCCAAACTCCCAACACAAAGGCCTGGACACAAGTTTACTATGAGTACAAAAGGTTTTATTGTGTGAAACTTTCATACAAGTAACTGTTTCCCACACCACAACTCAAATTTTTTGACACTCTGTCGTTTCTCCTCCTCTCCTTCAGGCAAGCTTTGTCTTCCTCCTTCTGACTCTGGCTCCTGCTGTTGAGGTGGGTAGCTCTTTTTATTTAAGACCCAGGCGCACTTTCAGTGTCCCTAAACTGTGACTGGAGTACTTCTGAGTGAGGCTGGATACTGATAAAAGTAGGGCCCAATAGTCCTTTTATCACCACCTGGTGGCACCAACAGAACCCAACAGGGCTGATCCAACGAACTACAATTCCCAATATGCCCTGTGGGAATCCGTAGTGGTGCTGAAACCCAGGGAGGCTGCCATCTAGCTCCTCGGAGGAGACAATACTCTATGCAAACTGTCTTCTCCTTTCCTTCCACGTCATTGGCGTCCCAATTGGGTAAGGATCTCAGCACAGCTCTGCCCAGGATGGCATCTTTTACACCTGGTTGGAAAAGACCACTACAAAAATATACATGGAACCTGTAAAACAGAGGCACTTGTGAAGTGCTTTTTTCAAAGATACAGTACACAACACACACATTCAATACTATATTTTTTCTTTATTTCAAAAGGCAATAGCACTCCAATAAGGCAAAAGTCACAATTATTTAGGTCAATTTTTAAAAAACAGTTTATAGTAAGCTAGAGGCAAAGAGGGACCTCACACACACTGCATTTCCCTATGCAATGCAGGTCAGATTTGGAAATCATTGCCAGCATAATGACCAAAATACGCAGTGTCCAATGGAATCAACTGCTGGGAAAAACAGTCAGATTATCATTGCCATTGCCTGGTGGGGCAGTATATGATGGGTTAAAAGGGCACCTCAGTACACAATACTATTTTCACATGAGCCAAATTGCACTTGCTCAACAATGTCTGATATGCTACCTGAATTTACTGAATGCTTTTCCAAACTGGGCTAGCAGCTAAGGCTTGTGCTTTCACCATGCGACTTGAGCCAGATCTGGAAATCATCGCCAACATAATGACCAAATTGATGTTATACTCTATAGCCATGCTCCTCCTTGGAGGCAGAGACCAATATACATGTTATTAGCACATGAACATGGCTCCTCCAGCATAAACAGGCACACCACAGCTGAGAATCTCCTGTTTCAGAGAAAAGGGAGAAGCAAAAACTTTTGTCTTACTCATCTAATTTTAAAAATAACTTGTTTTTAACAGTGGGCACATTTGAAAGTGTTGACTCTAAGGTTCCTGATTATGTTTTTATCTATTTTCTATGATAAACTAGCACTGACTTTTTAATGGAAACAGATAAAGTACGTCTAAACTTACTCAGGATCGTGGACAATGTCACAGCCTCCAGAGAGTTAAACAGTATGCCTCACTCATTCAATATTTCTTTTGTATAAGCAATCCCTCTGGAAGATTCTTTCCATCAACTGAAAAAATCCTACAGGACTAACTTTACTGGATAGACCACTGCTTCAGATTGCCTGACCACAACCCCCAGACAAGCCCTGTGATCCTGGTATAGGTGAGGCCAGAGAACCAGCAGAGCTAGAAGAATATTATCAAACACAATTCCAACTCTTAACATTCAAATTCCCTCATCTACATCAATAGCTAGATGTTGTATATTGTGCGCTTTAGTTTTTTTTTTCGTCATGTTATATGTTATAAGCGCGTGCAGAAAGAACTCCAAGTCCAACTCAGGGAGGCGAAGGAGCAGTACAGGAGAATGCTGGAGCACAAGTTGCAGAATAACAGCATGAAGGAAGTGTGGGAAAGGATGAAGATCATCACTGGCTGCAGCTCGAAGCGGGGTGCCACCATTGAGAGAGACGTAGAGAGACAAAACCTGATGCACAACTTCTTTAGATGCACTCTAACCCACTCTCACCTCAGAGTACTGCATTCTCCACCCATCCTTCTGCTGATATCAGCATAGGAGAGAGTTTCCCCCCACCCACAATTACAGCAGCCCAGGTAAGCAGAGAGCTGAGGAGACTTTGTGCCAGCAAAGCAGTGGGTCCAGATGGAGTATCACCACGACTGCTGAAGGCCTGTGAATTGGAGCTGGGGAGCGCTCTTCAACCTGAGCCTGGAACAGGGGAGAGTCCCAAGGTTTTGGAAAACATCTTGCATCACCCCAGTCCCAAAGGTATCACGTCCTGGTGAGCTGAATGACTTCCGGCCTGTCGCTCTGACATCGCATGTGATAAAGACCATGGAGCGGCTGCTGCTTCACCACCTGAGGCCACAGGTCCGCCACACCCTCGACCCTCTGCAGTTTGCATACCAGGAGAAGGTGGGAGCAGAGAATGCCATCATCTATATGCTACACTGATCCCTCTCCCACTTAGACAGAGGCAGTGGTGCTGTAAGAATTATGTTTCTGGACTTCTTTAGTGCCTTCAACACCATCCAACCTCTGCTCCTTAGAGACAAGCTGACAGAGATGGGAGTAGATTCATACCTGGTGGCATGGATCGTGGACTATCTTACAGACAGACCTCAATATGTGCATCTCGGGAACTGCAGGTCTGACATTGTGGTCAGCAGCACAGGAGCGCCACAGGGGACTGTGCTTTCTCCGGTCCTGTTCAGCCTATATACATCAGACTTCCAATACAACTAGGAGTCCTGCCACATGCAAAAGTTTGCTGACAACACTGCTATTGTTGGCTGCATCAGGAGTGGGCAGAAGGAGAAGTATAAGAAACCTAATCAAGGACTTTGTTAAATGGTGTGACTCAAACCACCTACACCTGTACACCAGCAAAACCAAGGAGCTGGTGGTGGATTTTAGGAAAGCCTAGGCCCCTCCTGGACCCTGTTATTAGGTGTCTGCGTGCAGAGGGTACAGACCTATAAATACCTGGGAGTGCAGCTGGATGATACATTGGACTGGACTGCCAATACTGATGCTCTGTGCAAGAGAGGACAGAGCCGACTATACTTCCTTAGAAGGCTGGCATCCTTCAATATCTGTAATAAGATGCTGCAGATATTCTATCAGACGGTTGTGGCGAGCACTCTCTTCTACACGGTGGTGTGCTGGGGAGGCAGCATAAAGAAGAGGGACACCTCACGCCTGGACAAATTGGTGAGGAAGGCAGGCTGTATTGTAGGCATGGAGCTGGGCAGTTTGACATCTGTGGCAGAGCGACGGCCGATGAACAGGCTCCTGTCAATCATGAAGTATCCAATGCATCCACTGAACAGTATCATCTCCAAACAGAAGAGCAGCTTCAGCAACAGATTGCTGTCACTGTCCTGCTCCACTGATAGACTGAGGAAATCGTTCCTCCCCCACATTATGCGACTCTTCAATTCCACCCGGGGGGTAAACGTTAACACTATAGAATGTTACTGTCTGTTATACCTGCCTCACACTCTCCACCTTGCATTTTTTAACTTGCAGTGTGCATTTATTGTTCTTCAATTAATATTGTTTTTATCAGTATGCTGCTGCTGGAGTATGAGAATTTCCCTTTGGGGATTAATAAACTATCTATCTATCTATCTATCTATCTATCTATCTATCTATCTGTTATGACACTTCAGATCACCAGATTGGTCAGGATCCTCGGCTCAAGCTGGATCAAATCAAGGGTTAGTCCAATTACTTCTAGGTTAAATATGGCTTGGCTTCCCTCAGTGGATAATCCCAAAATAAACTTCTCTTTGTGTTATGATTAGGGTTGGAAATCAGGTAATCAGGTTATGCTTTGGGTTTTTGAGTTTTTTGTTCCTTTTGATTTGTGTTTTTGTGCTGTCATTGTGTTAGTGTCTTGTGGTGTTTTGGCGATCACAATAATCCTTGGGACTCTGTCCTTATCACTAGGAGGCTGTACCTACGGAATGTCCTTTACCATACTACACGAATCATCATATTGAGAAAGAGAACCTCTGCAATTTGTCAGACAAAACATTAAGATGGAAAAAGAGGGCAGACACTCCTGAACAGAGCATCTCACCCAAGATTTCTGGACTGAGTACTTCATTTCATAGTCATCTAACGACACCAATAGTTAACAATGAGTTTTCATTCTTTTTAAATCTCACCTACAACAAGTGCTTTAGCCAATATTCTGAAAATAAACTCAGGCTCTTAACAGGTTTAAGGTATAGGTGCTCAGCTTTCATACACTGTATTACTTCAACTATTCAGGTTTGCCTATCTGAGGGAAAGAAGGCTAAATGCTCCACCACTAGGATTAATGATTTACAGTGGAACTGATGTACGCCCTGACAGCTTTTGTTGTTACAAGAAGGTGTAATAAGTCTGTTTTTATTTTAGACTTGTTTTTCTCTTAAGTTCTTTGTTTCTGTGTGTGCTACTGATCTTTGAGCGTTAGGAAAAATTACATTTCAAATGAAAATGTTAAAGAAAGCACACTAAACAGATTACTTGTCTAAATAATTTAAAGTTTTCTCACTGACATTACTGCTGATGGGGTAATAAATGATAAAAAAACCCAATGCAATAAGTGATATGTTAGTTTTTGACAACTGTAAATGTGTAAATTCATACTCATTTTGCATGATCCAAATTTTAAACTTCTTGGCTTCATGTTTGACTCAATTATATTTATTTATTTTTTGTATAGCTCACTTAAATTAACATGGCGTTATGCTGTTACTATAATAAATTGCAAAAAAATAACAAAGGCTTAATGTACACATCCATTAGCACCCCATTCTCAATTCACGCACTTAATATGAGTAATTAAATGTATGACTTAATTTTAATAAATTGCAACCCTATTTTTTCTTATTACTTTTGTAAAACATAATTGTTATGATTATATGAATGAAATTGATCTCATTTGAGGATTTTATTTAATTTAAAAAAGCACTTTAAATACATTATCAATTTATATATTAAACAGGATAAGAGTTTGCCAGTTCGGGGAGAAGGTGCTTTATAGACTCGCTATGGCTGTATATCTCCAGTGAAATATCAGCTTTGAATTGGCTCAAATCAGCTTACAGGGACAGGGGAACATGATCTATAGCTGTTGTCTGCCACCGAGTGGCATTTTTAGTCACAATAATATGACACTGATTAAAGATATGATGTTATCAGTGTTTCAATTGCTGTATGTAATTACAGGGCTAGCCTTTGAGAAAAATGACACTGAAGAGACTAACAGCCACAGTGCAGCATGTGGTTCTCACTGCTGTGACAGCAACACTCTGAAATTTTATAAAAAACATGGCCATGTGCCTCATTATTTATTAATATTTTTCAGACTTGTAACTAAGAGCATCCTTGGCCTCTTTTTATCTGGCTATGCGCCTAATGCAAGTTAAATTCAGAGTCATCAGTTGAATTGATTGGTAGAGTTTTTCTAATCTGAGTACTTTCAAGGGAGATAAATATGGGAGTACAAGCATAACTCGTAAGTGGAACCTAATGGTTAGGATGATGAACTGGAAACTACAAGGTTGTTGATTCAATCTCCACATATGTGTGACATATTCTTTTTGAATATGGCTGATCAAACTGCAAAAATACAGAAATGATTGTTCTACGTTAATACTATAAGATTTCTGAAGATGGTGTTCAGTATAGAAAATAACATTTTTTCTAGGCCAGGTAAATAAATAAATGGATAAATGCTTTCAATCATATGCTTCACATGTAAAGTTTGCTAATTCCAACTAAGTGTGGAAAAGAAAATGGAAAAAAGAGGATGATGAAAAAAAAATGGGCACTGTTAATGTTTCAGCCAAGGTCTCAGCTCTAGTATGTTTTATTTTAAAGTTTTTGTTTGTTTTTTAATAATATTTTGTATTTTTTTTTTTTTGTTTTTGCTTTTGGTTTAGTTTTTCTTAATTGTACTTATGTATTATTGGGATAGTTATCAATTATTGTGTCATTGTGTATTATGTCAATAGCAATTGTAGATGTTATTGTCATGGTTTTGGCTGAATGTTGATGTTTTGTAGCTAGAGAAACCATACTGTGTACTGTTATCAGGGTCATGTTCCTTGTTTCCTTGTTTGTAGACGTGTGGTCTCCAGGGTCGTGACTTTGACTTAATAGTAGTGGGGGATGGGATGGCAGGTTGCTTGCTGCTTGTGCTCATTGACACATTTGCAAAACAAAAGTTGCTGATGACGAGAGGTGCGAACAGATTTAAGGTGGCCCAGCATTACAACTTTTTTCATAGGCTTCAGGGATTCTATTGTTAATCAGCAGATGGCATAAAAGGTCAGCCTTTTGGTGTGAGCTCGATCAGATCTGCAGATAAAATCCTTATTTTCATTTTGACTTGTTGTGTATTTACTCTTCTTGCCTGGTTTTTGACTCATTGCCTGTTATTTGACTTTGATTTTTGCCTCTCGTCGGGTTTTGGTTGATTCAGTTTATTGTTATTTTCTTTTTCTTTGCCTTTTACCCGCTTCTCCCAGTTTACGCATGAAATTAGTTATCTGTTTTCCTGCCAAGTCAGGACAGTTATCTACTGTGACTCCTTTATGTGAAGCCCAAGGAAGCAGGGCCTCCAGAGTATACAACTGAAGAATTGCCCTAGCTTTACAACATGGGGAACTGCAGTCTGTATTGCACTCCTGACTTTGATTCCTGTTTTCTTTAGTGGATTCTTTAGTTTTGACACTGGCTGTAGATTAACATACTATTTACTGGTTTGTAGAATGCCTAAATTTGTTTCCTTTGCTTTTTAGGCAAAACCTGCTTCGTTCTTTTTGATTTGATACCCTTTTTTCAATTTATTAATGAAATCTTAAATATTTTTTAAAATAAATATTTATTTTTGAAAATTAGAGCATTACAATGATATGCTACCTTAATCAAACAAATAATAATAACACAACAAATACAGCTATTTATGTCAAATTCAAAACATAGGAAACAAAGGAAAAATAGAAATACAACACAAAAAGAAAAAGCAAAAGAAAAAATATAAAGAAATTGATTTTTTTTTTTTACTAGCTCTTCCCACTCTTCTTTAAACAGCATTTGTAGGACTTCAACTTTAAAAGCCTCAAACCTGCCATTTGAGTTTGCGGCTAGTCTACCTGGGGTGACACCAGTTCAGTGGATCCAAACCTACATGAAAGGCTGGTCAAGTTTTTGATTGAGTTTTGAGATCTGTACTCCATTGTTTACCTTTACGTGTGGCAGGAATCACTATCAATGTCACCATTAGCTACCCTAGTGCAGTCTGAATTATATTTTGACTCCTTTTCAAGTTATACACGCTGCTTCACATTTTTGTTATTTGACATAAAACTTTTACAGTGAAGTCCACCATGTGAAGGTACTCATGAAGCCCCGAGTACTTATAAGCATTAATATTCACTTACTCCTTAACTCCTTCCTCATTTCTTCACTTACAACCTTTTTGTTTTCACATTTTCCTTTGCCAATGGATTGCTTTGGTGTTTCAGGAGATCCTCACCCATTTAAAGACAATTTTAGAATTAATCCAGATAGATTATTTCCCTAATCCCATTAATCTAACATGCAGTAGGCTTCATGGGATCTAAACAGTGCATTCAGAAAGAATTCAGACCACTTCACTTTCTCCATACTGTAGATTTAAATTTAAATGGATACATTTGCCATTTCCACCCATCAATCTACACTCAATAACTCATAGTGACAAAGTGAAAGCCTCTTTTCAGAAGGATTTGCAAATTTATTAAACAGCAACAACTTCAGTCTCTAATTTAAATCAATATAAACCCATTGCTGTGTCAACTTTACTTTTTGTGTTCTGATGCATTCTATTTACATAATTAAAATGAATATACTGTATGTCTAGACTTTGTTTGGAGTCCACTTGTGGCAAACTGAATGGCTTGTACAGTTTAGAAAGGCACACACCTGTGTACATAAGTTCCCATAATTCCTACACAATGTCAAGACAAAAGTGAAGCCATTCAGTCCAAAGAGCTCTTTGTAGACTTCCATAAGCTTCAGCTCTGCTGAGATGGGAGAACTTATCAGGAGGATGACCATCTCAGAATCTACTCTTAAGTGATAGGCATAAAACAAACTGTTTGGAGTTGGTAAAAATGGTATTTAAAGGTCTCTAGGAGCATGGGGGAAAAGATTCTCTGGTCTGAAGAGACAAAATTTGAACTTTTTGGGCAGAACTAGAAGTACAATATCTGACAAAGACCAGGTAATGCTCACTGTCTTTCTAATACCAACCTTACGGTGATGTATGGTGCTGGCAGCATCATACTATGGGGGTGCTTCTCAGTAGCAGGAACAGGTGGACTGGTCGGAAACTAAAGAAAAGATTAATTCAACTAAAACAGAGAGATTTTTGAAGAAAATCTACTGCAGAGTACGCTGACCTCAGACTGGAGTGAAGGTTCACCTTTCAGCAAGACAATGACCCAAAGAATACAGCCAAGAAAACAGTGGAGTGGCTTTGTGACAAGTCTGTGATTGTCCTTGAGTGGTCCAGCCAAGCCCGGCTTTAACCCCACATACAGTAACATCTGTGGAAAGACCTAAAGGTGAGTTTACAGACGCTTACCAAAAAATTAAGTGGAGCTTGAAAGGATCTCCTGGGAAGAATGAGAAAAACTTCCCAAATCCAAGTATGCCCAACCTGAAGAGACTGAAAGCTGTAAAATGAAATGTAAAAAAAAAAAATCTGGCTGTGGTGATTGCACAACAAATGGAAAAAGTCATTGAAAAAAGACCCATAAACCACACCCAGGGCCTTTCTCAGTCCAGAAATAGGCCTTACCCCGAGCAGCCACATCCCAGACATTACTGGTAGACTTTAGCTTGTCCAGGCACTAAAAATGGGAAAAATGGTTTTAAAGTTCAAAAGTACCTTTAAAAGTCCCATCAGAGAGAGAGAAAAAAAACCTTGAAATTTATTTCAAGGGATCAAAAAGAGCAACAATGAGAAAACAAGGCAAAGGGCAAATAAAGGCAACCTAGAGTAACCAAGTCTCAATACAAAATCCAGAACCACAGATAAAAGCACATAAATCAGAAGACAAAAAAAAAGCAATCTCAATACAACAATCAATGAACCACTGATGAATCTGCTCCTCAGTCTCACATATAAAGGTTGATGGTGGTCCTTCAGCTTTGTGGACCTACCTGTGGGGGGTTCAACAAAACACAAGGAACAAGAGAACATGTAATACATAGATAGTAAATAATAATTACATAAAACAATGGTTATAAAAGAAACCTACATATACCAAACACAGGCCCAAGAAAACTCAATAAAGTTTCTTTATGTTCAAATATTTATTAAACCCAATTCCAGATGAATTACCAAAAACAGCGCAGAAGAAAAATAAAGAGCAACAATAGACAAGCACATATAATAACACAATATCAGAACAGTATCTTGAAACTAGAGCAGGGGTTGAATGCAAAAAACCCACCAAAGAAAGAATCACAAATTAAAATCGGGAATCATAAACAGAAGCAATGCTGAAGCAGGCATTCCATATGCAGGTTTGTCTTAAATACCAGTTGGAACGGTACCTTACCTGCAGTGTTAGGTGGCCCCGTCCCCCTAGGCTCAACATACAGTCTATAAGTAACACAATTTAAAGAGCCAGTCGCCAAAAAAGCTAACATTACTCATAAACACAAAATTATCAATTAACAAAATAATAGTGAACAAAAAAAGACAAAATCAATAACATTTACAGAATAAAATTTGTTTAACCACAAAAAATTTAAAGTAAAAACTCTGGGCCAAACATGATAGTCCTCAGTGTACCAATGAGCACACACCTTTCTGCACCCAAGTTGTTCCTGGGCAAGGTTGTGCACTGCCTGAGGTTGTGAGCTCCTCAGCAGTATCATTATGTTAGATGCATCTGACCTCCCTGATCATGCAGTTCGGTGGAATCACATTTTATTCAGTTGATGAAGTAATTGAGCACCTTTAACCTTAGTCCTTCCTTTATCAAAGGCACTAATCCTCACACTAATGTACTCAGGAGCAGATAGTCAACTTCAGACTTTGATGGCCTGAAATATAACCACACATGCAGTATTGACAACTGTGCCAAGTTAGACAAGGAGCACAAACTCTCATAATGTGGTCTGATACATGTTCACATTTTGAACCAGAAAGACACTAAAATCACTGCTGGATATGTGACAATACTAAATAAAATACCACAACAGTGTGAATTTAAAGTTGAATTAAATGACAGAATTTGATATACATACATATGTGAATTACATAAAGAGCATTTAAAAAAGAATAAATTACAGAAGTATACCCAGTGCCACAAAAGTGTGTTAAAATTTCCACATCACTGGAGTTAGCTGATAAAAAGCCCAGTTGATAAGGCTACAGTATCCATAATACTACAAACAATGATAAATAGAAAAATAAAGACAAGAATGTGTGCTACAAATGCTTTTTACCCTTCAGTATTAAATTAGCACCTATTCTTTTTCCAAAACAATTAAACCATGTAGTGATCAGCAATATTTAATTGATAATGTGACATTTTACCACTAGGCACAACGGGCAAATAAGGTGTAACTAGCAATGCTTCATTTACCAAACTATAAGAGTATGGTTTGCTGCTTAATGAAGACACAGGTAAATGTTTCTTATCTGTTATTAATTAATTCCTGTGTTACTGGTCTGATATAACTTCAGACAGTCTTTTCAAAAATAAACACATGCCTATACTTTCTATCAAGTTTCAGCTGCAGTTGTTATTAAGTTTAATTATTTACATTTATTATGGTGGAGCTGTATGGAAGTGGTTATGAGTCCTCATTGGTCCAATGTCCTCAGCTTACCTTTCTTTTCCAGTTAATTGTGGTGGACAATCAGGACCCTTACCCAGCTGGGACACCCCTTTAATGGAAGATCCAGGGAAGAGAGCATATGCAGAACCTCTCCCAGAGTGCTAGAGGGCAGCCTCCCTGGTGAGCAACAGTGCCACGGGTTTACAGCATGGAAGCTCAACCCTGCTGGGTGCCTTATAAAAGACGCCAGCAGCTACTGCTCCAGGACTCATAGTCAGGAGGAAGTAGACAATGCTTGAACGGAGGAGTGGAGGAAAGAGAAAGAGAAAGAGAACTGCATTGTGCTGTGGATGGTGCTGTGCTTGTGGGAATGGTGGAAGGCGTTTCCCACGAGGGAAAAAAAAAAAAAAAAAAAAAGTGTGCCTTGAACTTGTATCCCATGAGTGTCTGTGTCGGATTTGGGTGGCAGTGCGCCCCCTGGTGGTCTACAATATATATTGTCTAGTAACAAGGATTTACAGTGAAAAAATAAATGGAGGCATTTTCTATGTTGACTTAATTACTGTAAGCTAAGGCATCAGATTTTAAAAAGGCCTGCAACCAACTTGCATGATCGCTTACAAATAACAAAACTCAGCTTTGCTCCAATTACAAAGAAAAAATTGAAATATAGTTCTCTACTTGTAAAGGACTTTGAAATGCTGCTCACTATAGACAGGAGATATAAGGAAATGTACATATGGCATAACATTCAGGCGTATTTGAGGGCTGTGCAGGCACTGTACCCCACAATGGACTGAGCTCAGGAGGCCAGCACTAGGACCTTCTCAATTTATTCAAGGTTTCGGGGGTCAAAGCCTGTCTCACGAGGACTGGGTAAAATGCTGAAAACAAGCCTGTACAAGACTCTAGTCCATCACAGGACCACTCTCACACTCACATTCAAACACACACATAAGCGCACACACACCACACAATTTTCAATAGCCAATTAACATAACCGAAATTAAATACAAATGAAAAAATAAATTGTATTGAATTCCTTTTTTTGCCTGAGCATGATCAGCCATTGTAATTTTTATGAACTAGACAAAGTTAAAAGTAAAAGGCAAACTTTATTAAAGCAAGTAACCATTATGGAAAACAGGTGAATGTGGCACTCTGATGGTAAATCATAGGGTGACAGGATTTTCAATGTCCCAAATCAGAACACTTTTGTAGCATGTATACCTACACATAAAACTGTCCTGATTTATTTAATGCCTGCTTTTTTCTCATCATCATCATCAGAGAGAGATCAAGGTGTGAGAAAAAAACACTTTGACAAATAAACACATATGAATCTACACAGTGGCTGATGTGGAAAACAATAAATAGCAGTACTCTGTTTTTGTCTGGTTCTTGGTCCTCATTGCAGTGCTGTTCAAATTAAACACAAGTTCTTAGTCAACCATTTCCCTTCTGACTTTATCCCAGGCTATTATATGTATACTACATTGAATTCAACCTTGGAGCTTCGTACACACTATTCTAAATTTTATGTGAGGATATTTGTTTTGGCTGAGCAATGTTTTATTAGATTGATTAGATTAAAATTGGCACATTTTAATGTACTTGTTATTAATTGGGATGTAAAGCCTGAAATCAGGACAGTCCCTGTCACCTGCATGTTTGGCAAACCTAGTAAATTATACTGATAGTAAAACAGTGATTCGCCATAATCTGCAAATAATGGTGCTGTGTGGTTAGCATAGTGTAAGGTGGACACTAAGTAAATGTTTAATTACCTTTGTGCATACCACAGTGTACTTCATTTATATTTAGACAAACTTTTGCTTTCCTTGCTTGCATTTTTTACTTTTATTGTCAGGAAAATCATTTAACTTACGTATTATGGGTACCGATGCACTACTCCTCTTCTGCTTGTGCTCAACAAGGAACAATTTGCTGAAACAGATGTTTCTTTGCATGCCTCAGTAGACTTGCTGACAGAGATTTGCCATCCTGCACGTGCTCAAGCAGCCTGTTGCAGCAACTTCCTACCCATGCTCATTGTGTTTTGCGGATCTGTTTGCCATCAGCATCATCTAATTAAGGCGAAAAAGAGGACATTATAACAAATGTACAAGTGGTATAACATCTGTGAAGGTAAAATTTTAACAGTAAATCAATTTGTAGCTTAAGTCGCACAGAATAGTTCTTTGTTTTAAGATAAACAAGTTCGCAAATTCACCAATGTTTTTCAAGGGGAGATTTGGAGTTTATAAAAGTGTGTGCAATGCAACCTTTTCAAGATATCTTAGAACTGACTAGACAAATTTCCTTGAAGGATAAAAAAATGCAAAAATGAAACAGAATTCGTTCAGAAGAGACTGAGTTGTTTTATGCAGACAGACACACAGACAAATAGAAGTCTACATGACCATCATCATCAAGTCCTTCCGTGAGAACCCTAAATACAAAGAGGACTGTTTCATTTGTTACGTAGAATGCCCAGAGGGGACTGGGCGGTCTCATGGTCTGGAATCCCTGCATATTTTATTTTTTTCTCCAGCCGTCTGGAGTTTTTTTTTTTTTGTTTTTTCTGTCCACCCTGGCCATCGGACCTTACTCTTATTCTATGTTAATTAATGTTAACTTATTTTATTTTCTTACTGTGTCTGTTATTTTTCTATTCTTCATTATGTAAAGCACTTTGAGCTACATTTTTTTTTGTATGAAAATGTGCTATATAAATAAATGTTGTTGTTGTTGTAGACATAGCTATCACAATAAGTGCTTCACTCCTAAAAGTGGCAGTTTGTTTAATATAGGTGTACAGGCTAGCACTGGTTCCTCACAGCTTCAGAGTACCAACATTTAAATCCCAGACCAGGCACTGTCTGTGTGGAGTAACTGGCCTGGTTTTTGAAGGACTGGCACCCCATACAGTGTTGGTTCCTTCCTTGTGTCTGATGATGCTGGAATTAGCCCAGCCTCACACCCCTGTACTGGATTAAGTAGGTCTTCTAATAGATGAATGGAAGTTTAGTTATAACTACAACAACAATCTGACAGCTCATTCTGGAATTCAAATCTCTGATTGAAAAAGCCGTCAATGAAAATTAATTTGCTGCATATGATCATACACATCATGTGTCAAGGGAAATAAAAGCAGACAGGTAAGTTACGTGTAGCCTAGTTTTCAATCAGCCACAGTGTGTGACAGCACTTGAAACTTTTATTTTGATTCCAAAAAAATGCAAATTCTATTTATGAGAGTGTACATATTGCTTGGAGATGAAATTCCATTGTAGAAAGCCTTAGCACCTCCTATATCCATGAACGTTAAAAAATTAGAAATTAACAAAATACTGAAAAATTAAAGGAAAACATTCTTTGTGAAAAAAAATATTTATAAACAGATAGACAATATTTAATTTATTGGACCACAACTCTGTGAATCTCCTCTAGCAGAACTAAAAACAGCAGTTGTATTTAGTGCTAAATAAACAAGAAATGTGTTATTTGGACAGTTAAAAAACAAAGATTAAACAATTCAAGAACTTGTAAACATGCTTCTTTGTAATTAAATCATTTTGGTTAATTTTTAGTTCATTATATTTACAGTTTATTTTTATATAGAAAGTGGAAACATATCAGGATTACATTAGGGATAGTATATTATATATTGTACATGCACAAAGTATTCAGACCCTTTCACTTTCTGAGCATTTTATTGTGTTGTAGTTTTAAATGGAAACATTTGTTATTTTAGCCCATCACTCTACATTCAATAACCCATAACGACAAAGTGAAAACATGTTTTCAGAAAAATCTTCAAAATTATTAAAAATCAAAAACCATCTATAAGTATTCAAAGCCTTTGTTGTGGCACTCCAAATTGTGGTCAGGTGTATAAAATTTGTTTTAACTCTCCTTGAGAAGTGTCTAGAACTTGACTGGAGTCTACCAGTGGCAAACTGAATTGACTGGACATCATTTAGAAAGACACACGCCTATGTAATGTATATACAGACCAACAATTCACATTGCATGTTTGGACAAAAAACAAGCAAAGAAATCCAAAGAACTCTCTGTAGACCTCAGTGATAAAATGTTGTGGTGAGGCACAGATCAGAGCAAGGCTCTGAAAAATTTCCAAAGCTTTTGTTATTTCCAGGGATAAAGCAGCCTCAATAACTGTGAAATGGATGAAGTCTAGAAATACCAGGACTATTCAACAAGTTGGCCATCTAGCCAAACTGAGTTAATCGGCAAGAAGGACCTTAGTCAGGAAGGTGAATAAGAACCCAATGGTCACTCAAACAGAGCTTCAGATGTCCACTGCTGAGATGGGAGAACTAGTTGGAAGGATGACCATCTCAGCAGCACAGTTTAAGTAAAATACATATGACAGCTCACATGGAGGTTGCTAAAATGGCTTTTAAAGGAGCTTGAGGAAAAAGATCTTCTGGTCTGATGAGACAAGAATTTTAACTCTTTGGGGTGAACTCCAAACACTCTGTCTAGCAAAGACCAGGCACAGCTTTATCATAACAGCCTTATTGTGAAACACAGAAATAGCAGCATCATGGTGTGAGGGTGTTTCTAAAGCAGCAAGGATGATGAGACTGGTCAGGATTGAGGGAAGTTTGATTGCATCCAGATACAGAGAGGTCACTGAGGAATATCTGCTCCAGAGTGCAGACGACATCAGACTGGGACACAAGTTCACCTTTTAGCACAACAATGACCCGAAGCAGGTAGCCTTGGCAATACTGGTGCTACTTTGGGCCAAGTCTCTAACTGTCCATGAGTGGCCCCATCAAAGCCCAGACTTAAACCCCATAAAACATTTAATGTGAGACCTGAAGATGGCAGTTTACAGGTACTTCCCAAACAATCTTTTGGAGTTTCAGAGGATATGCCAGGAAGAATGAGATAAACTGCTTAAATCCTGATGTGCGAAGCATGTAGAGACTTACTCAGGATGACTCAAAGTTGTAATTACTGCCTGTTATACTACATTTTTATTTATGTCACTATATCTGGACAATACTGTTATGAGTTTTATTCACATGTGCATGTTAACTGTGGCACACAGGGGCTCAGCAGTTAGAATTGTTAGCCAAGCATTGGATTAGATAGCCAAAGACAACTGGAGTCTTGTATAGTCAGCTTAAACACAGGTTAGGGTATTTCTGTCCTCTATCAGCACAAATCTTCTT
>JANRMT010062856.1:53473529-53514602 GCA_026402145.1 Polypterus bichir lapradei | reverse complement strand
ATCTATCTATCTATCTATCTATCTATCTATCTATCTATCTATCTATCATTTCCTTAGACATCTGAATTTGAAATTCAAGACTGTTATCAATTAGGAAGGCATAATTATGCTTGTATGTTGTCAGGTATGTCAACCGATTAACATCACTTTTACTCTGTTTCGTACGTTAATTTTCCAGATGTTTTTGTTTTGAGTCATGTAACAGTGGCCACTGCCATCTGAGCTTGTTTGGAAATAACCAGGATTTCATCCCTGGCTCAGATGTTTTTTATCTCGAACCTTTTTGTTGTTCTTTAAGTATTATTTAGTAAATTCTTTTACTGATTATGTTTATATTTATTTCTTTATATGTTTCTTTGTGAATATACAAAAAGTGTGACTTTGTAGACATAGGGTCTATGTGCTTGACTGGCCTGTCTGCAGTCCAGGGGCTTCAGGTATAAATGGTGCGTACGCACAAAAATGTTGCGTAAGCCCATTTCCACACTCACATCGCGATGTATAAAACCTAAACTTGGCATAAAGCCACGCATATTTTCACACTAGCTCAAACCCTGGCGTACACAAGTTGTCCGCTCGGTTTTGCAAACTGGCGGCACCCAGCATCAAAGCAGTGCTTTTGTTCCAGTGTGATTTCCCTTTCTTTATTAGATGCACATCCCTGATGTGGCTTTATAAATACACTGAAATTAACCGCATATTGTTTGTTAGTTTAAGGCATCTGATTGTAATTTACCTGTAAAATAAACTACGTGATTAAAGTAGAAATTTCAAGATTATAGTTGACATTTCAAGCTTTTTTTCCCACTGTGTCCCTATTTTTTTTCTTTACTCTGTACCCTAATAAGCTTTCATATGACACTCAGATTGTGGGCTACGACTCGCCTTTTCATGGCAAATTTGATATCTGACAACTTCGTTTTTATTTCGGGCACTGTGCGACTTTGTGAACTTGAACTTTTGAGTTTCTCTGACACTTTATGTCACTTGATCAACTTCCTTTTGTTGTTTATACCACTGTTTAAACAAACAAATAGTATGTTATTCCTTGCCTCCACTTGGTATTCGCTGAAATTTTTCTATTTTCCCCCATGCTTTTGCCATTGCCTTTTCACAGAACCCTGAGATTAAGGGCTATTTATATTGATTTGCATATTCAAAGAGGCGTAATTCTGGGAGGAGTTTGGGTGGGGCAGCAGGCACATGCATGTGTGTTACTTTTCACGCTAACCGGGATTTATGGAGTGGAAAAATGTGGAAGTTGGCGAATGCACAGATTTATGCATCTGGATTTTTTTGTGTGTACACACATTTACGCTTTGTCCTTACACCATGTTTTAGTATGAATTCTACGCACGGCGTTATGCATGAGGCTCCAGGTCTGTCTCCTAGTTAAAATATCTGGCACATCATGAAGAGGAGAATCAGTAAACGGCAACCAAGGACTTGTGAGCAGCTCAAGTCTTGTATACAGCAAGAATGGTCAAAAATTCCACTTGAAAAACTACAAGAATTAGTTTCTTCAGTTCCCAAATGATTCTGAAGTGTAAAGAAAAGGGGATGTGACCCAGTGGTAAACTTGCCTCTGTCCCAACTTTTTTTGGAGTGCACTGCAGGCATCAATTTCTAAATTTGTTTGTGTTTAACAAATAGAATTAAGTTTGTCTATGAACACACTGCATTTTTTTTGTCATTTTGCATGTTAAATAAAGGGAATTATCAAATTACAGATTTTAGTTTTTATTGCATTTTTACAAAGTGTCCCAACTTTTTTGGAAATGGGATTTGTAGTTTGGTAATTTGATATAATTGATTTATGCTTCTTATCCACAGTACATGCTTGTAGTGTAAGTTATGTGCCCCACTCTTTGTTTGTTGAGCCTAAACGGATGGGGTCACCTGATGTTGCAACTACAGAATTATCCCCAGTGCTATTTAAAACCCCAGAAGGCCACAAGATGGCTGCTGCTGTGGCATTTATTTCTTCTTTGCACTATTAGCTCTGATTTTTTATTTTTTTTGTGCTTTCTTGTTTCTTTTTTTTTGTTATGAACGTGGCTTGTTAACATTTGATCACTTTGGTTTGCCTTTTATGACAGTAGTGCCCAGTTCCGATGCTGGTGGGCTGCAGTGGCTGCAAGTTTTCGATCCTGCCACCCTCTTGATCATTGACCAGTTTCTGCTGCTAACTGACTTCTTTTCCCTTTGCTTTACTTGCCTTACTTTTCATTGCTTAGTTCTCTGAATTGCTTAATTTTTCCTTAAATGGCAGCCAAACCAAAAAGTTAAGGCGTCAAACTCATACCAATTTCACTCCAGCCAGTTTCTTAATTAGAAGCCGACTCTTGTTAAATATACCTTTTATTTAATTCAATGGCTTGTCTCATTCTGACACAGCAGACATTTCCATAACTTTTGATTTTCTTCTTTTTTTTAAGAGCACCATCAAAATGTTTTGTGGATCTGAGCAGATCAACACTACTGAGACCTTCACCTTTCTTAATTTTCCAATGTTGTATGATGGACGCAAGTTAGCTGGCCGCATGTTGGTTCACTTTGTATCTCATTATTGTCTGGCTACCAAGTAAGGATAGAGCAGGCATTTGACATTGATTTAAGGTAACCTGAATTACAAAAGCAACATTTAATATCATTTAATTTACATTTTTGAAAAAACAGTTAGAGTTAAACTGAAAAGTATAAAAAATACTGTGGTGATTTCACAGTCACAAGTGGATTCTTATCTTGAGGAAATGGAAATGGAATCTAGAGAGCTATTAAGTAGTCTGCACTAACTGATGTATGTAGTGAAGTGATGGGGAACAGAAATTAATTGACAGGACAAAGGAAGGTTTTCCCTTGGAGGAGCTGATGAATCTTTCAAATACTTGACAAAGTACTTGTAACACTAAGACAATAATACCATAGCATTTTTAAACACAGATATAAAGTTCTAACAGGAAAGTTATCCAAGCGTCTTTTCTTATTCCATTTTCATCCTGCTTAGGGCCATAGAGAGCCAAATTAGCAACTAACAAAAGACAGGAACTAGACATGAATGGAATACAAGAGAGCTGCAAAGTACCATCACCCATACCTTTTTATAATTGTAAGAGTTATAAATCAGCCTTACAGTGATGCCTTGCTTTAGAATCAAAAGCAGGAGCTCTGTAAAGCAACCCACATGAATACCAAGAACGTTTGTTGAACTCCATGCAGAAGGCATCATCAGACCCCAAGCATTCTCACAGGAGTACCACATTTGCCTCAGTGATGTTTTTTTTTTAATTAAACAATAGTAAGTGGTATTTTTCCTTTTTTTCTCCAAACTATTTTCATTACCCTTTTCTCAGTCATGTACAGGTACATTAATGCATGAAAAAAATCTGAAATTTAGAATTAAGAGTAAACATACAGTACAAAGCAGACGTTATGTTTAAAATTAACACCTTCCACGAGAAAATAAAAGTGAAAAAAGCCACCCACTTTCATAAATTTGCTTGGCAGGATTTGTCCCTGTAATGTTTTTTCTACCATTCAAGTTCTGACAAATAAAGAAATGCTACTCAAGCAGCCAAAAGCATTTAGCCTGGAAATATGAATCTGTCATCTTATGGCAGTAAATAAAATGGCATTCATTAGGTTGCACAGATGCCAAAAATCTGACAGCATGTCACATTCAGGAAAAGTGTTGTGGCCTATAAACCTATCAGGCACTAAAACAGTAATGGTAATACAATAGTATCAGAACTGCATTAAATGTCTTTATAAGTGGGCTTTGTAAACAAGTTGCTAGTTCCTCCACACGTGTATTTAATATTATAGTAATTAAGAGCTTCGTAATGAAATCTGCATATTTATTTCATAAATACATTTTCATTTAATTGATTTGGTTTTCTGCCTTTTTCTTTTTTAATGTATTTTATAGTTATATTCCTGTACACAAATCAAAAACATATAAATATGTTTATTAACATGTTTACCCCAAGGATTCTCAAGGCATACATACACTGTGAGATTTTTAGAAACTGTGGTGAAGTGACTAGTCACATTGCGTTATGGAGTCGCCAGTCATATTGTGCTTGAACTGTACAAGCACATACAGTCCCAATGACATTACATTCTGATGCTCAGACTGTACATGTACAGTACATGGCCCAGGTGGACAGGTATTCTGCAACAAAGCATTACCCATTTAAAAAAAACAAGTGTCTCAAAATGTCAGCAAAGAAAAGAGCTGCATTGCCAACTCCTGCTGTACTGTGTTCTAACTAGATGATTGGGATGGCTCAGACAGTAGGGTCTGTTTATTTTACAGAGAGAACTGGAGGTATATAATCGAAATTTACCGTTGTGTGTGTTTATTTCAGATTCTTCAAGTAACATTAATTAAGATACTTTTTTCATTGGTCATTTAGTTGTTTGTGTGCTAACACTCGGGGCTTTTCAGCCATCAAAAGGATATCAGGAAATGCAACTGGCGTTCCTTTAAACCAACAGCAATATACCTGTATGATGGCTTGTTGTGATTGGGACTGCCAAGTCAGAAGTTTTCTTTCTTTTTATAATTTCCCTTTGAGTCCTTCTGGTGTGTGTTCAGACTACAGTGTGTGTGTGTATATATATGCATATATATGCAAAGTCGAGCCAACTATAGTACAACATTCTGAAATACAATGCCAATCACTTATCTCACTGCTGTTATCATTGTTTTCTTCAAAGTCAAACTCAATATGTCATCTGGCTGACCTGTTGAAGTAACTGTATATTTAATAGTTATTGCCATTTTTACTCATTTATTTTTAATTAATTGTTTAACATTAATTTATATTCATTTCTTTTCATGTTGTACTATAGATAGATGGCAAGGGTTTGTGACCTTCGCTGCACAGTGAATTCCAAGAAATATGAAGGCAGCATCAGAAAATTGACTGAAGAGACCACTAAGACCACAAGACAGCTGAATGAAACTTCTAACATGACACTAATTTTCCAGATTGTAAGACCGCCCAATTGTAAGGTGCAATTGGGCAACACAACCTCTCTCGTACTACACATGGAATGACGGCCAATGAAGATGAAACTCAGGCTGACTCGGAAAATCTTTTGGTGACTGCAAATCAGGCTTAAAATCAAAATCACACAGTGTATGTTGTGGTGTTAGGGATGTGTGGTTGAGATCTTTGTTCTTCTGGTGTGTTTAATCATGCCAATTTAATTTAAGGTTACATACCTGACAAAAATCACTTCAAAGATGGACTACTAAGATGCTTCAAATGAGAAAAAAATTTCCTCCAGGACAGCAATATTAGAAGCACAGAAAAGCAAGTTGACCGACACAGTTAAATCAAGCTGATCCTAAGGATACTTCATGTTCCTGGTAATGAGCCAGCATGGGGACTACATAAAGTGTGGGAGTTATTAGCAGTGTCTGTCAGGTGGCTTTTTATTACATAGAACGGCATTTTACAAGAGGAGAACATTCCAAATCTTGAGTAGCATCTACTTATAGTCAGACTCACCTATGCACACTGCCATTTAGTCTGAAAGTAAGCTGAAGGATCTCTCTCTGTCTTGCACACAAATTCCCTGATGGAAAGATGGGAAATACCTTATAGAAGAACATAAGGTAATCTGACAGATAAGAGGAGACCATTCAGTCCATTAAGTTCCTTTTTTAACTAATAGCTAAGCTGTCCCAGTATCTCATCAAGATACTTCTTAATAGTTGTCAGGATTTCAGTTTCAACAACATATCATGGAAGTTTGTCCCAGACTTTCACAACTCTTTGCATAAAGAAGAACTTCCTGGTCTCCCACTTAATTACCACTGGTATCCTTAAGTATGCCATTTACCATTAATCTATTTTACCAATGCCTATGGGGATTCTGGATAACACAATCAGGTCTCCTCTGCTGGATATTAAAAAGTTTTAATCCAAAGTACAACATGTCCAAATTCTGGGATGCACTTGGTTGCAGAGCTTGGAGTGCTATTATGTCTTTCTTATCAGCGTGGTGACCAGAACTGCACACGATATTCCAGATGAGGTCTCACTAGTAGTCTGAAGAATATGTGCCTTAGTTTATATTTAACAGTTTTTCTTATAAAATCTAACATTTTTTAACACATTTATCTTCCTTTTTAATAGCTTCTACGCATTTCTTAGATGAAAATTGTACTGCCAGTCGTATAGCCCCTGTAATGATGCGTTATAATTTTGCTCTTACGGAAAAAGTAATTGCCTCAGTTCAGATTTGAATAGAGGAAACATTTGTGATTTATTGGTGTGCATTTACCAACTTTGCAAAATATACGGCCTTCCTAAAAACATTCTGTTTTGTGCAGTATCCTACTGTAGATTTAATCCTACAGGACATCATCTTAAATGGTAAATGACATAGATATCTGAAAGTTGCTAATAGAAACCAGTGTGTTTCAGAATCAGAATTGTGAATTGTTATTAGAAATCTATACTAGACATGAATTGTCCATAACAAATATTAGGTAAGAGCAAAACGTTTTATCTTACACTGTAAGTGCAAGATCAATAAATTTAATTATGGACTTTAAGGTTCTGAACTCTTGAGTGATGAAAGATATTGATCATAATTTAATAGTAAGTTGGCATAGACATCTATTGGACAGGCCCACAGACTGAAAGTCTCTGAGAGACAGTTATGTCTTGCCTCTGCCGGAGATAATCCTATCTCTCTGAGAAGACACAGAGTCCAAATAGATTATGTTCAAAACCTCAATATAGATGTACCTTCAAGAACCAGAGCTGAAAACATGGTTGATGTCTGTCATGGTAGCAGCCCTAGGTCTTGTTAATATTCAATTTAAGGAAACAAGTCTACCTGTAACATTAGAAAGAGTATATATCAATTGAATTAAATGTTAGAGGCAGGCCATGGAGACAGGAGCTATAGAATATGTCATTTGTACAGCATCTCAGTGTTTCTGGGAATCGATTCAACCACCTGAAAAGGGTAAAGATTTCTTTTTAAAGCTGTTTTGAGAAAAGCTGTAGAAATGTCACTTTGTCTGGAAAGAGGTGGAATATTCACTTTAAGGAACTCCTAAACTTAGAATATGCACTTTGAAGAACTATAAAACATGTGAATTTTGGATGACGATGTTTCATCTTGTTATAAGATCATGAAACATTAAAAGTACCAACTAAACTCTTTCTTTAAAGTAAATTCTTTTCTTAATGGGGTGTCACACAAGTGCGATTAGGAGACAGTTTACGGGCACAAAAAAGTGTATATTCCCTCTAGACCATGGGTTGGCACTGCCCTCTAACTCTTTCTCCTTTCCTACTACAGAACAGCCGATGACCCTTCAAGCTAAAGATCATTTCCGGCCCCCAGAAGACACCCACAATGTCACATCTGATTCCGAGTCTCAAGATCCAACCTCCTGCTGATGTCACTTTCAGTTCCAGAATGCCACTTTCCATGACCTCATTTCCTTCTGCCTTCCCTATATATGTCTGCCATTTTGTTGTTTTGCAGCTCTGTTTTGCACTCAAGTCTTTAAAGTCCGCAGCCATTTACGACAGTAAACGGGGTGAATCCCCACACCTTTGACGTATTCTTTTCTTTTATTTACAGGGGATAGGAAGAAATGTCTAAAGCAACTATTAAAGTGTTAAATGTACTCTGTTACCCATCTTGCAGTCTGCTATGTAAGCTGCACATTTAACTCTGGGGCCCTCTATCGTGTTCTAAAAGTTTAGACAATATAACTGAAATTTTTTGCCTCTTTATTTCCTGTAATGGTTTAGAAAGAGGTAAAAATGCATTCTATTATTTAACTGTCTATTTAACTGCTTATATGTTTTAGGTAAGTATTGTGATTTATCAAGAATAACTGTGATTGAACCTTTATCAGAAGATTTGATTATAATATCTTTACTTTTGTGTAAATATTGCAAAGAATCCCTTTTCTATTCATTTAAGTTATCTGACGTAATATTATGGTATGTCATATGGCCCAAAGAAAGCAAAACATTTTAAATTAAATCCAGTACTGGCTGACTAATGGTAGATGATGTAGGAACCCATGTAGAGGGGCCTGTAAACAGACAAGGTGTATGATCTGTTGTGTGATCGAAATAATCTAAAAGTTTTAGTTTCCTATGATACTGTTGAACATCTCGTCTCAAATCCTCCATTCCCCTCTGTAACAGCGAAACATCAGATTTCATTAATCTAAACACCCGGGATAAATTAGACATGTTGGCTTCTAGGGAAGAAATTACTTTCCTTCTCTCATCAAACAGTTTAATGATTCCTGCCAGTGATCTAAAACCAAATGAGCTGTTGTAGACCATATCTAAAAGGTCCGGAGATGGAACACCCAGGGCATTAAAGAAATTTTGTAAAAGATTATTTATGGAATTAATTGATTGTTTCAAGTTCTTCCAGATGAGAATGCGAGCAAGAAATTTCAGATATAAAAATGTGCACATTTGGAAACTTTATTTTAGCCACTCTAACCAAATCTCTAAATTGTTGTCATACAGATTCTATTGTATTTTTCCAATTGTTAATCCCAGCTAAAAAACAACAAAAAAAAACTTAATTTCTCTTTTAATTCTTAATTTCTCAAGCCAATTATCTGTAAAATTTTAGTTATACAGTAATCCCTCCTCGATCGCGGGGGTTATGTTCCAAGACCCCCCCGCAATAGGTGAAAATCCGCGAAGTAGAAACCATATGTTTGTATGGTTATTTTTATATATTTTAAGCCCTTATAAACTCTCCCACACTGTTTATAAATATTCCCCGCAGAGTTATACAGCATAATCCCTTTGTATTCTCTTAGATATTAGGTACGATTCATTGAAATTATGTATATAAACACACTGTTTATATACAGTAAAACCTAAATATTATTTTAAAGATATTGAGTGTCTCCGATATCACATATGTTACAGCCATTACGATAGACAGGCCACCAGCAATAAATACGTACAATGCAAGAAAAATAGTATACAGTAAATTTGTGTACAGTGACACTAAACGTACGTACATGTACTAAGTACTGTAAGTAGAAAATTAATTATGGTTACTCACCAACAATGACACGATGACTTGTCCGATAACAATGAGTTTAATTTTACTGCACAACAAAGGAGAGCGTTACAGCTCTCTTCTAAAAGAGCCACTTCAGGCGATTGTGTAGCACTGCCGTTGTTCTTCTTCTGGCAGTCTTCAATCCAAATCCCTAAAGCAGATTCCATCCAGACTACTGCCTTATTACATCCACTTACAACTCGTTTTGCACCCTGGTTAAAAGGACACTGCGGCCGTAGATCTTATATTCCTTTCCTACTTTTTAAATAAAAAGAATCGTAGCCTTCAACAAATCCAAAACGTTTACCTTTTCGGCAATCGTTAACATCTTCGTTGGCGCTTGGGCACGGCCCCTGAAGCAGTAGCAGATCGTTTTGGAGCCATAATGAAGAGCTTGACTATGCACAAAGATAAACACAAAAGAGCACAACTCTTTACACAGCGAAACACGTTGATGCTGAATGAGCGAGACGAGACTTCCTGGTTAACACTGCATTCAGCACGCAGGAACTCAACTGCGTGCTCTGATTGGTTAGCTTCTCAGTCAGGAGAACTTAACTGCGTGCTCTGATTGGTTAGCTTCTCAGTCATCCGCCAATAGCGTCCCTTGTATGAAATCAACTGGGCAAACCAACTGAGGAAGCATGTACAGGAAGTAAAAAGACACCTTGTCCGCAGAACCCGCGAAGCAGCGAAAAATCTGCATTATATATTTAGTTATGCTTTCATATAAAATCCACGATAGAGTGAAGCCGCGAAAGTCGAAGCGCGATATAGCGAGGGATTACTGTATTATACATTTTTGCCCCTGGATAACTGTTCATTTCTATTGTGTCACAGTGATAAAATTGAATCATAGACAGATTAGAGTCACAATTGATTAAGATATGTTTTTTTTAGAATTAATATTCCAATCTTTTTTAAAATGAGTTATTTTTTAAGGAGTTCATCGTCTGCCCAAATCTTTGCTTTGCACACGCATCCATTGACCATGGGTAGAAAATGGTAGAAGTATTCACAAAATGTAATTTTCTGAGGCAGATTCTCAGGCCATCGCATTACTTATTTTTTTGTTGAAATAATCTGTCTCATTATTTCAGAAATTTCTGAATTTATGTTGATGAGCTAAACATACAGTTCTAAGCTCAGGAATTCAATCTTGTGATCCTTATTGGGGTAATGAGTTAAAATTAAGGTACATTACATAGTCTGATTACTTTTTAAAATAACGAGTAACCTAATGCAATACATATTTTATTGAAGTAAAAATATCTGAGTCATTATCTCAGCAGCACTGGGTGTAAAGCAAGAAGCAGACACACCAGTGTATCACTCCTTTGCATGACTTGATCACTCAGCCAAACAGAAAATATTGTTCTACATGCAATATGGTAACAGAAAAATTTAATAAATTGTCAGCTTAGTATTAAACAATTTTTTTATGACTATGTTGCAACAGTGTGACAGAATGGCACAGCAGCAAGTGTTCATACTGCAGATCTTTTGGGATTCATGTTGGGGATATAGGAAGGGAATGGATGGAAGTTGTTTTCTTAACAGTGCATGAAGGACTAAATGTATTTATAAAATACAAGAAAATAATTATATTTGGCATTTATGAGTTTAGGTGTTAATAAAACGTGTTGGTCAGTGAAATGTGCAGTTTTTCATTTTAAAGAAGAACAATTAATGCAAAATTAGCACACTGTAAAGCAAAATGTTTTATAATAAGTAAGTAACTGTATAGCATATTTAGTTACATTTTTGTAAGTAATGATTAACATAACTAAATTATTTTTAAAAGTGACATTACCCACACTACATGGGAGACACATACTTCATCCTTGTTTTTGGATTCACAGCAGCCACTGATGATGATTACTCATTTCTTTGTGTATTTTCATAACACTGGAGAGCTTTGCCAAGCAAAAACTCCATAAGCGGCCTCACATGTTAATGGAGGATTTTAAGAAACTAGGTTTTTGCCTTAACCAGGTTACTCATTTTCCTTATGGTTTTGTGTGTGTGCATATAAATGCAATGACTATGAAAGTCTAAATTGGGATTTCTGGTTAGAGAGATTAAGTTGTTGGGGATATTCTTCTCTTTTTGCCATGAAGAGTCACACTTTTGTCTTAATATTGGAATGGACATTATTGATAGTTATCAAAATTCTGATTCAGAAAGAGAAGGAGTGGAGATTACATTTTGGAAGTGGAAAAGTGCACAACCCCTCTCGCTTCTTATATGAACATGTTGCTGGGGACATAAAGAGTGTCTGAGGATTATTGTGAGTGAGAATTGACTGGGAGATGATAATATTGGGAGAAATCATAGTCAAAAGGATTAGCAAAGGCTAAAACACTAGTAGTAAAAGGGTAAGAAAAATCATAAGTCAAATGTTACAGTGGTCAAAACCAAACACCCAAACCTAATGCAACTAAAGCTAACTGGCACTAATGAGAACAAGACCATTTTTATCCAGAAAAGGATAACTAAGTGCAAATGGAGCTGTAATTATGCTATAACGTGATCACTTCTCAATGCATTATTTAATTTAAGAAAGATCAATGATTTTTAAATTTTGAATCAAGCTACAAAACAAATGTCAGGATTAGACATCACATATGTAGAAACACCAAACAGCACAAAATACAAATATAGGAATGTCTGTACACTACATTCATATTCTATATATAACTTCGGTGACATGCTGCAGGACCATCTTCATCTTCTTTTGGCTGGTCCCGTTAGGGATTGCCATAGCGGATTATCATCTTCCATATCTTTCTGTCCTCGGCATCTTGCTCTGTTACACCCATCACCTGCATGTCCTCTCTCACCACATCCATAAACCTCCTCTTAGACCTTCTTCTTTTTCTCTTGCTTGGCAGCTCTGTCTTTAACATCCTTTTCCCAATATACTGAGCATCTCTCCTCTGTACATGACCAAATCAATGCAATCTCACCTCTCTGACGTTTTCTCCCAACCGCCCAACTTGAGTTGACCCTCTAATTTACTCATTTCTAATCCTATCCATCCTCGTCTCACCCAATGCAAATCTTGCATCTTTAACTCTGATACCTCCAGCTCTGTCTCCTGCTTTCTGGTCAGTGTCACTGTCTCCAACACATATAACATAGCTGGTCTCACTACCATCCTGTAGACCTTCCCTTTCACTCTTGCCGATATCCATCTGTCACAAATCACTCCTGACACTCTTCTCCACCCATTCCACCCTGCCTGCACTCTCTTTTTCACCTCTTCCACAATCACCATTACTCTGTATTGTTGGTCCCAAGTATTTAAACTCATCCACCTTTGCCAACTCTACTCCCTGCATCCTCACAATTCCACTGACCTTCCTCTCATTTACACACATGTATTTTGTCTTGTTCCTACTGACCTTCATTCCTCTCCTCTCATATCATATCTCCACCTCTCCAGGGTCTCCTCAACCTGCTCCCTACTCTCGCTACAGATCACAATGTCATCAGCAAACATCATAGTCCAAGGGGACTCCTGTCTAATCTCGTCTGACAACCTGTCCATCACCATTGAAAATAAGAAAGGGTTTATAGCCAATCCCTGATGTAATCCCACCTCACCCTGAATGCATCCGTCACTCCTACCACAGACTTAACCACTGTCACACTTAAGGATGAGAATAGGATTTGAATTGTTGCCATTAGAATATAGAGGAGTATGTACAACTTGATGAGGATCCAGCTTTTTTGAATTCAGTATTGTCTGTTGTCTGCAGTTTTTGAAATTTAATACCTGAGATGTCATGCAAATTTGGAGTCAAGCTTTCCTACTAGAAATATGTAGTTTGCTTTCTCCAAGTGAGAGAAGCACAGCTATTTCCTTGGGATCTTGATCATTATAGAGTGTAGAAATGATTATATGATTTACTGATGGAGTGGTATTGTTGTTGCACTGTGGAAGTTACACCAGATTGACAAAGCCTTGTGTTTACTTTATGCCCTCATTTTCACCGTGGTTACCAGCTTTAGGCAGTGACTGAAACAATGCAATTGCAGGTACAGTTGGCCTTGCTTAGATTTACAGTATAATGCTTGGTCAAACTGACAAGATCAACGCCTTGGCAATTCAGTGGTATCTCAGAAAAGAGCCTTTGCTTCTCAAAATCAAGAGGAACCATTTAATGTGGTTTGGCTATCTAGTAAGGATGACTTATTGGCAACTCCTGTATGAGGTATGCAACATATGGCTTACAAGAACCAGAGACAGACCTTTAACATGGTCACAGGTATAAGTACTGCTGCTTCACAGATCCAGAGTTCCTGGTTCAAATCACAAGCTGGTTTTGGAGTTCTGGAAGCATTCTTGTGGAGATTTTCTCTGGGTACTCCAGACTTGTGTTTTAGAGTAAATGGAGATTGTGAAATGGCCCTGTGTGGGTAGGGCTGGTGTCTTATTTACTGCTGATTACTGATTTACACCCGATGCAACTGGGACAACATCCTGCAACCCTGAATTGGATTTAGAATGTTTGAGAATACTAAGTTCCATTACATATAATTAATGCTTTCATAGATAAGAAACTTAACCTGAGTTAAATACTTTTTCTAATAGAAATGTGATGGAGTTACCCATTATTTATACATCCTAATGGCACTTGTCTGCTAATGTTTTCAAAATATACTGTGCACTGCATTACTTTTGCCTTTTAGGTTATTACCAGAGATAACTTTAACTTTTAAATTAGACATTCATATACCATAGGCCCATTTGTATTGAATTGTTTTTAAACAAAGCATGCCAAGTCTATCTTATTCTGAGGAAATAAAATGGATGATTGACTGCAGAGCAGTGAAGCAGATTTATCTGGAGCTTAATGTAGAGATGTACTGTCTAAGTTACTGTTGTAAGAATATATTGTTCATCAGCCTGTGTCCATTATTAATGTTGTATGCCACCAGCTTACCATTGATCTTGGATAAAATGGGATAACTAAACTGGAGTAATGACATTTTTCTCAAATATGGAGTTTAGTGGAGAAAACAGTACTAACAATAAAACAGTGCTGAGGTGCAACAGTTAGTGTTGTTGCTTAAAAAGGTTCATTCCTGAGTTATGGTTCTGTATGAATGGTGTTTACAAATTGCTAACATTGTCACAATTTTTTCCCAAAAAACTATGATTTCATCCCACCACTTAAACATATGCTGTTGATGAGGGGTGCCTAGGAAGCAAAACATTGACAGGGTGTTGTAGACCAATGTAGACCTTGAAAAAAGCAAACATGGCTCTTCTCTGATACTAGAAGACAGGAAAGCCAGCTAAGGGCACAGATAACTTTCCTACTTTTAAAGGAGGTTGAGAGAAAGAAAGAGACAGCAAGGCTACTAAAAGCTGGCAAGAGTTGGGAACACCCCTGGCCAATGGTGGCATGAAAAGAGGAACAACATTTCTCCTTAAAATATGTAGTCTTTAAAGAAAGGAAAAAGGCTGATGTGTACCTTCCAGCCTGCTTTGTGCAGCATACAACAGTTCCTGATTGCATGTGGCACATTGTAGATGAGTGATCCATATGCAGATCAACTGCAGAAACAGCACTGCAGGGATACCATAGTACTGTTTGAGGGTGTTCCAGCCTGGTGCTCTTGAAAAAAAAATTGTCAAAACTCAAATTAGGCCTGGCCTTGAAGCTCAAAATCTGGTCTGTGTCCAGCTCATTTACAAAAGGGCAGACAGTAAAAAGAAAGAGGAAAAGGATCAGGAGCAGAACGATAAAGCACAAAGCAAAGAGACACAGCAAGACTTCATAACTGGAAGAATAACCAGAATGAAACATCTAAGCTCAATACGCTGCCTGAAAGACAAAACCCAAAGACTTTCTGAGCTTGATAACCAAAGAGATGTTAAAGCACAAAAGAAATGTCATCAGTTTTGTTTTCCAAAATTTGGATGATTACCTGCACTGAAGAGGGGGATTAAATGCAATAGCAAATGATGATGAAATGCTGGCATCAAACAACACAGACACTAATGCCTCAGCACTGGCCTGTTGTCACCAGCCTACTGAGCTGCAGCATCAGAATGTATAGCCCCTTGCAATAAACTTAAAGATGACACAATAAATAACAAAAGGCAAGGAAAACACAGAATAATAGAAGAATGACAAAGAAATATAGAAAAACAAAAATAGCAAAACAAACTATTAATGATGAAAGAAATTAGAGCCGGGGGGAACTCTGGCAAAACTTTAGCAGATTCAAAGATAGGATGCTTATGCATGTGGTAAGATAACCTAATGCATATGCAAAATGGAGATGAACATAAAGTGCTAGCAGAAGTGAAGGACTATAAACATCAAAATGACAATGTGTGGTTCTCTAAACTGATAAATAAAGATGATGGCCTTGATGAAGTCTTCATGCCTCCTTTGATAGGAATTAGCCAACATTGTTATGATTGTTTTTTCTTTTAGTTTTATCCTGTTCTCCAGAGAGCTTCCTGGAGTTAAAAAATAAATGGTTATTATGGTTTGTGGGACTGCTGAATCAATTCCCAATGGTATATTTTATCTGGCTTTATTTTAAAGTAATCAAAATGATTTGCTTTTTTTCCAGTAGGCTGTAGGGCGATGATAGCTCTTGCAGTTGTGTCATTAGATCTGCAACTGTATGTCTTGGGCACTCAGGTAAAGGAAGGGGCAGAGCAGTTATCTGATCACTGCCTGGTTGTGAGTTGGATCAAATGGCCTGGAAAAATGCTGGGCAGACTGGGTAGACCAAAATGTATATTGAGGGTATGCCAAAAAATGCATAGAACTGTAAAATATATACATATTGAACTGAGTATTTTGTGTGTATATATTTCTGCATCCATGCTGTTGTGTTTCATTTTTCTTTTTTTATTTATATGAAGAATTAATATAATGGCAGACTAGTGTACTTGGACTTTTAAGGCCACTGTAGAAAAATGATACAGGAGGCACTATTTAAAGCAGAGGTGCAAAAGTATGTTCAATTAAGGGGCACCGGACAGAGTGGCTGCATTCAGTGTTTTGAATGACTCCTGTCACACACACGCACGATTAGGAAGCAGCCATCAAGTCCTAAGGTGAGTGTTACTCCGCGACGTAGGGGGTTGGTTATGTGCACTGATGTGTCTTTCTCTTTGCCAACAGAAATAAAGAAGAAAAATAAGAATTCACCTACCTTGCTTCTGGGTTCACAAAATGGCTGCAACATCACCACATGCAACTTCCATGATGTCACTTCCATTTGCTGCACAGTGACGTCACTTCCGGCCATTCCCGATGGCATAATTTCTGGCTCTGCCATAATGACATCACTTCCGGCCATTTCCGATTTCATCACTTCTAGCCAATCCCGAAAACGTCATTTCCGTCATGTCACTTCCTTCCACCATTTTGTTTTGATTGTATATAAAAACGCCTTCAAAACGAATGTACTTTGTCTTCTGTGATTAGTTTTTTGATTATTTTGACCACATTTTTCATCTTTGTCCATCGGACAATATACAGTGACATTCTTCAACTCTTTTTGAGTTTTTCTTGTGGCTTATTTCACCACACTCCTTATTAGCTGGTGCAAATGACAAAGATGCCAGCAGTTCTCCATCTAATTTGTTTCCATTTACACTTGTGTGGATTCATCATGCCCTATTTGATTTAACTACACACTTAAGAAAAGAATATATCATTTGGGTGATATCCTTGGAAAAGAAAAAATCTATAATTGAAGAACCTCACATTTCAAACGAACAAGCTGTAAAATTAAGTACGGTCTGATATTGGCAAGGATTGGTTTCTAATTAAGCAGTTGGGTTAGAATGAAAACCTGCACACCACCCCCAGGGTCTACGGTGATTTTGCAGCAGTACAAAGATCACTTTTGATTTCATTCAAAATTTAAGCTTCCAAATGGATAGATCATTTAACAAGTTTGTTGCAGTATTTGGGAATTGGACTGTTTGAAACTGGCACTGTGTCTTCTGTTATTTGTATGCAGCTCATTGATACTGACAAGCCAAATAGGGTGCAGTGATGGCAATAGAGAAGCAACAACTTGGGTGTGGGAGGCTCTTCTAGGACCTCCTAAATCCTACTGACACACTTTCCTTTAAGGAAGCAGAGTCAGAGGACTGGGAAGAGGACTCACCCATCATGGGAGCTGAGGCAGTTAAAAAACATCATACCCATTAACAGCTGTGTTTGGTGGACTTCCAGATGGCCTTAAAGTGGAGAAGGACAAACAAACTGTAATTGCCTTTACTTCACTATTGGCATGTAGATGTGTCTTGCTCAACTGGAAGAATTCTAAACCACCTCTGTTAAGTCAGTGGGTAACTGATGTTATATACCATTTGAACTTGGAAAAACTAATTCTCTCTTAGAGGATGTGTTCAAAACTTTTTAAAAACCTGGTAGGATCTAATTAATAACATTTTAGAATAAGCATTTATATTAGGGAAAAGGATTCTCTCCCCCTTTTTTTCAGCTCTTAAACTTTTACTCTGGCTTTTGGCCTTCCTCTCTTTCTCATGGTTGGGGGTTGAATTGAATTCAGTTTTGTCAAGTTTGACTTCCATGTATGGAATAATACTAGCTTTTAATTCCACTTTTTAGTGAACTTAATTAATTCAATAAAATCTAAAAAGGCCATTGGGGGTATGGGGGAAATAATATTTGGAACCTGTGGGAAAAACTAGAGAGCTTTTGGCAGGCACAAGAAGGTCATGCTAAATCCACATGGGCTGTGACAGATCAAGGATTTGAAAACCGGAACTCCGGAAGTATGAGGTAGCGAAGCTAACCACTCTTTTATTCTATTTTCAAATTTCATTCAAAAAAGTGCAGCCTGACTGCTCACGATATATTGTATATATGCTTTACATAGATGTATTTAAAATATAAACATGTACTACCACTTATTCAGTTTCCATCCCATTGTTATGCTTTTTGTCCTTTTTTGCTTTTTGAATATGCATTCTGCTTTCATAAACTACATTTACTTTTTTTTTTTTTGCAATACCCGGAGAAATCCACTTTAATTCTTGAGCATCTAGCATGACCATAAAAACAATGTGACAATCCACAGGCTAAGCACTGCCAAGCATGGAGTCTGGAAAGTCAAAGCTGGCCCAGCATGAGTGAGTGTATTTGTGTGTTTATGTGTGTGACAAAGGAGGATTTCCCTGTGATGGACTACATCCTTATGCCCTGTAACTCTGAACTGGATATGCTGGTGAGAAAATGGAAAGATAAATGGATGTTTATTATCTAAAATAATGAAAGGCATCCCATGAAGCAGAGCTTAATATGCATTTAATTAAAATCTAATAACTATTTACATTAAACAAACATTGACCTTTAAGAACATTTTCTCCTTTTAAATGCTAAAAACACTTGACACAACAAGAAGATGCTAGTTGGAATGCAGTTGAGATGATTCCAGAGTGTGCCAACCTATAATTGTCAGTGTAATTTGCAGTAATAGTGTTTTGTAATTAAGAACCTTTAAAATAAGCATTGTCATTCTGAAGGGGGCCATATGAAGCGGTCATGTATCATTTTGATTTTCTCTAATTAAATGTAATTAGATCTAAATTAACCAAGTTAAAACAAAGAAAGCACAATTCACTAGCTCATTTACATTTTCTGTACAAAATGGGTTCCTGTCATTAATACAAGACATATTTTGAATATTTGGTGCTTCAGCCTTTACAGCAAAATAGTAGCTTCAGTCAAGGGGATGCTATTAGTTAGGTTCGGGGTGGTCTGTTGGCAGGCTGAGGTGAAGTACAAATAAAAGTACATGGTAAAATTCACAATGGGTCATGGCTACACAGCCAATGTGGTTATCAGTGAGGAAGAAAAACGTTCTACAGTGAGAGTGACACATATTTGTCATTATGTCAGTAGTGTTACACTATCCTTTCAAAAAATAATACATTTTTCTGACACGCATTTAAGCACTGCTGTAATCTACCATTTTGTCTTGCTCTGCTGGCTGACTAAAAATCCAAAAAATCTGATATAATGCATACATCTATTACTAAGGCAGTGAACAGACCCTAAAATAAGAATCTTGTCCCAGTTATCTGTTGTGAGACTTGCCTGGACACTATCAGAAAGACAATGCATCTTTATAAAACTCTTGTTTATTTTTCGTTCTCCAACACACAACAGTCCCACACAACACACTGTGCTTCTTGCCCCAATCACCTTTACACCAGGCCTTTCTCTCACTCTGTCCCTGGACCGCCTTTCCTCTCTCCACGGGAGCCTCGTCCTGCTCCCATTCCTGACTCTAGCTCCCAGACTGTAGGAAGGCAGGCCCTTTTATTCTCACCCGGATGTGCTCTAGGTGCTCCCTCCGATGTCACTTCCTGGTGTGGCGGAAGAGCACTCGGAAGCGCTCCGGGCATCCCTGGAGGGATTCACCTCCATCTTCCCAGGTGTGGTGGAAGTACATCAGTCCCGGGCCCTCTGAGAGTCAGGGCACCCCCTGGCGGTGGCCATGGATCCCAATAGGCGTAAGCCTCCTTGTTCTTCTCCCATGGTCCTCTTCTGGCCCAGAGGACGTTGATGCCACCTTCCGGTCCTTGCTGGCATCCCGGCCGGGTCGCAGCCCCAGCGACTCGCCACACTGCGAGTATGAGTGGATCATATCAGATTGCTGTTTTACTTTGCATTACTTATACCAACCTCCGGCAACTACTAAACCAGCTTTCACTTGGAAAATTAGAGAAGAGCCAAGCAAAATGTTGCCTTTTATTGGCTAACTAAAAAGATTACAATATGCAAGCTTTCGATGCAACTCAGTCCCCTTCTTCAGGCAAGAACTTGTCATTTTGCTTGGCTTTTCTCTGCATTCATAATGGCTAACACAGTACAACTCCCTAGTACTACTTGGAAAAGTGAAAAAGTTTGTTTTGGGGACTTCATATTTTATTTTCAAAGCTAAATAGACTTCTTTCCAGTCTTTGAGACACTGATTCGGTAACAAGTCCATATTGCAAGTTGTTGCCAAATTGCAGAACAAGCAACGTCCACTCGTTCATTTTTTAAATACACTTATTTTGATGCAGCATACATGAGGGTGACACACTCGTAGGCTCAATGGTAGGAATTAAAATTGGACAAGGAACCAACCATCACTAGGCAATCTTAAATCTACCCACACCCCATGGCACAGAGTTGGTTTAGTGTCTCCAGTAAACCTAATCTGCAGATGTTTTGAATGCGTGAGAAAATTACAGAGCTCTTTATGGGCACAAGGAGGTCATGTTATATCCACGTGTGCAGTGACTGAACCAGGAATTGAAAAAAAGAACTCCAGAGGTGTGAGGCAGCAGTGCCAACCACTCTTGTATCATATTTACCACTTTCATTAAAGTAAAATACATTAAAATGTGTTAAATTGCTGTGGAAGACATGCTTCATTGTTCCTGTTCCAAAGAAGTCAGGCACCTCTAGACCTAATGACTACAGACCAATGGCACTTATGTGTCAAATTATGAAGATTTTTGAGAGACTGGTGATGGACTATATGAGTCCTTTTGTGGTAGACCACCTGGACCCATTGTAGTTTGCCTATCAGAGAAAGATGCAATTATTTGTCTGTTCCACAAGGCTCATTCTCACGTGGACAATGCTGGCAGCACTGTCAGGATTATGTTTTTTAATTTCTCCAGTGCCTTCATTACCATCCAGCCATCCATGTTAAGGGGTAAACTCAGAGACAGGCCGGTGGATGAGTCTGTCATGCCCTTGATAATGGACTATCTGTCAGGCAGACCACAGTTTGTGAGACTCAATGACTATGCTTCTGATACAGATGTGCGCAACATTGGAGCACCACTAGGACCAGTCCTGTCTCCTTTTCTCTCATTCTGTGCATATCAGACTTTAAATATAACAGCAGGTCGTGTCACTTGAAATTCTCAGATGATTCTGCACTTATGCGTTGTATTAATAAAGGGGATGAGACAGTGCAGCAGAGGCAGGTGGATACCTTTGTTTCTTGGTGCAAAGAGAATTGTCTGCATCTTAACATCAGCAAAACCATGGAATTGGTTATTGACCTTTGCTGCACCAAACAGCCTCTATATCTGATCACTATTCAGAGATTGGATGTAGAGGTAGCCCATTCCTGCAAGTACTTAGGAGTCCACATCAATGACAGGTTGGACTGGTCTCATAACAAAGAGGAACTATATAAGAAGGGGCAGAGCAAGTTCTTTTTTCTTAGGAGAAAGCATTCTTTTAAAATGGGAAGTGACATCCTTCACATCTTCTACAACTCAGTGATGGCCAGGGTGATTTTTTATTCTGTAGTGTGCAGGGTAGGTAACATCACTTCAAAAGACATCCACCAAATTAACAAGCTAATTAAAAAGGATAGGCTCAGTTATAGGACGTACTCTGGACCCTTGGAATTAGTAGCGAAGAAGAGAATTAAAACAAAACTGAATGCCATTAAGAACAATGCTGCACATCCTCTTTCTAACACACTAACACTGAGGACTTCCATCCATCCATCCATTATCCAACCCGCTGAATCCGAACACAGGGGTCTGCTGGAGCCAATCCCAGCCAACACAGGGCACAAGGCAGGAACCAATCCCGGGCAGGGTGCCAACCCGCCACAGGACACACACAAACCACACACTAGGGCCAATTTAGAATCGCCAATCCACCTAACCTGCATGTCTTTGGACTGTGGGAAGAAACCCACGCAGACACGGGGAGAACATGCAAACTCCACGCAGGGAGGACCAGGAAAGCGAACCCGGGTCTCCTAACTGCGAGGCAGCAGTGCTACCACTGCACCACCGTGCCGCACACTGAGGACTTTCAGCCAACAAATCATTCAGCAGAAATGTGTCAGGAAAAGCTGTGAGGGATCTTTTATAACAACAGCAACATGCTCACCAACTCACAAGTTTTTCTTTCTTTATCATTTTCTTTCTTTTTAGTTTTTCTGGTTTGTGTTCAGACTATAGTGTATGTGTATGTATTTTTATTTGTTTGTCTTTTTATGTATTTATTAATTTAAAGATCATTTGTAAAAAGCCACATTTTCCTCTGAGGACAAATAAAGTTCTGTCTCTATCTATCTAATTAAAAATGATCACCATTCAATTTGCACGTAACTATACATATTCATACACATACAATGCCTAAAAGAAGTTTAAAGTTTAATATATTTAACGTTTCATATATTAAAATCATATGAGGTTTATTCAAGGTGAAGTTAATTTTGCTTTTTTGACACTGATCCACAGAAAAAGACACTTTAATGCCAAAATGAAGTAAGACCTCTGAAAGTGATCTAAATTAACTACAAATAATAAACACAAAATACAGAGTGTAAACAAATTATGTATTATCATCTATGACACCACCTTACAGGTTCATCTGGTGCTTGATAAGAATAATACAGCAGATAATACTTTGAAAACAAAAGGTGATGAATTAAAAAAAGAAACCTCATTGGGAATGATGGGTCCCACAGTGTGAAAAACCCGGACATACTGAGAGTTTTGTAAAATCCACCTGGATGCCTGATAGGTGCCTAAAACAAGGACATTTCCAGATACATGCAGTATGTTAGCCCTAATTTAGTTGATGCAGCTTTAGCAGCCATGACACCCTTGAGTCCGTGTGCACAGATCCCTTTTTTTCTTTGGAAAACTTCTTAAACTCAGGGTGTATGAGAACTCTGATGTGAAGAGCCTTGTTCAAGTCCAGCCACAAATTCTTAACTGGACTAAGATCTGAACTCTGACTTGCCCACTCCTCAATATTAATGTTTTTAAGCCAAGCTTTATGCTTGGTGTCTTTGTCTAACTGGAAAACAAATCTTCTCCTAAGACTCAGATTTCACTGCAGACTGCATCGGGTTTTTCTTCATGATTACCTGTATTTTGCTGCATTCATTTTACCTTTCACCCTCTCAAGCCTTCCAGGGCTGTCTGCAGAGAACCAGTCCCACAGCCTAAAGCATCCACCACCATGTTTCATTTTGGGAGTAATGTATTTTTGATAATGTGCAGTGTTCACACATAGTGTTTAGTCTGATGGCCATAAAGCTTCTTACAGTCATCAGAGTGTCCCATGTGCCTTCTGGCAAACTCTAGCTGAGATGTCACCTACACTTTTTAACAGTGGTTTTCTCTTTTTAACCCTCTTGTAAAGCTGCAATCTGTGAAGCACTCAGGCAAAAGTTGTCTGCAGTCTCTCCCTTCTCATCCCCTGTAGCTTGTAACTCCTTCAGAGTTACTACAGGTCTCTTGGTGGCTTTCCTCAGTAGTCTTCTTCTTGCACAATCACTCTGTTTTTGTGGGTGGCATCTTCATTTTTTCTGGATTCCAAGCAGTATTTAGTGACTTGAATATTTTCTTGCATCCACCCTGACTTGTGCTTTTCAATCACCTTTTCATGTAGTTATTTATACTGTTCTTTTGCCTTCATTGTGTTGGGTAGGCCACCATAATGACTCACCACAGTTTGGTCCTTTCACACAGAGGTGCATTTAAGCAACAATCAACTGATATTCTTTGATTACAGACAGGTGATCACCACTGAATTCATTCAGCAACTTCCAAAACCAATTTGCTGTACGAGTGATGATTTGAAGGGTATGAATAATTAAGACCTTCACCAGTTTTTACCAGTTTGTGAACTGCATGACAAGAGAAAACAGGACCCTGGACTTGTTATATGCCAATGTTAATGAGGCATATAAATCTGTTGCTTTGAAACCTTTAGGTCTATCGGACCATAGTTTGGTACGGCTCATACATGCATATAAACCCATTGTCCAGAACCACCAAAAAGGCCGTGAAGGTATGCACAACAGAGGATGAGGAGGCTCTGAAGGATGCCTTTGACAACACTGACTGGGATATGCTTTGCGAGTCACAGGGCCAGGGCATTGAAAAACTGAGCCACTGTATCACAGATTACATCAAGTTTTGTTTGTATAACAAAGTCCCTGCAAAGAGAGTGTGCTGTTTCCCAACAACAAGCCATAGATCTCAAAAACTGAAAGCCTTACTGAAACTGAAGAAGATAGCTTTCAGGTCTGGAGATAAGGATGAAATCAAACGGGTGCAGTCAGTACTGAAGAAGCAGCTCCATAAGGGGAATGAACACTACAGAGACAAACCTGAGCATAAGTTACAATTTAACAACATAAAGGAATTTTAGAATCAGATTAGGAATATCACTGGCCACAAACCAGCTGTTAAACACAGTGCAGAGGAAGGGAATAAGAACAAAGGTAATGAACTGAACCAGTTCTACAACAGGTTTGATTCAATCCTGTCAGTCCAGCCCTCCCCCAACACTGCTAGGTTCTGTGTGAAAGCTGAGGTGGTCTCGGAATCCCAACTGCCATCTGCTTTGTGCACAATCTAAAATAACATCACACCTGTTGTCTCCAGTCCCCCTCCACTCCCTGGAGTGTGTGTCTCTGCTGATCAAGTGAGGAGAGAGCTGGGAAGACTCTAAGAAGTGCTCTGTTGGAGCACTTTTAGCCACAGGCTCATTACAGTATGATGTGCTAAGAAGGACCTCTGGGGTTCTTTTCTGCCCATTGCAATTCAATGCTTCCACCCATTGTATTCATTCAATATGTTTATTTAATTGTTTATTTATTGATTGATGGATTGGATGTCTTATTTTATGAGTAAGTATTCTTGTTTTTTATGTTTCTTCTGCTATATGCATTTGAATTTCCCCATGGGATTAATAAAGTATATCTAATGCAATATATTCAATCTAATTATCTAATATCTAATTATCTTATTTCGCGTTTTATTTGCTAAACCAGGGAAGTGCCCCCTTGCGGCACCCAAGGACTCCAACAGTGCTGCCCTTTTGTACTATAGGACTCATATAACTCTGCCTGTGTCCATTCTGGGACCAAGCCAGAGGAGCAATGCTGCTTCTTGTGCCTGGGGATGAAGCACTCTAGGTAGAGTGTCTCCCCCAGTCCATCCACTATTTTTTTACCTAAATGGGATAAATGCATACCTCCCCAGCCAGGTTGAGCCTCCGCATAGTTCTTCCAGTTTAGGCCTCCCAGCCAGGTAACTTGGTACCAAACCCCCACTTCTAGGAAGAGCAGAGGTGGCCATCAGATTCACGAAGTAAAGAAACCACTATGCTTTTAAAATAAAGGATGATTAGAATCAGGCCAACACCTAAGCCCTACAGTATTTCCACCCTGAAACCTAAATATTAACGACTCCCTGGGAAAATGCCCATACAGATTAAACACATCCAACACATCCAACAAACAAATATATGAATATTCCTTATTTAGTATAAGTGCTTCCAAACACGGTAAAGAAAAATAATGACAAAAGTACCAAACAGACACCACGAACAAACTCCCATACGACAGTCCTGGAAAAAGTCTTTACTGTACGTGATAAAAGTGAATCAGAAAACGTAAACAATGGGTAAAGGATGGAAAGATGTGGTGGAATACTCCCTTTTAATAAATGGCTTTCCCGGAACTTGTATAGTGAACACAATCCTACCACCAGAGTCCAGAAGAAGAATAGTCTTCAGAGGCATGCCTCTTTATCAAAGAGCATCGTGGACAGGATTGGGAGGAGAAAGAACCCACCGCCGTCCTTAAATCCAATGGTCATACATCATCCTTCACCACTATGAATGCCCAGTTAATAAATGGTTTAAGTGCTGCTGATGATGGAGTCGATCAGAAAATGGATAATGAAAAAGTCCTACCACATCTTTTCTCATCCGGTTTTAACTGTACAGTGCCTACAAAACACAAACTACAAATCCCACAAGACCCCAGTTTACAAACAGGAATCAGTGCAACCGGAGTTGTTATTCACATTTAACAATCACTCAACAGTATACAAAAATAAAGCCCCCTATGTGGTCCTGCTACAACATATCTGCTTCCTTGCCAGTCAGGATGCCAGTCCATTTTCCATGGTACTCACAGGAGGAAATCAAATAATATTAATCTCGAAAGTCTCATGTAACCTTTGGTGTTTATTTGTGGTTTTTTTTCTACCTGCAAAAAGCAGGTATTCCAAATTACACAGTAAAATCAGTTTTATTTATGCCTCTCATTCACATCGCCATGGAAGAGTGAAGTATGTTTTTCAGAAGGCTAACATGCTGTATACCCTGCCTGCTGTGACCGCCTCCTCTTTGTTGAGGATATACATACTTTCAATGTTTTTTTTTTTAAATAGATTTCTTTATTTAAATAGTAAATGACAGGCAAATGACTGTTAGGAACTAAACACCCCTCTTCTTGCATGAATGGCACAAATTTCAGTGGAAAGGAAACCCAATTTATTTCCCAGATTTTTTTGTGAAGGGAAACATTGAGTTTGGTTGTTAATTCAGTTTCACGCAAATCATTTCGCCCATCACTAATGAACAACTTTTTAACCTAAACTTTGATTATTTTTTATTCAAATTTAGCTTCATTAAAACGTTATTTTAAAACTTTAATAGATTGTAAGGTCAGGCAGGATTATTATTTTTTTTTTATTTGAAGAAAATAACATTGCATACATTCAAGCCAAACAAAACAGACATTTAAATTAGAATAAGTACTCCTGTAAGCCTGGCATAAAAGAACTGTGTGCTCAAAAACAGTTTGAAATTTTTTACGGCTGTTAGTAGAACATTACTGTCACATACTGGAAATTTGGATGAGGCAGCCATTAAATTGAATACGAAGACATGATTTGTCATATGGAATGTTTATAATTTCGTATTATACTTTATTTATTGTGTGTCTTTCTCACTTTCAAAGCATTTAACGTGATCAGGATTCCTTACAAATTCAGTTTCATCTGTGCTTTTACAGCTGGCACACTGATGCATTGCTCAGGGTCACACTGCGAGTTTGAAGTTAGAAATAAACCTGCATTTTTGTTTTCTTACCCACTTAATATAGAAATTCTTGATTTAATTATTTTAACATGTGTTTTTGGTAGATTATAAATCAGATGGAGAGAGAGGTTGGGAGTATGGACTGGTACATGGCGTTGCTGCACCCACCACCTGAATCACCTCAGGACCCTAAATTAGGACCCGAATGCAGCCAGCCATGCAACAGGTGACACCTCAGAATCACACTAGTTTGAATGGAATGGAACTGTGTGAGGTTCCTTATAGGTGCTGGAGTGCCAATCCTGCCACCAACCCCCGAGTTTTCCCTGCAAGTTGGAGGACCTGCTTGCAGGGCCGGATGCAGGTTAACGTCATACCAAGGACGGAACAATTGCAGGTTAAGGGCCTCCTTGCTCAAGGACCAAATGGAGTGGAATAAAGAGTGGAATAAAGAGGTGTAAATTTTGAAATTCCTATTTCTGTACCATTTTTGTATAATATATATTACATACTAGTTTATGTATAGAATGTTGGTAATGATCCTTATGAAGTGGAACAGGTTAGAAGATATGATGACACTACAAGGATGGAACACAACAGGTCTGAATTTATCAGTAAACATCCCAGGCATGACAGAGCTAATTAGCCTGGCAGCAGGAGATGTGCTGCAGTTGGCTGTTTACAACTCCAGAGTCATGGGGGGTTACATGTGTGATGCATGTTGAAAAAAGAAGCAATATAGAGTGTAACATCCAAACACACTAAAGAGCTAGCACTTCAGCAAGTTCCAGTGTTGTCTAACCTCACTCCACAGTGAGACCAAGGACTAAACGTAGGAGACTATGCAGTTCCTCAGAAATATCAGGCAGCCGTCTTTGGGACGTGGCCCTCTAAAGAATACAGAAGGTTTTGGGGTGCAAATACACCAAGAGCTGCAACAATGGTCTATGAGTCCCTGGAGCAATTAGAAAGCTGCCCTTGTGCAGAGAAGATATTTCTAGCTTAGGCCAAAAGTTAATCCCAAGGTGGGAGTTTAAAGTCATCTTAATACGTGAAAACCATGTAAAACAAGTTCAGCAAAATGGAAACTACTTCTTAGGGATGTTTCACCAGCAAAGGACATTTGGAAGCTCATAATATAACTTTGGAAAAAAGATGAAAATTTGCAAACCACTAAGGATAATACAGTTGAAGACACTGTTTTCTTTCCAAATACTTTATTAAACTTGTTCATGAAGAATACTCGGAGGTGTAGATGGAAACAAGTCAGATGAAAAACTGCTGGTTCTTTTGTTATTTGCATCTTATTGCTAATAAGGAAGGGGGAATGCTGCTGTTTAAGACTAAAATAAGCAGTTAAGGGTGGGACCCTTAACAAGCGAGGCCACTAAAATGAAGCATAAAAATGCTGCTTGAGCAATAAATGCTTCAACACCAATAACTGGCTTCTCATTAAGAAATTGGGTGGGCGTAAGAATCTGCTACAGTCCTCCAGGACCAACTTTGAAGATACCTGTTTTACAGCAGTGAATTCAATGACAAAGTTTCAAATGTAAATATCCAATTTGGGTCAATGCCATGGCAGAAACAATAGAATCTGGTAATGGTTTAGAATAGCAACATCATGATTGGGTATATATTGGGTTGGCTCTGTGCCTAAAGGATCTGGGCTGGTAACTCGAAGGTTGCTGATTTGAAACTTGGCAGTGACAAAAGAAATGTTACTCTGGTGGGCCCTTGAGCAAGGCCCTTAACCTGCAATTACTCCAGGGGCTAAACTAATAGCTGACTGTGCACTCTGCTCCTAAAACTCTGAGTGAAAAACAAGAGAATGACTGTATATACAGTATATCCAAAAAATAATTCTGCATATGCCGCATTTGTGGTTAATTGCTACTTGACACATTACAAAAGCAACATCTGCATTATAAGGTTAATCTATAGTTGCTTCTCACTCTTTTTTATAATATTTGATGAGCTGTTATGTACTGTATAAAGTATAATATCAATGTAATATTTTCACTGGGTCCTTTATTCTAAATATTTATGTGAAGTAACCTTTAAGGTTAATTCAAAATACCAAAAAAGATGACACCATGTCCTTACAGCATAAAAAAAAAACTCATATTTTTAAAGGTCAGAATATTTTCTCTTGTTTTCTCCTAGCTGTTATTTGAGAAATATGCTTATAATTCACCTTGAATGTTTATAATTGATTTTTCCACTACAGTCTCGATTTATAAACTCCTAATATAACACAGAAAAAGTAGAAAGTTACTTGACTTTTTATTATGCAGTCACCTTAGGAAAACAATGCTAAAGATGCTGCAAGGCAAGGTTTCTTAGGCCCCTACGTCATGTTTTTTTTTTGAAGTCCATCATGAGAAAGTGAAAGCAATCAGTTTTCTAAAATGTGTAGACTCGCCTAAACACCATGGCATGTGGCAAGAACTCATTTTGACTGTTCAGAATAATTTTTAATGTGATTTTATGTGTACCTGGAAGGGTTACAGAATATAAGGTAGATATTTCAGTTTTTAAAACTATAAATCTAATGTGCTTTCTCTGTTTTTTGTGAATATAACATTTTAATATAACAATATTTAGACATTCTACTTTTTAAAGCTCTAAGCTCCATAAGTGAGCATTCAATTAATGGAGAACTTTATTCAGTTTGTTACCTGGAACTTTCCATCCATATTGAAATGGAATGTATTTTATCAACAGCTGATTTCCATTCATTGTCTGAAAGTTTAATTGAGGTATCCCATTCCCATCATTCCTGAAGGTAATTAACACTAGACTTCCTGAAGCCTACGAAAATATTCGTAATCCTGGCCCACCTTAAATCCTTTCACACCTCTCCATCAGCGTTTTTTATTTTGTAAATGCATCACTCAGCACAACCAGTAAGCAGCCTGCTGTCCCATCCACGCCTTGACAGAGCTCAGCTCAGGCAAAAAGTTCTCCCAGCTCAAGCCAAGGCTCCTAATCTGCATGTGAGGTGCCTTGTATAGGGTAAATAATACAGTACATCATTATTTGGAATACATGCATTTCATGTGTGGTCCATGTCTACAAAGATCTGGGTAAGTGTAAGATGAAAGAAAATGCGAGAAATGCAAGAAATGCTGAACACATATACCTAAAGCAGAAGCTTTTTCCATGTCATACTAATAATGACGTGAAGTGTACAATGTGTGAAGAGTTTAGTCTAAATATCAAATAAACACGTGTGCTTTTATTCAAAAATGTAACCAATATAAAAAAGAAAACATTCAATTTACATGTTGCTGTCAATGCTCAAATGTCAATTGACAGGAAGTTGACATGTATACTTGAATGGTGTAGAGGTAAGAACTGCTGCCTTATAACTCAAAGGTACCAGGTTTGATACCAGGCACTCTGCATTTTGAGTAGTGAGCTGCTATTATTATTATTAGTAGTAGTATAATATAATAAAAATATACATTTGATTTGAGTCTGTAACACCCGGTTTAAATTTTGGCTACTTGTAAAAGTTACCGTTTGTTTTTTTATTAGTTTTACTCTCAGTGACATTCATGTGTTACAACAAACCTGTCTCTCCCTCTCTGAGGTGATGGCATTTATCTCCATTCTTCTCACAAGAGCAGCGCTGTGGCTGATGCCTGCTTAGAACTACTTGTTGTTCCGGCAAAGATACGATGTCCTGTGTCCGCTATCAGACTGGACAAAGACAGGACCGTAACAACAGACAGTTTCTTCACAGCGCTTTCACTGGCTAATAGACTGCTGCACTCTGCCTGGCCCCATAAAGTAAAGTGTGACTTCCACCTGCAGATAAAGTTACTTCAGTACGTAAGCAATTCACCATGCTAGTGTTTAGATCTAGCTGTGCCATGATGACGGTGTATGCTCCCAAAAGGTATTTGTGTCTGCTGATATGCCTTCAGTGATATATTTTACAGGTAGCAAAACTTTACACCGGCTGTTACAGACTGAAATCAAAGGCTTGTTCTTTTTGGGCATATACGGCCGTCATCATGGTGCTGCTAGATCTAAACAGCAGCGTGGCAAATTGTTATTTTGAATGCCACATAGCTGATAGGTGTGTTCTGCAGATTCTCCTATTGATCTTAGCACCACTTCATAGAAGGAGTATTTGGGATTTCCTATTAGTTTATCCTCGCTTTCTAGTGAGGTGTTTGTTACTCATTTACCTCATCCTAACCTTGGAAAATCAAGTTGCTGGGTTCTCTACAGTGAGACAGAACTTGTGTTATCAAGCTTTAAGCTACATTTATTTAACTTTGAGTTACCTTCAGTACTTTAATCTATGCTTTAATAAATCATTGTTACAACTTATTTTAATTATGTACTTGTAATAAATTGTAAAATATTATATATATTAACTAAAAATTCCATAATACTAAGTGCCTCTGTTTAAAAAAATCTGGTTTGATCTTATGATATTACAGAGGCAAACACTGGGGGATCTCCTCCCAGATCTGGACCAGGGCATCACTGAGTTCTTGGACAGTCTGAGTTGTAACCCAGATGGTCAGGCGAGCGTGGAGACCAGTCAGTGGTATCAATTCCTTCATCCTCCCGGAACTACCTGCATACTCTCGCCACATGAGGCCGGGCATTGTCGTACACCAAGAGGAACCCAGGACTCACTGCACCAGCATAGGGTCTGTCAATGGGTCCAAGGATTTCATCCCGATACCTAAAGGCAGTCAAGGTGCCATTGTCTAGCCTGTAGAGGTCTGTGCATCCCTCCATGGGTATGCCTCCCCAGACCATTACTGACCCACCACCAAACCGGTCATGCTGAACGATGTTAACGTTTTCCATGGCTTCTCCAGGGTCTTTCATGAATGTCACATCTGCTCAGGGTGAACCTACTCTCATCTGTGAAAAGCACAGGGCACCAGTGGTGCACCTGCCAATTCTGGTATTCTATGGCAAATGCCAATCAAGCTCCACAGTATTGGGCCGTGAGCACAGGGTCCACTAAAGAATATCGGACCCTCAGGCCACCCTCATGAAGTCTGTTTCTGGTTGTTTGGTCAGAGGCATTCACACCAGTGTCCTGCTAGAGATCATTTTATAGGGCTCTGGCAGTGCTCATCTTGTTCCTTCTTGCCCAAAGGAGCAGATACCGGTCCCGCTGATGGGTTAAGGACCTTCTGTGGCCCTGTCCAGCTCTCCTAGAGTAACTGCCTGTCTCCTGGAATCTCCTCCATGCTCTTGAGACTGTGCTGGGAAACACACAAAACCTTCTGGCAGTGGCACATATTGATGTGCCTTCCTGGAGAAGTTGGACTACCTGTGCAACCTCTGTAGGGTCCAGGTATCACCTCATGCTACCAGTAGTGACACTAACCATAGCCAAATGCAAACTAGTGAAAAAATAGTCAGAAAAGATGAGGAGGGGAAAATGTCAGTGGCCTCCACCTATTAAACCATTCCTGTTTTGGTGGTTGTCTCATTGTTGCCCCTCTAGTGCACCTGTTGTTAATTTCATTAACACCAAACAGCTAAAACTGATTAACAACCCCCTCTGCTACTTAACTGACCAGATCAATATCCCAGAAGTTTCACTGACTTGATGCTATACTCTGATTAAAAAGTGTCCCTTTAATTTTTTTGAGCAGTATATTAAGACCACACTTAAAAACCTTTAACAACTTCATGATGAGGAATAAAGATTTGAAGATTGAAAAAAGACTTTCTTAAGAAGACGCAAACTCAAGGTCAAGAAATAACAAGGATCAAATACTAGATGAATCTAACTTAACCAACAAACTAGCTAAGAACTGGTCCCCAACCAGAAGAAATACAAGTAAACACAGTGAAGGTCTGTTTTTAGAATTCAAAAGCTTGAATAGAGCGGATGATGTAGTGCCATCTTGCATAGTCAATATGTGATGAAACTGTAAATTATGTCAATGCTGGTTTTGTGATAGTGACCAGTATAGCAAAATGTACACAGTATGGCACCTGCCATGAGAAAATATAACTAAATAGCAGCACAAACAGCACAAAAACCTCACAAAATAGTGATAGATGCAGTTCATCACAATATAGATCTTCAAGCTAAGATACTTTGTGGTGTGAGTTTACAGCAATTCAATAATCATTATAACTTAAGACTTGACCTGAAATTTGAAGTTGTGGACTTATGGTAACTGAATTGAAAACTTTTATAACATCCCACTGTATAGCTGTCTAGGCCTGCAGCTTTCCTACCTTGTAATTAATTGATGGAATTTTTAATTTAAAAGAAGTCTTGGAGGCTTATCAAGCTCTTTTGCACAGAATGGTGTTATGTGTACTTTATCAAAATAGTCCTTTACCTGAGCCTCAAATTATTTTCCCAGTGAGTGAATTCTTAAGTGTGTTAGTTACTTATTTGTGCTTCATTATTTAACTTTTTGCTACATATTTGTCTTCTATAATTCAGCTCCAAAACTTTCTGTTTCATGTATTTGTGGCACTAAGATCTTATTGGTCTTCTCACCATATTTATAGTGATGGAGACAAGAAAGTTTAGTTGTTGTTTTTCTTTTATAGTAAAAAAAAAATAAATCTGATTGGAGAACCAAGCTTTTTATTGAGTGTATTTTCACTTGGCAATGTAACAAATTCCTGATGAGTTTCTTGATAATTAGCCCATTGGCTTTCCTAGTGTGCAATTTGTTTTTATGTGAAACATTCAAGATAATTTTTCCTCTTAAAACTGCCTTCAATGTTTCCTAGAGTTTTACCAGAGGAAATCTCTAGGGAATTATTGTTCTCTATGAAATTATCAATTTGAGTGGGAATTAATTTTATTAAATCTTCCTTAGCTAACAATAATGAGTTAAGTTGGTAGGAGTTTTGCAGTTGCCAGTGTATAATTCATCAAGACATCCTATGGTTTGACTCCTGCCCTGCACTATTCTTAACAGTCTTAAGTTCCAAGGTCCTTTTCCAAGGTTAAAAATAATAACATTCTCAAACCTACTTAATCCAATTCAGGATCATAGAGATGTTGGAGCCTAGCCCAGCAGCACTTGGCAGAAAGATGGAAACTGCCCTGAGCTAGGTGACAGTCTATTGCAGGGCTTAAGAATAATACTTTATTAAACTGAAACTGATTACTAATCAGGTTCAATTTTTTTCAGCCTGCACACCTTCTTATCAAAGTCATATGTATTGAATTGCATCTGGGTAATTTCATTAAATATGTTTTTATCTTCATCTAAGATTGAACCAATTTGTTACAATGTATCCTGTCTTTTGGCTGAGACAAACACTTCAGTAAATTTTTAAATCTCCTAATTTTTATTCAGTTGGTTACATTTTTTATATTGTAGAAGGGTGATGTGGAGGGGAGTCCATTGCAGGCAGCAGAGGACACTGCACGGAACTGACAGGGCACTAATAGGCTTAACAAAAATAAGGAAATAAGCTCTGACAAAGGTAATTAATATAGCTGTCCCAGGAGCTTAGTCAGAATACTGTTGTGGGTATTAGGACAAATGTCATGGCACGTGACCCAGTGATAATAATCAGAAATATGGGAAGAGCCATCAGAGACCTGTTAAGCCATTAAGTGAAGGCCCCCAATCTCATAGGCAACAGTAGATGTGGCTTATATTCCACCCATAACAAATTAGCACAGCCGGTGGTTCCTATTCCAATGGCCAATACATGACCTCCTGGTAAGTATGGTGATGACCAAGCAACCTGGGGTTTCCTAGAACTTTGAGTATGCTGGTCCTCAAAACATCTTAAAACACCTGTAGTCAGTGGATGAAGTTCTAGAAATTTAAGAAGGCAATTCTATCCCTGGAAGTGGTTCCTGGCTGTTGATTAAAGGTTATTTCTATCTAGATAACTAGTCAACATCAAGCTGAAATGTAAGCTGGACAAGCAGTCATTTAGCAAGGACAAAGAGAAGCCTCTGTATTAGTTGAGAAGGTGTTAAAGAAAGCAGAATTGCTTTAGCTGTACTGTGCTGAGAGGTCTACCAGTCACTCCACGTTATAAACAACAACAACAACTTACAGTATTTCTTGAATAGCCTAAAATCACACAAGTAATGCCTCAATGGGCTTTAATAGGCCCTGTTGTTTGACAGCTGCTGGGCTTATAATGGGGTAAATACAATACACAAAACAAAACACAAGTAATCATCTCCACAGCATGGAATGGCCAATCTAGAATTGACACCTCAGAAATATAATACAGTTGTACCAACTACAAGGCAAAATGAAGAATAGATTATACCACTCACTAAAAGCAGAGCTATCACTTATGAGGATACAGACTTGTTCAAATACATTAAAAAAAGACAGAAACAAATTAACATAAATGATAAACAACAATATCTGTCCATCAGCTAATTGTAGAACAATGACCAGACTGAGGAAAAGGAGTCAGATAAGCCAGACACAGTCACAATCCTGGAGACCTCATCCAACAAGCCATTCTACAACTGAATCAGTGGTGAGCCAGCCAATATGATGACAGGACCCTTCTACCCTATGATTTCAGTGCTTCTGTATCTGAGATGACTTGTCCATAGGCAGGCAAACAACTTGGCAGTAGATGCAAGATGAGGATACAGAGAAGAGAAACAGAATAAACATGAACTTCTCACCTAGAGGTGTTTTAGGAGGCATTATTCTTTTATTTTGCTACATTCCATAACTAATTTTGTTTGCTTTTCCTTTGTATCTTATTTTTTCATTTCTTAGGCATTCAACACAAGAGTGCCCCCTGCATTCCACACTATACATTACTTAATGTCCCAACATGATCAGGTAGTGAATAGCACTGCTGACCTACATATTCAGTGAATTAGGCTCATATCCCATGTCTGATTACTATTTGTTTGATGCACCTTTTCCAGATGTCTGAATGAGTATTCTGGGATATTCTCAAAGACATCTTAGACTAATTTGTAATTGTAAACTGGGTGTGGCTCTCTATCCAGGATTGGTTCTTGCCCTATACCCAGTGCTTCCAATATCCTCTGGCCTTCTGCGGCCTTGAGTTTTTAATTAACTGGGTTTCAGAATGTTACATATTAATTAATTTCTGTAAGTATATTATGTATTTCTTAGTTGCAGTCAATGTTCCGATAATAGTAGAGAGCAGGATATAAACAGCATGCTTTTGTTTTTAAAAAATTAAAATTTGTGAAATAGAGGTGTGAAGGATGGCTGCGGCCCATGCCTGGCAGGGACACCCCTTCACCACATCTGCCAGGGGGACAAGGACGGGAAGTCCAGTATCTCCCCCTGGTCGCTAGATGGCAACCTCCCTGGGTTGCAGTGGTGCCTCAGACTCTCCTAGGGCTTAATGGGAGTTGGAGTTCGGTGCAGCTCTGTGGGGTTCTGCAGGCACCGCCAGGGGGTGCTGCAACAGGAGCGGCTGGCCCCTTTCGGGCACTAGTTTCGCCTTACCCGGAAGTGCAGCCGGATGTCGGCAATCAACCACCTGGATCACTTCTGGGTACCCAATAAAAGGGAGCCAGCATTCACCACTCAGCGGCCAGAGTTGGGTAGAGGAGTGGTGGTGCCAAGGAGAAGAAAGTGCTTTTGCTTTACTGGTGTGCTTAGTGTTTGGGACTGTGTTGTGTCTGTGGGTATGGGGAAGGCGTAGCCCACAGACAAAGAAAAATAAAAGTTCTTTGTTTATTTTACATGTGACTCCCGTGTCCAATCTGTGTCAAGTTGGGTGCTATATAGCGTCTTCTTACAGAGGATAAAACTGATGTCATTATTTCACAATGTAAGATCTGTTCAGACCCCTTCACTTACTCACATGTTGCCATATTGCAGCCTTATACCAAAATCATTCAAATTCATTTTTCCCCCTGTGACCACCAGCGAGAGCTGCAGCTCACTAAACTCCTAACTCAAAAGCATGAACACAAGTTCCAGTGTGAACAAAGAGTTTAATTGTGTAAAACTCTTACACACAAGTGTTTCCCACATTGCAAACTATTTATCTAACACTCAGCAACTCTATTGTCTCTCTTCTGCTCCTCCTGACTCTTGCTCCTCATGTAAAACCCGGGAATACTTCTGGTGTCTCGAGACTGTGGTTTGCGAGTACTTCCGGGAGAGGCTGAAGTCTGAAAAAGTAGGGCTCAATAGTCCCCTCAGCGGCCCCGGCCGGCACACAGTCCCCAACAAGACTGACGCAAAGAACTATAATTCCCAATATACCCTGTGGGTATCTGTAGTGGTACGGTAACCCAGGGAGGCTGCCAAGCACAAAGCAAAGACAGTATAGGAGTGGCTTAGGCACAACTCTGGGAATGTCTTTGAGAGACCCAGCTAGAGTCTGGACTCAAACCCAATTAAACATCTCTGGAGAGACCTGAAAATAGCTACCCCACTGACAGTCTCCATCCAACCTGACAGAGCTTAAGAGTTTTCTTTTATTATTAATAAATATGCTAAATTGTTTAAAATCGTTTTTTCATTTTGTCATTCTGGGGTATTGCGTGTCACTTCCTGTGGTCAAAAATGTATTTTATTTTAGCACAAGGCTGAAAAATAGCAAAATGTGAAAAAAGTGAAAAACACATATTTTAAATGTTAATAATTTGACTCAGATTTCACAAAGGCACTTGCTGGTTTCTTTGAAAAGATTTGCTTTTGCTGATCAAAGATAAATAATTTTCATTAGTGCAACTTTAGCTGCTAATTATACAGTATATTAGTCACTGTTTAGATGAGCTAGATGTTATCTTCACAATAATTACATTTATATTTTACTGCTTTCTAAGAAGGTTATGCTGCTAAGCCTTACGGCTAATTCAGTTTCTTCCTTTTTTGTCTTTTGTATCTCATTGGACAAAAAACATAATTACTTACAGAAGCATTGGGCAAGATTAGAGCAGCAAATTATGAATTTGGCATTCAGACAAATGTGTATGCTCTTTAGGCTAATGAAGTTATTTCCTATACTGTATGTCTTTCCCAGACAGGGCTGGAATTGCTTCTATAATTCTGAACTTTGGCATGAAAGTTGCATTAAGCATCCATTGTTACCGTGGGATCTCTTCCTACACACTTATGATCAGAAACCATTTCTTTTACTGTTACAAAGTTCTTGAAAATGTTTGCACTGGCAATTAATTGATGGATTTTGAAGATATTAATTATCTTTGATCATTAAAAACACAGCAGACAAGGACTAAAACATCAAACATGACTTTGTAAATATAGTTTTGAACAAAATACATATACAATTATACATAGTGCATATAACATGTAGTACTAGGGTGTTGTACCGCGTTAGCCATTATGAATGTAGTGAGAAGTCAAACAAAATGAGGCCTTTTATTGGTTAACTAAAAAGATTACAATATGCAAGCTTTCGAGGCAACTCAGGCCGTTTGTTCAGGCAAGATGTAATCAGCTTGCATATTGTAATCTTTTTAGTTAGCCAATAAACGGTGTAATTTTGCTTGACTTCTCATTGCATATAACATCTAAACCAACTTTAAGACTCAACCAATGATTGTAAATAATGATAAACAAGTTACGTCGGTGCAAGATTATTAAAATAATACAGTAGTTAAGATGAACGAGTAGTTGAATCAGTTACTTTTTCTCCTTGGTAACTTGAATCTCTAAACTGATGTTACCAACTGGACTTATAAATGTTTGGGGGTGAGTTTTTTTTGACAAGTTCAACTAATTTTTCCACAATACTGGAATAGGTTTGTCAGGTTTGACTGCTGGGACTCAATTACCCTATTGCTCCAGTTTTTGAAATCATTCTCTTTTTGTTGGTAACTTTAAGATTTCTAAAGCAAGCTAGAATACCAAAAGGTAAAACAGACTCAGTGTGCAGGTTGCTGAGCCTATGGTATTCTGGATAGCGGACAATGTCTCAAGTATACAGCAGTTTATGAGACTCAAGGACTGTGTCTCTGATAAGAATGTAAGCAACACTGGAGTACCATAAGGAACAGTCTTGTTTCCTCCTCTCTTCACCTTGTGCCCCTCAATCTATAAATATAATACCAAGTTATATCACCTGCAACATGTTACCACCAGAATAGCGAGAAAGTGGAACGTTGAGGCTGAATGACTGCTTCCAAATGACAGACTTGGAAATGATGTGTGAATCACATGGAGACAATATTGAGGGACTCTGTTACTGCATCACAGACTATATTACCTTCCACACACAGACTATATTACCTTCGACTCAATGGTACACAAAACAAAATTGTGTTGGTTTCCTAACAGTAAGCTCTGGATTACTAAGGAGCGAAAAGGGCTCCTGAATGAGAAAAAGAGAGCATTTAAATCTGGTGACAAAGATGCTCTGAAGGACGTACAGCGTGTGCTAAAGAAAAAGCTGAGTGAAGGAAGCTTACAAAGCTAAAACAGAAAGCAAACTCACTTGGAATGAACTGGGCATAATTACTGGACTCAAGCAATTCAGGGCTCAGGTGCTAGAAGGGGATGCAGACAAAGCTAATGCCCTGAACCCATTTTTAGTTGATCCCCCCACCCCCTTACACTGTCTTCCAATGAACAGTTTCCCCACACCATCCCTACTATATCAACAACTCATACCATGTCAACTGGAATGGCAAGTGACGAATCTACCTCTGACCATCAGTATACACTGTCTATAACTGAAGGCCAAGTAAGGAGACAACTGAGGAAGCTACACAAAGGAAAAGCCGTGGGACCAGATAGAGCCACACCTTGAGTTCTTAAGGTCTGTGCTGACCATCTTTTTTGGTGTCCTCTGTCACTTGTTCAGTTTGTCCCTAAGGCTTCAGAAAGCACCATTACTCTGGAAAACACCCTGCATTGTTCCTGTTCCAAAGTAGGCAGGCACCTATTAATCTAATAACTACAGACCAGTGGCACTTACATATCACATCATGAAGACCTTTGAGATACTGGTCCTGGAATATATGAAGCCTCTTGTGGTAAACCACCTGGACCCACTGCGGTTTGCCTTTTGGACAAAGACTGGAGTGGATGATGCAGTTATCTATCTACTCCACAAGGCTCATTATCACCTGAACCAAGCTGGTAGCACTGTGACGATTATGTTTTTTGATTTCTCCAGTACCTTCAATATCATTCAACCATTCTTCTTAAGGGGTAAACTCAGAGATATAAAGGTTGATGAGCCCACGGTGTCCTGGATAATGGATTATTTGTCAGGCAGACCACAATTTGTGAGACTCAAAGACTGTGTCTCTGATATGAATGTGAGCAACACTGGAGCACCCCAAGGAACAGTTCTCTCTCCATTTCTCTACACTCTGTATACCTCCAACTATAAATATAACACTAGGTCATGTCATTTGCAGAAATTCTCAGATGATTCTGCACTTATGGAGTGTATTGATAAAGGGAATGAGACAGAGGTGAGGAGTCAGGTTGAAAAAATTGTTTCATGGTGCAAAGAGAATTGTATGCATCTTAACATGAGCAACACCAAGGAGCTGGTTATTCACCTTCACCACACTAAATAGCATATATGCCCCGTAACAATTTAGTGTGGACATGGACGTGCGGTCACATAATAACATAACATAAAATAAATTTGTCATCTGGTCTATGCTATACATTTGTTTTCTGTATGATTCCAATTATTTTTATCATTTTTATAGTCAAAATCGCTGAATTGGCGTATTTCCTGTTCAAATACAGGGGAGAAACGCGAGGTGCGGCAGCGACATGCCTCACCTCTCCTTAGACTGCGCTATCCTTCACACACTGGGTTGATGCATGCAATTGGCACGTGCCTGTTGCTGTGTCTCTTTATGTTGCCAATATAATATAATATACATGTTTATTGTACACCCTGACCTTTCACAGTCTGGTGAATATCTTTAACTAGCAAAATACCCGCGCTTCGCAGCGGAGAAGTAGTGTGTTAAAGAAGCAATGAAAAAGAAAAGGAAACATTTTGAAAATAACGTAACATGATTGTCAATGTAATTGTTTTGTCACTGTTGTGAGTGATGAGTGTTACTGTCATATATATATATATATATATATATAAATTGTAAGATATGGCCGGCTATGTACCCCGGCCAATACCCCCAAGCCGC
>JANRMT010062856.1:53453487-53467192 GCA_026402145.1 Polypterus bichir lapradei | reverse complement strand
TTTTCTTCAGCGCTTTTTGGGCCTCTTCCTGGTTTTCTACCTACTGCGTGATTACGTGGGAGGCGTGATGATGTCACACGAAACTCCGCCCCCACGGGTTTCACGCTCATCTCCATTACAGTAAATGGAGAAAAACAGCTTCCAGTTATGACCATTACGCGTAGAATTTCGAAATGAAACCTGCCCAACTTTTGTAAGGAAGCTGTAAGGAATAAGCCTGCCAAATTTCAGCCTTCTACCTACACGGGAAGTTGGAGAATTAGTGATGAGTCAGTCAGTCAGTCAGTCAGTCAGTCAGTCAGTGAGTGAGGGCTTTGCCGTTTATTAGTATAGATGAATGTGTGTAACATATTTAGTCTTGCTGATCGGCTGTAAAACCGTAGTGAAAAGGCACAAAGTGAGGCAGACAGTACCATGCTGCACCAAAAGTGGAACATGTGAGCCCAAGAGGTGCTTGTTGCTGCTGTTCTTCTATGCAGAGGCTCTTGCACCAATAAGTTAGCAAGTCAGCAAGTCAAGTGCACTGCAGCGGTCCGTTTACTTTTATTTTTTGTTGCGACTGACTGAAAAATTGGAAAATTAAGAGTTTTAAAACTAAAGGAAAATAAGGAGGACTTTTACAAGAAAGTGTCGGAGATTTTTGTGGAGAAGGATAGGCGCATGGACTTTATTTACAAATAAAGCTAAGACCATAAACAAATTTCAATTTTATAAAAAATGGGATCAGACTAAGAAAACAACAATCCAATATTTAAAAATTAAATTTTGACCTTAAATAAAATCTTGTTATCCTTTTGTTGAACAGTCTATTAAAATTGATTAAGGCATCGGAATTAAAAGCTTTTAAAAACAAATAAATATATCAATTAAGGTCAAAATTGAAATCTGATTTTTTATACACCACTCTATACTTCCATTTTTATTGTATGAGTATGAATTGTGGAATTGCAACAGCAAATTTAGGACACCTGTAGGGTACCGATATAAATGTAACATTCTTTCTTAGCTAAATATGTACGTTAGCTATGTGTGTGTAAAGAATCCTGATGAGATATAAAACATAACAAGTAGTCAATGTGCATGCTGCCAATTGAATAGTGAATAAGCTAGTCTTGGGTTCATATATTTGTAAATCTGACTCTGAAGGAGTGATGCAAGTATTTGGGGGTCCACAGTCCATGACAGGCTGGACTAGTCTAGTAAATCAGATAACTACATATGAGTAGAACAGATTATGTGTTCCTTTAATGTGTTCTTTATATGTTCTATAACTATGATAGAAAAGTTATAGAGCTTTTCTACACTGTAGTGTGCTGAGCTGGCAACATCACTTTAAGAGAAGCCCATCAAATCAATAAGGTAAGTAAAAAGGCAGGCTCAGTTATGGAATGTAGTCTTGGAGAAAGGAGTGGAGGACAAAATGAAGACAAAACTGAGTGCCACTCTGAACAATGCTACAAATCCTCTCTCTGACACACAAATACTGAAAACCTGAAGGCAGCAGAAGTGTGTCAAGATTTGCTAGAGGGGCTCCATCATACTGCAATATGCCTTTATTATGCATTGCTGTGAATGCTTTTTTTCTTCTCTTTTGTAATCTTAGTGTGTGTTTGAGGAGTGTTGTTGTTTGTAATAAGATTTCTATACTTCTTGAGCTTCTTTAAAAGCTAAATTTGCCTTTGGAATAAATAAACTATATCTATCTATATAAGATAATAATAATAAAAAAAAATAACACCATTTTAAAATTCAAAGTAAAAATTTCAATCATGAAATAAAAAAGGTGCTGTAGGCTATTTCTGTTTTTCGATTAAATGCCAGTTTGTAGTGTGATTGTCCCAGGATAGTTGTTACTTTTAGCAATCTCCCTCTGATCTATAATAAGTGCTTCTTGTGGATGAATGGGAGTTTTTTCAAAAAACAATTAATGCTTTTTTAAATTTTATAATATAAATTGTGGAAAAACTCATCCCACCAGTGAACAAAAGTATCTGTCACATATCGTTGACTCCTTTACACTCAATAAGTAGGCTCAAAATCCCAGATACAGATAAAGATAATTGAACAATTTAGTTAAAACACATAGTAAAACAAAGTAATTTTTGAATGGTGAATGATCCTAGCAATATTCACCCCTCGTATATCCATCCTTTTAAATAACTACATAATCTCTGATTAATAAGTCAATAGTTGTTGTCACGCATGTGCACATAAAGAGACAGTTTATTGGCTCAAATAGTGTTGTTTCTCAGTCGCAGCAGAGGTTGGTGCTGTCATCTGGGGCCTCATGCATAAACGGTGTGTACGCACAGAAATGTTGCGTAAGAACTTTTCCACGTTCATATTGCGATGTATAAAACCTACACTTGGTGTAAAGCCACGCACTTTTCCACAGTACCTCATACCATGTCGTACGCAAGTTCTCTGCTAGGTTTTGCAGACTGGCGGCACCCAGCATCAAGGCAGTGCTACTGTTACTGTGTGGTTTATTTTTATTTCTTAGAACCACATTCCTGCTGTGGCTTTATAAATACACTGAAACTAACCGCATATTGTTTATTAGTGTAATGCATCTGATTGTAATTAACTTTTAAAAATATAATGGTCCAGGGAATAGCCATAGTATTCCAAATACCATAACTGCTTAAGCGCTGTTACTCTCACTGCACCTTTTTTTTCTTCTTTCAGTTGCTCCCGTTAGGGGTTGCCACAGCGGATCATCTTTTTCCATATTACTCTCACTGCACCACTCGGAGTATTTATATCACTGTATCTGAGTGGGAAATCACAGCAGCAGGTGATCAGAAAGAGAAATATCGGTATACAGCATCAAGCCCACCCTGCCTCAGCCATGGCAAAACATTTCAAAGCCTTTCCTGTATGGACCTCGCGGTTTAGAACCAGTCAATCAGTCCATCAAGTGCTCCTTGTAGAACTGTTTGTACTTATAAGTACAATCACCTCACTGGAAATTTGCACTACAGTTATAATATTGCACAACCTCGTCACTTTATAAAGCGCGTATTTACATATGATGACGATATCATTTTTAAGATGAAATGCAGCAAAATATGTTGATTATATTATATAGATAAAACTTTAACTTCATTTAAATAATCTGTATTGTTAACAATTAAACATGTGAGGACACGGTTCTGCAGCACTAGCTAGTTCATGGATTGATCCTACCTTGTGTTGTATTCTTTCTAGGGCTGACGCGACACTGGAAGAATAGATGGATAAAATAATTAAACTTGTACTACAAAGATATTTCAATGTTCCTTAAAAGTGTTCAAGAATCATCATTGTAAGCTTACAGATGGCTTAACGTCTCTTACAGAGCTGATTGTGTGGCGATTGGGTATGTGGAGAAAGAAAAGTAAGGACAGGAATTGGAGATTAGTACATTTGAAAGAGACAGTACTGCTACAATAATTTCATCGAAGGTCACGCACAATCACGCACCGTATTCCCCTGTTTAATAACATGCTTTAACTCCTATCATCATGAAAAAGATATCACGTATACATCTCAGTATTTTAATTATTCAGAGAGCTGCAATATCACGAATGTAATGGATTCTGTGTCCTGTCAGAGAAAGCGGAAGCACATAGTAATTCACACACATAGAGCAAAAGATCAAATACAAAGCAAAGCATTTAATGTGCTACTTTAATTACGATGTGATTTGAAAAACTGGTTAATTAAACGATTTTAAGATGAAGTTTATGATATTCTACTTTAATGACAAAATAAACTACATAATTAAAGTGAAAATTTCGAGATTGAAGTTGACATTTCGTGCTTTTTTCCTACTTTGTGCCTTTTTTTTTTCTCTGTAGCCTAATAAACTTTCATATGACACTCAGATGGTGGGCTTTTCACGGCGACTATCACGGCAACTTGATATGCGACAACTTCTTTTTTATTTTGGGCACTGTGTGACTATGTCAGGCGATCAGCTTCCTTTTGTTGTTTATACCACTGTTTAAACCAACAAATAGTACGTTTTTCCTTGCCTCCACTTGGTATTCGCTGAAATTCTTATATTTTCCCTCTTGCTTTTTCCATTTTCTTTTCACAGAAGGCTGAGCTTAAGGGTGATTTATATTGATTTGCATATTCATAGAGACGCAATTCTGGGAGGAGTTGGGGGCGGGTTTAGAAGGCGCGTGCACGAGCGTTACTTTTCACGCTGACCGGGATTTATGGAGCGGAAGAATGTGGAAGTTGGAGTACAAACAGATTCCTGCATCTAGATTTTTCTGTGCGTAAGCACATTTCGGCTTTTGTGCTTACGTCATGTTAGTTCAAATTCTACGCACGCCATTATGCATGAGGCCCCTGATCCTTTCTCCTCTTGTCTCTCTGCAGGCCAACCAAAGACTGAGTCCCTCAATGATGTCACCTCTGGTTCACCCACTGATGACATCACTTCTGGCACCCTCTGATGACATCAATTCCGAACCCACCTACAGACAATATCACTTCCTGTTACAGATTCCCTGATCCAATCTCTTTCTGTTTTGACCATCTTTATAGACTAGACTCATCCTGTTATCTCAGTTCTGTTTTGGACTCTGATCTGTAAAGATGTGTTTCTTTTTTCATACCATTTTTCAAGTATACAGGGTTGCCATCCCCAAACCTTTTAGTTGTTTGGTGCCTTATCTTTTGACAGTGTCAATATATTATTTAGTAAAAGGTAACTCTCAACACACTATAATGCACACTCAGTCATGATTAAAACTATTTACAGTTCATAATTCATACTAATAGCACTGAGTAATGAACTTGTCTTTGGTGAAACCGTTTATAGACAGCATTAATGAAAAGATTATTTATTTATTTATGTTTTATTCTGCTCTGGTAGACACTGATCAAACTCTGCTACTCATTTTACCACAGATTACCTTCTTAATCACTCTAATAAAGTTAAGATATTTATATAATTCTTTTGTTACTTTTAACTAGTTAATGTTTTACCCTTCCATACAGAAATCCCACTGCCACAATTCTTGTAGCCAACACCTGTGGAAATGTAGCCGACTAGAATCTGGCATTTTCTGCATTGTATCAAGGACAGTTAAGTCAAAGGCACGTAGGGCAAAACAGTTTTGTATTTTTCTTTCCAGAAACAAAAGGAAAAAAAGAACATGGCATCACACAACCAGCTTCTCTCCTATGCCCCTAACAGTATCCACTGTGCTTCTGCTTCTTTAATAACTTGATTAACACATTACATATAAAACTATTTCCAAAATACTGTTCAGATTTTCCAGAGAAAACTATTTACAATATACATATACATTACACAATAAAAAATATTCTAACTTTATAATCTTATATATTCTTAAAAAAAATAAAAAATAAGTAGCATACCTTTCCAGAACCAAAAGGAAAAAAAGAACAGGGTGTCACACAACCAGCTTCGCCCCTACACAACCCTTAAACAAACTTGTTAGGAGAGCCGGCTCCACCACAGGGCTAGCCCTGAACACACTGGAAGCTGTTGTACAAAAGATGATTGGATGCCACTGTGAAAAATCCTCTCCATCTCCTCCAGGAGGAAATCTCTTGGAACTCCTAAATACATTCCACTAGGCACCTCTGGGGATCTTGTCTGCCCACTGCTATCAAGCAAATAAATGCCTCCTCCCATTGAACTGAACTAAGAAACAGAGAAAAGGTCTAGATACATTCCCAAAAGTTTGTACATAATGACCAGGAGCTGTGTTAGCTATTGCCGTTTGTGGCACTGCAATATTACACAGCAATACTTTAATTAAAGCAAATTTAATCTGTCAGTTTTATCTGTACAGTTTACATCTTTATAATTACATAAATTAAACAACTCAAATTTCTTCTTAAATACAAGCAGTTTGGTCAATGTAAACTAGTATGTTGATCAACTCCCCAATCTGTTTTCTCAATGTGGCTCTTATAGAAATAAAGTTGAATAGCCCCGTTCAAGTCATCAGTAATGGGATGTGGGAACTGAACATGCACAATTTATGTGCCTTTTTAATGACTCTGGTTATTAAGTGTTTATTTTGTTTTATGTGGTGAACTATCGTAAGACTAGTGGCTAGAACTATTCGTCCATACTGCATTTCATCAAGTTAATAATATAATATGTCAAGTAACTTTTCTTATAATAAATTAATGTGTTTTACATCTTATTCCTTCCTATTAAAGTGTCACACAGCCTATACTTTATGACAATAAAAGAACTTCTTGATAATAAATAATTTTAAGTGCGAAGTACTATATAGTGTAATTATATTTTAACTTAAACATAATGTCTTACCAAATACTATAATTAATATTGAACTCTATTGTATGTCAGTAATTTGCTCAACGTTTATTAGTCATTTGAACTAATTAGTCTATAGTCATGTCTACTTATACTGTAACAGCAACATAGTCTGGAAAATACTTACAAATCAAATTCTTAACGTGAAGATGCCAGTTTGTCCTAATTTAGCCGCCCCAATACCTGCAATAATCTAAAATTAAAAATCTAGTGAGCAGGTTCAAACTGTTTGTATCTTGTTTCTGTCACACAAATTTGTTCCACACAGATCATAAGAGTGCATGTATGTTTATTCTTGTGGATCCACTTTTTTCTTTTGATTAAAAAGGTCTACATTTTTACTGGTGCCTGTAAGTGGTACTGTAATAATCACATGAAAGTCATGACAGGTATGTGAAAATTAACATTGTTATGCATACATAATAATACATTGTGTCATTCCAGGATGGTCAGCCCTATTAGTATATGTTGGACACGTTACTGCAACAGATGCCAACAGTAGAAATTCAATAAATAATGGATGGTGTCCCAGAAATAATTATTGCATGGTGCCCTGCCAAGCAAGAAGGCATAAAAAATAAATAAATAAATGGCAGAAATAGGAGCTAGCAGTTCAGCTGGGTGTCATAAATTGTACCTTCAAAAACTGTTCTCATATTATTTAAAGCTTCCCAGGTTCCTCTTTTTTCAGGGATTATTATTTAATTCTCATTTGTTTATAAAGATATGTAATTAATGAATAATAATTATTGATATATTATTTTCCATTTTGAATTTTCATCAGCTAAATGCAGTCCTGCGTTGTTAGGGGATGTTTAAGAGAATCCATGAGGTTCTGAATCCTCTAACCACGAAGGTAATTCGTTCGGATTTCCAAAAACAAACATCTTTCAGTATTCTACTTCATACTTGAATTTCTCATTTCTACCTCGCACTACTTTGACTTATGGTTCTTAGTTCTTGTTTTGGCTTTTGCGTCTCTCTCAGATATGTCTTTGTGGTTACTAATTTGTGCCTGTTTTCCAAACTGCTCATTTTCTTTGTCCTTTGTCTAATCCTTTCCCTTTCCTCTACTGGCAGTGCACTGGGATGTAACATAGGCAAGCCCACCTGCTTTTTTAAACCTAACTTCCCTGCTGCATAAAGAAACTGGCAAAAAGGGTTTAGGAGATTGATCATAACCTTGAACACAAAAGTAAAATCTAGAAGATCAAGAGAACCAGACACAATACCCGGTAGTCAAATAAGGTTCCCTGTAATTTTTAAACCACAAGAAGAGATATCACACTGGAAGCTGTTACTGAGCATGCAGTGCCAGTTTGTAGGCATCATGCCGATGATGTCACATGATTCAACTTCAAGGCCTGCGTCCTAGCAACATCAAAATGGTGGTGCCAAAGCAAAAACAAAATGGTGTCATGTTGAATCAAACAAAATTATAATAATTAACAAATCCTAAAAGACAGTAACTTATATAAATAACTGTACTGTGAGATTCTCTAATGTCCCTGTAATGTTCTCAAAAAAGACTGCAATTCCCTAGTAGGATTGACTACTGCAATGTGGTGTCCACTGGATGTTCAAATTGTTCTTTATGCAGCCTTCAGTTATTCCAAAATGCTGTTACAAGAATTATTACAAAAACAAGAAAATACGAACACAGAACAGCAGTTCTTAAATCCTTACACTGGCTCTTAATTAAGTTTAGGGCAGATTTCAAAATCCTCCTATTAACATGTAGAGCCTTAAATGGCCAAGATCCAGCTTACCAATCTGTATGTTTCATTACTTACAAACCAGAGGGCACATTAAGATCTGAAAATGCAGGTCTGCTTATGATGCCAAGGGTTAATAACATAACAGTGGGAGGTTGAGCTTTTAGTTACAGGGCCCCTAAGCTGTGGAATGGTGTGCCTTCTACTATAAGAGATGCTCCTTCAGTCACAGCCTCCAGATCCTGGCTGAAGACACATTACTTCAGTTTAGCATAACCTGACTAGAGCTGCTGATTAACTGTACATGCTGCAACTCTGTCATTAGTCATTAGCACTTAAACGTAAGTCATATGATAGTTATAATTTGTTACTAACCCTCACCTATTCTGTTTCTCTTCTCTGTATTCAAATGTGGCACATTGTGCCACTGCCCACCTGCCAAGTTGTCTGCATGCCTATGGAAAAGTCATCTCTGATAAAGGATCACTGGAATTATTGGGTAGAAGGGTCCTTTCATCAGATTGGCTGGCCTAGCGCTGACTCAGCTGTGGAACAACTCTGAATCCTCTTATGTAATAAAATCCTCTGGACTTGAACTATTACTATTGTACTATTTTGGATTGTATTCCAGGCATGGCAATGATAGATTAGCCATCTAGATCTGTGAAGAGGACAACTTGTGTCCTTTTCTGCATATTGTATTGTATTTATCCCATTTCTGAAAACTAATTCCACACCCAACCTATCTGGAAAGGGGTCTCTCTTTGAATTGCCTTTCTCAAGATTTCTTCCACTTTTTCCCTACATAGGTTTTCTTGTATTCTTAGAGGGTCAAGGCTGGGAGGCTTTCAAAAAACAGGGCCGTGTAAAGCCCATTGTGACACTCCTTTTGTGATTTTGGGATATACAAAAAATAAATTGTCTTTGTTATTTTATTCCACAGCAGGTAGGCATGTTGTCTTATGTATAGCCTCCACCAGCCCTTATCTGGTCCCCTCAGTTTTTTTTTCTCCCCCTTTAACATATTTACAGACATGCATAAAGCAACACAGGAAGAAAAACTTGATCCCAGAAATAGTTTGAAACTATAACCTAGACGTTATAAATTAAACTTATAGGCTCCTTCCAGGTGTAGTTTGTAATTTTTATTAAATCTGGAAAAATTACTGAAAGCATGTTTTCACTTTGTCATTATGGGTTATTAAGTATAGGGTAACAGGCAAAAAAGACAACTGTATCCATTTAAAATTAAATCTACAACACAATAAAGTGTGTCAAAAACAAGGAGGACTGCATATTTTCTGAATGCACTGCATGTACATTTTTGCATATACTGACTGATGTTTCTCTCTTTTTGTTGCAACATTATGTTTTCCATTTGTGTTGCATTTTATTTTCATCTTTTAATTATTGTTTGGGGCACTGGGCTCATAAGTGAAAGTCTGCTTAACAAGAATGTTTTTGTTCAACTGTGTATTTTTTCACAACAATTTTTTTCCAAATTGTTTGCAGTCTATATATATATATGTCTGCCTCCTTCTTAAGCTCGTATTTACTGTAAGCCAATTACACTTGACCACTCAAAGTCAAAAGTCAAAGAAAACACAAGTATAAAAAGTACTGTTAACCCAGCTTGTTTACTGGTCATTTGGTAGGTGTTAGAAACTGTGTTTAAGTAATCGAGCGGAGGCAGAGTGCGAACACACTAGCAAAAGCAACTTCTGCTGTTGTCTGTACAATTTGAATTTATCAGGATTATTTATTAGACTCACATTGATTCATAACTAAACCAGTGGGTGGATTTGCAGATGTCTGGAACAGTAATTTAGCATCAATGGCCGTGCAAATGCAATTCAGTTCAGTTCAAGTTTATTGTCCCAAAAGGGAAATTTGATTTGTGAGTAGTTTTTACAGACAAACTAAGACCAAAAATTAAAAACATATTCAACAATCTCTTTGTACAAATAAAATATAAACAAATCTGATATTGATTTTGAAAATGATCTGCAGGCTAGTAAAGCAGATGACAAAAGACAGGATGAAGTGTAAACTGCTTTCAAATAGTGAAGGGAATGTTCTGATTTATTGTAATTTGTATTAATGATAAACTGAAAGAGGTGTATGGAGAAGTCAGTGAAAGAGAATGAATGGGGATAATAATAATACTTGAGTGAAAATAAAGGACCAAGCTGTAAGTTCTCTAAAGGGAAGGTTACAACAGCATTCAAATAAGAAGAGAAGTAAATCAGAGTGCCCAACTACAGTAGTGTTGAAAATATTGAAGGCTGCAGAAAGCCCTGGAGATGAATGGTTGACAGACCTATGGAATGTGCGTAAAGCGAGGATTCCTGAAGAATGAAAAAAAAAGTGCACTCATTCAGTAAACATTGGAAGGGGTGATCCACTCGAACGAGGGTCATATGAAATGATCAAGATTTTTGGTGCACGTAAATGAAGATGGTTAAGAGAGGGTTAGACAAACAAATCAGTGCTTAAGTGGAAGTTAATGAAATAAGGTCAGTTTCATGCCTGGGAAGTGAACAACAGCAGTTATTTTTTTTCAGGCAAATGCAGGAGAAGCACCTGTCAAAAGGTAATAAACCACATTGTAGATCTGCAGAAGGTGTTTGTCAATGTGTGATACATAAGGTTAGTGAGGTGGGCATTGAGAGTGTTCAGTGTGGATGAATAGTTAGTTAATGTCTGTGGTGATGTCCATATATGAGGAAGCATATAAATATATATATATATATATATATATTATGAGGGGCCGTTCAGGAAAAAAAGATTGGTTCGTAAATATATACATTGGTTCAGATATATATATCGGTTCAGATACATTGGTTTGAATATATACATTGGTTTTAATACATCCGTTCAGATATATATTTCGGTTCAGATATATACATTGGTTGGGATATATTGGTTGAGATATATACATCGGTTTGAATACATCCAGTCAGATATATACATTGGTTTAGATATATTGGTTGAGATATATATAAATTGGTTTGCATAGATCCGTTCTGATATATATACATTGGCTGAGATACATCCGTTCAGATATATACATTGGTTTGAATACATCCATTCAAATATATACATTGGTTGAGATATATATATTGGTTGATATACATTGGTTTAAATATATATATTGGTTAAAATAGATTGGTTTAGATATATACATCGGTTCAGATACATCCATTCTGATATATATATTGGTTCAGATGGATCCGTTCAGATATATACATTGGTTGGGATTTATGGGCAGGCACAACGCGGCCACCCATGTTTAGCAGCTCCCTTTCGCTTCATCATTGCTTCAACACTGTTGTAATTTTTGTGCACATTTTATACAAGTAGCATATGCCTGTCTGTCGCGTTTTGTTTCGTAAGCCCTCTTGTTTGGGGGTCCTCGATTTCAAAGCACTTTTTTTCCTTTCATTATTTAAAACACTCGCACAGATACCCGCCTCTTCGCCTCGCTCTGTCCCACCCCGGCTCATTGTACCCGCCTCACTCGCTCCCTCTTTTCCCACCCATGACAGATTCTTCTCAAAAGCAGAGTTACCAGAAAGCATTAATCGCAACCACAGTACCTCCCATTTTTTCACCTCATGAGACGCTGGTTTGTCATTGGTGGAAAGCCGCCCGGTGATATCTGTTATTCCGTATTAGCAGCATTTCATTAAAGGGCGATCTTCTTCAGCAAAGAACTTAGTCCTGTTTGCTGAAAGGATGTTATGCAGGAAAACACTGGAGTTGCTCTGTTTCTTTAAATGTTGATCAGGGATCAAAATGACCAGAATATTCCCGCTTCACAAGTAACTGATGTTTAACTTTTTTATAGTAAAACTAACACAACCACACACAAGCACGTACACGCTCACACACACACTCAAACTCACAAATCGTGGGTTGCACGTACTACTGATTAAGCGAATCTGTCAAGGGCGATTATTTTTTCACCCCACGAAACAGATTCTTCTCAAAACCTGAGTTACCAAGAAGCATTGATAGCAACCGCCGTACCTCCCATTTTTTCACCTCAACAGACGCTGGTTTATCATTGACCGAAAGCCGCCCGGTGATTTCTGTTATTCCTATTGGCAGCATTTCATTAAAGGGCGATATGTTTCAGCAAGGAACTTAGTCCTGTTTGCTGAAAGGATGTTATGGAGGAAAACACTGGAATAGCGCTGTTTCTTCTGAATGTTTATCAGTGATCAGGGACCAGAATGATCAGAATATTCCTGGTTCACAAATAACTGATGTCTGTTTTTATTGTAAAACTGAGAAAACCACACAAACGCGCGTACACAACACAAACACTCAAACTCACAAATCGTGGGTCGCACACACTACTGATTAAGTGTATCTGTCATGGACGATCATTTTTTTCACCCAATAAAACTTTAGTTCGTCAAAGTTAGAAAGCAGCGCGGTGATTTCTATTATTCCTTATTGGCAGCATTTAATTTAAAGATGATTCACGTCAACAAGGTGAAAGAGTCTCTTATTTTGACAGGACGATCTTTTTTTAGGCTTAAGCATTTTTGATTGACTTACAAAAGAAAACAGTTATTACTTACCCTCTTTGCTTCAAATTGGCTTTTTAAAAAACAAAATAACAAAAGTAGTGCTCAAAATTATAATGCGCCTATCTAACAGGAAGAGGTGGTGGTAAGAGTGAGATTGCTGACTCGCAGTTAAATGATCACTGGTTTGTGTCCGGGGGGCTTCCTTTCTGTTATTTTATTTATTTTTACAAATTGCTTTGAGTAGTAAGAAAGGCGCTATAAAAACGTAAGGAATTAATAACATTTTTATTACTATTATTATTATTATTATTATACATGTGAATGCGTGATCAAATTCAACCGCTGCGTAGTGGGGTATGAATAGGGACACTATGTGCTCGAGAATACCACGAGTTCATTGAAATAATACACAGCAAGGTGCACACGCAATACAAACATAATGTGTATATTGTTGAAGTAAAGGTTCATATAAATTGATTATATACAAATTTTTAAAAAGTTGAGAGATGTCAACTGGTTAAAATGCACGAAATTATACATGTATTGCTTTATAGTCCACATATAGTGTATGCATATTATTAAAATAATGATATAAAAATCATATAAAATAGTATAGAATCTGCGTCGTAGACGTATTTTGTGTCATATTTCTTCAAAGAAGTGTTTAATTAGTTTCCTTTAAAAAATCTTACGGCAAACATGTAACCGTTGAAAATCGCTGATCTTAATCAATTTGTTTTAACGCATGCTCCGTGCAAAATGCTGTCATATCTGTTAGTAAACATGCACGCACAGTGATGTCCTGATGTCTGCGTTCTAAGGCTGCAGGTGTATTAAACGCTATTGACGTTTTACTGGGGTGCTCTGTGATTGAGGGCGAACAGTAAACTTTGTTAAAATGATATCGAAAAATACCAGTCGTCAGTTGTGTTTTCAGTCGTTTTGGCGTGTTTACTGTTCTGTTACCAAAAATTCTTCAACGGGGCTCATCAACAAAGAAACGTGGATAATAAGACTTAGTAAAATATCAGTAATAATAATACATTGCTCGACACCCAGTAACACTTTACAAAGACATTTAAAAGACAGCTCGTTTAAATAAATGTAGCAATCCATTGTCATGCTATAAGTGA
>JANRMT010062856.1:53436771-53448487 GCA_026402145.1 Polypterus bichir lapradei | reverse complement strand
TTTTTCCTGAACGGCCCCTCATAATATATATATATATATATATATATATGGTGTTGAGGACTGTAGATGGGATAGTGAAAGTTATAAGGTGAAGGTAGGGCTGCACGATGGATTAGTTCTGAGTCAGTTTCTTTTAGTGATAGTTAAAAAGTATTTGAAGGATTACAATGGAATCTCTTGTATGCCAATGATGGTGTCAACCACACGATCATGGGACAGATTTGAGTGGGTACAAATGTGAAGGAAGAGGGGGCTGTTCCATTCTCTTTTAACAGGCTTGAGAAGAATCCAGCTGATAGCTAATGATGTCACTTCTGCTCCACCTATAACTGTGTTTCTTCTAGTCAGTGACACATAAAAGAAGAATTTGATAAAAAGTCAACATTATTTGACATACAAATACACTGGGGAATACTTCTGGGAATATTAATTTACACCTTTGTTATCAGATGAAGTATAGAACCGATACTGGTACAGGCTGCAGTTCAGTTGTTTACTTATGGACATAGTTTATGGTGGTGAAGCAGGATTTCTGCATCCCTGTTAAATCTGCTGACGTAACATGGCCTTGTGTACCACTAAAAGCCTAGAAGAATGGGCAACGCACACTTTGTCCGGTCTGAAAGATGAATGATGGCACACTACTATTTCTCTCTCCACTCAGCTGCTCCCACTCTTCTTTTTATTTATTTTACTTATGATTCCTGCAGAGAAATCAGCAAAAAGCAGCAAAACTTCACACAAAGTTCACATTTACTGAGTGGAGTATATATAGTTTTATTGTTTTTTTTTAATGTGTACATCAATTTTAGTATGGAATTAAAGCAGGCTTTATAATAAGGCCCCAAATCTCTAACCAGAAATGAAAGAAGCACAATCTGCTATAGATCACATCTTCTCTATATAATCTTGATAAAAGGCCATGCATGACTAAATAAGTTCCAACATTTTCATTTAGCTTTGGTGCACAAAGATTTGAAGTTCCTCTTTAATACATGTAATTGCTGCCAACTGTTGACAGTGTAACAAAAAGGTGAACACTTAATGTTGGATATCTTTGCCATTGGGAGGCATTTTATTTTAACTGCTAGGTTGACTAACTTTTGATTCCTAACATTCTGTTCTGCATTCAAAACTCTGTTACCTGAACATATAAAAGAATTCAGCTGCCAGCTATACACTGTTTGCATTTTGATGGTCATACTTTAAAGAATTTAGAAAACTTTATTTTGTTTTGTATAGCACAGATTAATAAGACTGGGCAGTATACAAACATATAATCAAAATTTTAAATAGAGAGAATTCTGTATGTTTTTTAGAATCAAATTTATTTGTTACAGGAAACCACATCTTACAGCAAATCAGTCATTTACAGGTGATTTTAAAGGGGCAATACAGTCCTTGCTGTTTCTGCTTGTAATGATGAGCTCTCTATATACTGACCCCGTCTCTTACAATTAGGGCATCTGATTAATTGCCTTCCCTCAAATGCCCTTGGAAAGCATTGCCCATTTCTTCGTTGGTTGTCCTTCTCACTCTTCTTCCTGAAAATCAGTCTCTAGTCCTTCAAGGTCATCCTGTGCCAATACATACCATACCACCTTGTCAGTGCCCTTCTTTACGCATTGATTTGTGTAGGCCAAGGCAGTGCATGATTCCCTCTGTTGTCTGGGGTCTTGAAACCTCCCATGACATACTTAACTGCTTGCAGTATTTGATCTACCCTGGAGTTTTGCTAAGATTTTTTTTTTTTTTATGCAAAGAGTTGTGTGAATCTGAAACAAACTATTGAGGCATGAATTTGATATGGAATCCTTGAAAGGTTGATGAAGTATTAGAACAGCTTAGCTACTTTCTAAATAAATGAGCTTGATGGACAGAAAGGTTTCCTCTCATTTGTCAAATTTCTTATGTTTTTATTGTCAATAGGCAACTCAGCACAATACACACACACACACACACACATATATATAAACAGACCCCATTTTTTTCATATCATTTGTATTTTTTGTGCCAGGTCAAGACTTAGATGGGAGACCATCTAGCAAAAGTATAGTTTTTTCTAGAAGAGATCCTGATGAGGCCATCAGAGGCACTTACCCTGTGATCTGTGTGTAGATGCCAATGTCCCAGTGTTGTAACAGGGACACTGTGCTGCAAAAATTGGCACCATGCTTCAGATGAAACATAAGTTTGGGGTCCTAACTCTATCTGGTTATAAAATATCCCTGTGCATCCTTTAAAAATAGATTAGGGTGTTTCCTGACGTCCTGGCTAAATTGCCCACCATGGCCTGGTCATTCTGACACAGGGTTGCCAGATTATCAAAATCACAGACTGGGACAGCCACCATTTCAAATGACCAAAAAAAAGATGTTAAGGAACTGAGGAAAACAATAAATAGATCATTTTAATTAAATTATAATTATAGATATATAAATATATATAGTCTAAATGTATATGTAAATAAGTACAAATACAGTAATCCCTCCTCGATCGCGGGGGTTGCGTTCCAGACCCCCCCGCGATAGGTGAAAATCCGCGAAGTAGAAACCATATGTTTGTATGGTTATTTTTATATATTTTAAGCCCTTATAAACTCTCCCGCACTGTTTATAAATATTCCCCGCAGAGTTATACAGCATAATCCCTTTGTATTCTCTTAGATATTAGGTAAGATTCATTGAAATTTTGTATATAAACACACTGTTTATATACAGTAAAACCTAAATATTATTTTAAAGATATTGAGTGTCTCCGATATCACATATGTTACAGCCATTACGATAGACAGGCCACCAGCAATAAATACATACAATGCAAGAAAAATAGTATACAGTAAATGTGTGTACAGTGACACTAAACGTACGTACATGTACTAAGCACTGTAAGAAGAAAATTAATTATGGTTACTCACCAACAATGACACGATGACTTGCCCGATAACAATGAGTTTAATTTTACTGCACAACAAAGGAGAGTGTTACAGCCCTTGTAAAGGAGCCACTTCAGGCGATTGTGTAGCACTGCCGTTGTTCTTCTTCTGGCAGTCTTCAATCCAAATCCCTAAAGCAGATTCCATCCAGACTACTGCCTTATTACATCCACTTACAACTCGTTTTGCACCCTGGTTAAAAGGACACTGCAGCCGTAGATCTTATATTGCTTTCCTACTTTTTAAATAAAAAGAATCGTAGCCTTCAACAAATCCAAAACGTTTACCTTTTCGGCAATCGTTAACATCTTCTTCTTGCGCTTGGGCACGGCCCCTGAAGCAGTAGCAGATTGTTTTGGAGCCATAATGAAGGGCTTGACTATGCACAAAGATAAACACTAAAGAGCACAACTCTTTACACAGCGAAACACGTTGATGCTGAATGAGCGAGACGAGACTTCCTGGTTAACATTGCATTCAGCACGCAGGAACTCAACTGCGTGCTCTGATTGGTTAGCTTCTCAGTCAGGAGAACTTGACTGCGTGCTCTGATTGGTTAGCTTCTCAGCCATCCGCCAATAGCGTCCCTTGTATGAAATCAACTGGGCAAACCAACTGAGGAAGCATGTACAGGAAGTAAAAAGACACATTGTCCGCAGAACCCGCGAAGCAGCGAAAAATCCGTGTTATATATTTAGTTATGCTTTCATATAAAATCCGCGATAGAGTGAAGCTGCGAAAGTCGAAGCGCGATATAGCGAGGGATTACTGTATAGAAGAGAACATATATAAAATAGTCACAGAAGTACAGGTATGTTTGATATAACTTGCAACATGTTTTGTGATTCATATAATACAACACAATGTATGTGAATAGAATGCACATACAAAACTACCGTGTTAGTCAAAATGTCTTTATCAGTATCACTTCACCTTTAAAACGAATTACACATGAGTACAAACAGCCATGATGAGCATGAGAAGCATACAACAACACAAGCACACGATGCACATGAACAGACATGATTCAAACACTCAGATTCAGCTGACAGTTACAAATTTTATTCAGAAAAGGTGGTATGCCAGGCTGTCTATAAAAATTTAGTGAGCCTCTTTAATTAGCTATTCAGTATAAAAATCTAATTAAGATTTTCGTTCTACGTACAATTTTTGTTCAATCAGGATTTTCAGAGGCAATGAGGGAATTGGGATTCATCTGTTGAACTTGGGACTCAAATTGGGACATCTGGCAACCCTGTTCTGGCTCCCTTATTAATCCCCTGTTACTTACTGACTAACTGCCCTTCTCACGACTTCACCACCTAATAGCTCATGTGTGGTGAACATACTGGCGTAAGAATGGCTGCTGTCGCATCATCATTGATGGTGGGTAAAGTAGTTCCCCACTGTCAATGTAAAGGGTTTTGAGTAAGTTAGAAGAGCGTTATATAAATTTAATTAATCATTATTATAATTATAAGATCATAGATGTTCTGCTTTCAGAACTCTATTGGGTAAATAAATCACATAATCATCTTAAATGTGCTGATGCACAAGTGCTGCTCTTGTGAAATGTTTCTGCCCAATGAATGAAGTCCATTCTGGTTTGCTTAAAAATTTGCTGATTGAAATGCAACCAAACTAAAAACTAAATAAGTAAGTAATAAAAACTATAAGTGTGAAAATATATTTTAAGAGTTTGAAGTGAGACACTAATTGTATGTACGTCTGTAACCAAGTGGAAGAAAATCTCCAGATAAATCATTTAGATTGGTGTAAGTTATTTTTTATTAGTGTAATGCAACATAACATTCACAAACTCATTTAATTCAGATTCATAGTCAGGGATTCAGTCCATGATATAACCCACTACTATATACATCAACATGATGCCAGTTTAGATTTGCCAGTTATTATGTACCATATATACTCACGTAAAAGTCGGGTCTTGAAACCCAAAAAATCGATCATAAAATCAAACCCCGACTTATATGCCCATTCAAAAATGCAACACTTAATTTTTTTTTACATCTTCTTTGTTCCTCCAATCTCACACCGGTTTCTCAGACACATCAAATTTTGTTGCTGCAGCAAAGTTACCAATTTCTTTCACCACTTTAACGACTTTTAATTTAAAACCAGCTTCATATTTTTTTCTGATCACACACTCCATCGTAGATCAGGGATGCTCTTACGATAAAGGGGTATGAGTGTGTGAGATACACAAAACAGTGTAAAGGTTGCTTCGGAATAGTTTGGGTATTACCGTGTGGTTATGTAGGCACAATACATAGAAAAAAAGGCAGTGTGCTTAGTGGTTACTCTGTTTGGTGGGAATTAGCATATCATAATCTCTTGGACCAATAGCATGAGTTTTCCGCTTTCGACTTATACGACCGACATTATAAAATACCAGAAATTATATGGTAAAATCAATGTATGTGATGTTGAAATAAAACTAGAGTACTTGAAGGAAAACCCATACAGACATAGGTAGTACAGGTACAACATATGTACATTTTTTTGTGCTGCATTTAATAATGTACACAATAGTCCTAATACACAGATGGACACCAATCTTTCCTTCAACAAAGCATTACAAGTCACTACCCTGTCTCCCTCACTAATATTCTATGAAGGCTCTACTAGCCATTACGTTTTTAAAATTGAAGCCTGCACTTCTTGAAATAAAAAGGCAGTTTATTTAAACCTCTAACCATTTTTCTTTCAACTGGACACATATACATCTTCTGGTAGATTTCCAACCGTTTCAACACTTTAGAGCTTTTGTCAATGTTGAAATCACAGACAGGTGTTCAGTGTACAGGACTGGCAAGCCAACATTTTTAAAGTGAGCTAAAAGCCTCAAACACTGTAATTCTAAAGTTTCCTGTGGTGTACAAGTACTCACTGGCAGGCTCCAAAGTTACTTCTTGATTTTTAATAAGGAGGTGGGCATTTTTTAATATTACAATCCGTGAAAGATCAGCTCTATTAAACCCAAGAATCCAAAACACAGCAAGGACTCTGCTCTTAAAAAATAATCCTCTGAAAGTTAGTAATGGAGCAACATTTTGACAAACACCAAGCAGCACTAAAATTGAACAGTCCCATTCATTCACTGTAAAAGTCAGTTATGGCTTTGATTTTCTCTGCTTGATTTGCTTTTTACTGTCATTATCTAACACGGATCTTTCAGTAACAATAGAAATGCTACAAATGTTCATATAAAAGCACATGTTTTCTCTCTGTAAAATGAGGAGCAAAAGCCTTTTGCATTTACTTGGTAATGAGGTCAATGGAAAAAAAATAAACAGCTAACATCTTTATTCTACTCAACTCTTATTAAAAAAGTGTTAGCTAATGGATTTGGTTTTATACAGTTTCTGTTGTCTTCTGTTTGTTTGACTTTTAGCCATCTTTAGTTTTGTGTATTGAGATCCTGTATTGTTTTAGGTTTTTTTCGGGTTATCACACTGAAGAGGTTTTTCTAGGCCACTCAATTTGTTATGCAATGTAGATCATCACATTTTAAGGAATCCTTTTAAGAATGACCACAGGCTAGAGTATAGATATTGCAAATTGTCTTTTCAGTTGCCTGCATACCTTTTTTTTTTCATTTTTATCCTTTGATCAAATATTTCTAAGTTTCCCTTTTCATTCGTCTAGAGGCTTTCATTCCATAACTCTTCCTTCAACTCAGAACTCATTATACAGGATTCTTACCTTGCAAAACCCTGGAAATCGGCACATTTTTAGCCGCTTGAACGTGTCTTTTAATTGCTCTTACTCTCTCCTCAACACTTTATGACCTTCCTTTCATGCTGCTGGCCACACTTTGTATTTCTTCTTCTTTAGAGAGATTAATCAAACACGTTGAACTTGTACTCTATGCATTTATTTATTCAAAGATCCAAATCCTTTCTGCCTACAAGCTTTAGTTTCTCCATCTCTCTTACTCTTTTACCCAGGATTGGCCTTAATGTGGTCGATACCTGGTGCAGAGACTGGTGGGCATACCACACTCTTCCTCCTTCTCTGTTATGATCTGGGTACTTCAAATAATTTTTCCTGGACATAATGATTTTTTCTAAATGTTTCCTGAGGTTAAACTCTATGTCTGTGATGCCAGAGTATGTGTGGGTTATTATATTTTACTATTGAAATCCTTATTCTAAAGATAAGTCCAGCAAAATGACACCTCTTATTGGATAACTAAAAAGATTACAATATGCAAGCTTTCGAGGCAACTCAGGCCCCTTCTTCAGGCAAGATTACATCTTGAAAGCTTGCATATTGTAATCTTCTTAGTTAGCAATAAAAAGTGTCATTTTGCTGGACTTCTCACTGCATCCACAATGGCTAATACGGTACAACACCCTTATTCTAAAGACATTCTTTGGACTGTGGGAGGAAACCGGAGCACCCAGAGGAAACCCACGCAGACATCATGCAAACTCCATGCAGGGAGGACCCGGGAAGCGAACCCGGGTCTCCTGACTGCGAGGCAGCACTACCACTACGCCACCGTGCCACCTCAGAAACCACATAAAATAATAATTCAAAAACAATACAAATGATAATAAAAAGAAGAATAAACTTCGGCTAAAAAATAACACTGAGTGAAGAAGCAAATGGGTGTCTAAATATTTGCTGGACAAATCCTGATTAGAATGTAAAGAACAGAACTAGATGGTGCAACATATGACTTTTGCACATGTCAAAAATATAAAAATTGACATAACTATAATGCAAACAGTCCTCATCTGGCGGGTATTTTAAGGTACCCGCTGTGACAACTCCTAACGGGAGCAGCCGAAAGAAGAAGAAGTGATATTATAAATAATATGATTTTTGTAAGCTTTAACAGTTTAACACATCTGTAATCAGTTTTATTGTGTACCTTAGTATGGCTTACTGTGCATTAGTGTCACTACTGTGAGGATTTGTGAGCGTGACCACATTATGTCCGTTTTCTCAGAACTTGTGTAAAATGGGTCGATTGTGTAGTAGTATCCTGTCAGCAGTATCCTGGTGTTGTTGTTTTAATTTGCTACAAATTTAAATCGTCTCATTTTATAGCACAAAACAGTTTCTGCTTTCTAGCTTATGTTACATTTTAATCATCTTCTTTTACAAAGTTGTCTTGGAAAAGTAAGCGGGTCCACATTTTACATATATTTATGTACTATTGCTACTACTACACACATCTCCCATATTCCATTCTCACAATTTATATTTTTTATTACAGTGGATGTTATTACAAATTTAATTTAGGGAGCCGGTTTGTTTGTCACCATCATGACACCACTGCCTAGCCGGCCCCTAGGATCTAGTGGTGAATAAATTACTAACAGTTATGCTAGACAGGAGGGGCCCACCTCAGGGTGCTGCACAGGGGCCTTCAGCAAGCTAGCTACGCCACTGCCTATAGCACTGATGAAACAGAGGATCACTCAATGGATTCATTCACTTTTAGGAAAATTCTTACCCTACATTACAGCACAAGTCAAGAATAGTCAGACCAAGCAACACTTTTTTCATCTTTAGTCATTCAGTTCTGATGAAGTGCAGCCTCAGGATTTAGTATTTGCAGGAAATAGATGGACGAATGACTGAAAGATTACAGTATATCTGTGGGGCTTTACAAATACTTTCATATGAATGTGATTGCATGGCTTACTAGTTTTTAAAATATTGTATGAATATACAATTCCATCATTTTATTTAATAAGATTAGACATACATTTTGAAAAACAAATGAGACAGGAGACTTAAAAAATGTTTGGGTTCCAGAATGGAGGTCCCTGTTTAATGCTGTGAGGTTGAAAAAATACATTTAAAGGCAGAAGTAAAGACTGCATTTTCCTTTATTGCTTGTGCGTTACTCACGCCAGCATACCTTCATCACTCACAGATTGTGATGCCCCTGTGCATGCAGCCATGGGCACTACCCTGTGTTTTCCGGGACATGTTGTACTTTGTTACAAAGGATGGACTAGGGCAAATTAAAATCAGCCATAAATAGTTAAATACAATAAAAATCCCATGAACAGTTAAAATGAACAATTCAACTCCAATTAAGAACACTTGAGCAGTTTCATAAAGGAATACACAAAATGGATAATCCGAATTTGCAGGGTCCCATGAGACATGCACCCCGGTAACTAACTTGCACACTGTTTTTGTTACCACGTTACTTAGTTTCATCATCCTACAAAACACAAAAAATATCTTTAGCAACTTGCGCACAGTAATGTTGCTTCAAACCCACTGACAGCGTAGCTTCACTGGCCAACATATAACTAAAGCCTCACACTGCTTTCCATCCAGGATTGTACCCTTCAGAAAAACCATCCCATGTTGACTGCCACTTGTAAGTAGATCAGCAAGTCCGGTTGCCTCACAATGGCTTTCCAGCTCTGTGACTTCACTCTTTCTACCAATTCTTACTCTCACTCATTCCTCTCAATGCCTCTTCCTGTTCATCCACCGCTCACTGCTATTTTTTCCTTGAGCAATCTCTTGACGCTTACTGCTCTGGTTCACGCTTTTATATCGCACTCCTGACATTTTATGCTCAGTCTATCCTTTGCAGTGCTCTTCTGATGCTTTACATTTGGCTTGCACTTCAAACTCGATCTAGCGTTCACACTTTTTAATCCTTTTAATTCAGTGCCGCTAATTTTGCACTCACCTATCAATAATCAAACCAGCGCATGGATTACACGTCAATTAGCCTGCCTCACGTAGGGACCAGCTGTGCTCTCGTTTACTTTGTGATATGGGGTGTCACACAGATCCGAGGATGTATTGAGAGATGGGGATTAAGTAGAGGGGATGAGGCGGGTCTAAAGGAAGGCCGTGGTGGGTTCAGAGAGTCTTTCAGCTTGAGAATGTCTCACTTGTAAAGGATTGAGGTAAATAGTTAGTTTCTGGTATTACCTTTTCTCCTTTCCCAGGTTTTCCCTTAAGGTTCAAGAATTTTCCACCCAACTGACAACTCATTAAGGAACTGCTCACAACAACTTATTCATTAACATTTACAGTTAGGTACATTCAACCTACTGTACTTTGAAAAAATGTTATCAGCTGTAATTGAAACATGATAAACACATTAGTATGTGCTGCACACTCATGGTGTATGTGTTATTCATCAGTTTTTTTTTCCAAGGACTCTGACCTGTTTGGTAGAACGTGTAAAGCTCTGTTTGTGTCAATACTAGATGACTTCCAAACAGTTTTAATTAACTATAAAAAGTAGGTACACCTAAGTAACTTGTTAACCCCTTGTAAGAGTAGGCTGGCACTCATGAAATTGAAATAAGTATAATTGCATAGAAAATTAACACAACATCAGATGAAGGTTTTCACAAATGTAAAGAAAATTAATATATTAAAACTTTAACCTATTCTCTTTGTTAACAAATATCTTATTAGCAAAGGCTGAATATACTGAACGTTTTACACAGAATGCTCTGTCTAGCACTGGTATAACTTAAAGGACCTTTTTCAAAACAATTCAGACTTATGGACTGGAGCCTGTTCCAACAGCACAATGCACAAAGCAGAATGCAAACTCGGATGGGGTGCTAGTCACTGGAGCCTCTAGAAACTTTTCAGCAGAGGGGCCAGATGGGGAACAGGGAGAATTTTGCAGGGGCACATCAGTAGTATAGCGGAATTCATTGTATGCAACTGTACAGTTGCCCAATGAGGGCTGGGTGGTCTCGTAGCCTCGGAGCCCCTGCAGATTTTGTTTTTTTCTCCAGCCCTCTGGAATTTTTTTTGTTTGTTTGTTTTTTCTGTCCTCCCTGGACATTGGACCTTACTTTATTCTTTGTTAATTATTATTACCTAATTTTATTTTTATATTACTTCTTTTTTACTTTCTTCATCTTGTAAAGCACTCTGAGCTACATCATTTGTATGAAAATGTGCTATAGAAATAAATGTTATTATTGTTATAGTTGTACAATGGCTGATGAAAGCAAAGGTTGTCATTAATTAACTTGTTCAGTGCCAATTTAAATTGGTTATCAAGTTCAATTAAATAAATTAATTGTTGAAATGATATTTTACATTGCAAAATTAATGATCATTGTAGCTTGAATTCAGATGCACTTCAGATTAAGTTGTTGCACTTGTCATAATACAGAGTCTGGAACTTGGCAAAAAGAGGTTAAGGCATCCAAAAAGTGCCACAAAAGCAAGCAGATTCTTCACTGGCCCGTCCAAAATAGTTTCACACTAACATAGCCCGCCCCAACTACCAGCTGCAGGCTTCAACATAATCAGGCCTCAAAATTGGAAAACCAACTTTTAAATTTCAAAATACATTTTAAAATCTTAAAATATTACAAATGCCTGACAAGAGAGAGAGCTGTCAAAAACTCTGGTTTGTAGTGATAAACCAAACTAAAACATTTTTATCAATGAGGGGTTTTATTCATAAATTAGAAAAACAGCAAAAAATACTGAACATATTGAAAAAGGAGCTGCCTAAAAGGCAATCCACAAAGAAAAAGTTTCAAGACACAATCTGTAATCAGAAACCAGAGCAGAAAATAATCAGAGAAAAAGGAAACTACACAAGAAAAATACAATACTCACTAGTGACTCCTATAACTTCAATGCACCACTCCTGAGATCATCCTCATCTCCAGGCATTAAACAGCCAGTGGGAGGTCTCAGGAGAAGTGATGTGATGAATTTCCCCTTGGGATTAATAAAGTATCTATCTATCTATCTATCTATCTATCTATCTATCTATCTATCTAT
>JANRMT010062856.1:53397092-53436761 GCA_026402145.1 Polypterus bichir lapradei | reverse complement strand
TATCTATCTATCTATCTATCTATCTATCTATCTATCTATCTATCTATCTATGTCACTTTGGCCCAGTCTCACTGGGTACCACCCACAAAACACACAAAATAAAAAAAAAAACAAGAACCACCACAAGTCCCCAGAGTGTGTGGAACTTGTCCTCTAAACATTTCACTTCAAGTGCAATATGAAAGTAGGTGAGAGAGAAAAACTGTCCAATCCTGTTGAATATCCCATGTAATGTGGAGTTACAGTTCCATGTGTAGCTTGATATTTTAGAAAAAAATAACAAGTTTGGCTGTTCGGGGTTGCACGTGAAGGCCACTATTTTTTTTCAGTGGAGCATTTACATCCCCCTGCTCTTGATTGTTTCAGCACAGGGCCGACTCACAGACAAACCAATACTTACCATCAGATGGGGCCAGATTAGAATTGACAATTTGCCTAAAATATGATTTTTGATTGTATGACAAATGGAGTACCCAGATAAAATCCCAGACCTACACCAAATAGGCAGTGACAGTGTCTGAGATTTGAACAGAAGATGTGGACTAAATTCATGTGAAGAAGTCAAATCCCAATATTTCTTTCAGACTCGGGCACCTTTTCCAACTGATTTAGTTCTTTGTTTCTACTTTCTGTCTTGCTTCTTTAAACTGAGATTATATCAAATTCTGTTTTTGCCTCTAAATTCGAGTGGCACTGTTTTGGCTTCTAAACTCTAGTGTCTTTTGGTCACCTAATTAGTCATATTATTGTAATTAGTTTAATTACTTCTTTGTAGACAAACCTTCTTTGAATGCAGGACAACCAAATTACTTTGCAGCTAAATTTAAAAAACATACCCACTGCCAAGCCTGCCACAGTAATACATACTGTGCATATAAGTAATGGTCAAGCTCTATAACCTATTCCCAATAAAAATCCCAATAAAATGTGACAGCCAGCCGCTCTGCCTTGTGATTCACTGCTGTAATCAAACCTTGGAACATGACAGCTTTGGAGCACTCTGTGAGGACCCTATAATGCTTAATATTACTGTTATTTCTCTGCACTGAACAGCTATTATACCATACAAACCTGTACAAGGAAGGTAACATTAAAGTCATTTGCAAAGTTTATATATATAAATAACATTAAACAAAGCAAGCATTTATTACTAGTGCAATGATAAATATGTAATGAAACTCTTAATCTTTTTTATACTTTATCTGTTCTTCTAAGGAAGTTTTATCATGTCAACATTGATGACCACTTCAAATAAAAATGGGTATCCTGCATTGGGGCACACATTCCCTAAAAATATTTGTTTGCTAGTAATTGTATGGAAATGAGATCTGAAAAACATTTTATATTGAGAAAAAGTGGCTAATAGATGAATAATTAAAAGAACATGGAACAGGCCAAGGATCAGACACCAGGAATAAAACAGAAATTAACACCAAAGAAATAGTGTAGTCAAAAATAAATACACTAAAAGGCCAAAGAACCAAAAAAAAACATTTTCTTTAAAAAATGTTAGTCAAAATTAAATCTTTAAGAAAGTTTTATCTATACTCTTAAAAACAACTTCTGCCGTGCCACCATCTTAAATAAGTGAGAATGATGATGCAACAAGCACAATGATCATAAACCATGGGATTCAATAACTCATTCTTTGGTCTGCTTTTAACACAGCTGTTTGAGGCACAGTTGTGTGCCTGAGGATTATTGTGATCAAAGAGCAAGGAAGACCAGGAAATGATCATGAGTTGAGAGAAGTCAGGGAGAGTGAGCCAGGAGAACAAACAGACTCGAACAAACAGAAACCGAAAGGACAAGACTTCTTGAAGGTCAAAATCAGAAATAAAGTCAAAACCAAACAAAGAATCCTAATGTTAAAGCAGACTACTACTAAGTTTTTGAATGATGTTTTATCTACCAATTGATAAGTTACTGTGCAATCACCACCATATTTGTGTCGTCAAATTTGATGATCATCATCATGTGATGGGAATTATGATGACATTGTGTAAATACAGTAAGTAAATGGTAATAAAAAAGAACTGTAAATTTAAAACAACACACAAAACTAACATTTAGTATAACAACACCAAAACAGAGAACAACATACATATACACCAGAGGCAAATACTGCAACAGTAACAACAGGAAATTTAAGCAGCAGAACAGAATGTAGCACTTAGGATTGAACTCTTACGTTAGCTTTCATTCTCAAGAGCAAAAAGCTATAGAAGATACAGAAAACAAGCAGATCTGTGTATGCCATCCAGCTGACTCCAGAGTGCAAGAGCAAGCAGAAGCATCACATGTCGAGCAGCAAAGTTACCCTAAGAAGTTGTGGTTATTTCATAACTTGGCGTAATTCTTTGTTGTTACAAAAGTTTAGTCAATTAAAAAGTTAACATTCCTTCATAACTCTTGTTGGTTAGAAAGCAATTAATGACTTCTGTCCCCATGTACAGTAGCTAACATCTTCCTTTACTCTCACTGGTTTATTGTTGCTTTGTTACAAGTTTTTAGCTGAATGAAAGTTAAATATCTGGCCTTGGTCTTCTCTTTTCTCTACTCCGCTACTGCTTTCTTGAACACAGTTTTATCCAAAATAACATTAGACTTCAATGATCAAGCTCAAATCAATAAAATAATCAATCAAATCAAATTAATAAAAACTAAACCACTGTTCATGTGACTAGGGGAAAGGGCATCACCAGGATTTCACAGGAGATGGCTACAGTATGTTCCACAGTACACATCACTGGCAAAAAGAATGGGCTTGCAGATGCCAGTATGGGAGGACAGGATGTTTAGGCTGTTATGTTTCACTCAAGAATGCTCTCTTTTATGTGTGTTGTTTGTCAGATATTATTTTTAGTTTTATTTTATTTTTGTTTCTGTGTTGATTTTGTCTTTTTTGAATGTACAGTATTTATTTTTATGATATTTCTTAATAATGTATTATTTACATTGTAAGAGGTAGCCCAGCCACAGAAAGACACAACAACAAAGTGTCCAAAACACACACGTTTATTTACACAAATATTTACAAATTATTTAAAATGTCCAATCCTTGGTTCCTTCGGCCTCCTTCACTCCTGTCTCACAAGCTCTGTCCTTCTTCCACCCAACTTTGGCTCCCTGAAAGGAGCGAGGCAGCCCCTTTTATCTTGCCCCAGATGTGCTCCAGCTGCCTGACGATGAACTTCCCGCAGCACTCCCCAGTGTGCAGTGGGGCGGAAGTGTTGCCCTTGCACCCAGAAGCACTCCAGGCGTAGACCATCCCTGGTCTGTCAGCACTTCTTGGTGTCCCAGAAGCTCTGTCCCCCAGGGATCAAGGACCGTCCGGGTGCCCAGGGAAAAGAAGTACCACTCTCCCGGTCCCTCTTTCCTCCAGGCATCCCATTAGGGCTTTGTTCTTGGCCGTCTATCACAACATATTCTGTATTTATGTATATTCCTTATGTTATGTGTGTGAAAATTCAGGAGGTAGGTTCGCCATGTCATCACTGCTAAAGGACCACTTTCAGCCTATTTATTCTCATTTAGGGCTAAGGTCCTTCATAGAGTCATTAAGTATTGGTTGTGGAGGTGAGAACATTATTGTATGTACTGTTTGTCTGGTATTTATGAATTTTGTGGATTTTATCATTGGATTTTGGACGGGTTGTGTTTGCTTTGCCTTTTTAGGCAAGTCCTTTCTGCCTTGTTTTTGCTCTTTGCATGCTTCTTTTTTGAATAGTTAAATTAATTATTTATTTATAAAGGAATTTATTTAAAACAGAGGTTTATGGTCATCCTCTCCTCTAAATTACATTTTTGAGTATTTTTGATACTTAAATCATTGCCATTTGAGTTTGGGGCTGGTCTGTCATGGGGTCCAGTTTTTGTTAATTTTGTGGCCTTCACCTCTATCTTGAGATGTTATGGCAAGGAAACTCAACACAGGGTTGCTCTGTAAAATGAAATGATAAGCTGGAGCTTCAGCACAGATAAAAGACAGGTAGCCTTATAGAAGTATGCCATGCTTTGTAAAGACCTTAGAGGGCAAGATCACCCAGTTGTTAAATGCCTAAAAGAGAATATGAAAGTTAGGTTAAGGCCAGAAGGAAAAGTTCTGGCCCCCTAACAGAGCAATTATTGCAGAAAAAGCATCAGGCAGAGGGAGTTTTATTATGCATTATGTATTATTATTATTGTTATTATTATTATTATTGTTATTCACTATGGAGTTCCAGTTTTGAGGAACTGTTTGACAAGGTGCTACAAGAGATGGTCAAGTGGACACTAAGAACGTTTGGTGTGGATGAATGGTTAATGTCTATGTCAATGTATGAGGAAGCACAAATGGTGGTTGCAACAACAGTAGGAGAGAGTGAAGGTTTTGAGGAAAATGTGTGGCTGCACCCAAGATCCTTTGTAAGTCTGTTGATTTTTATGATATTGAGGGAGGTGGAGAACAGAATATTGTGTGAATTATTTCTATAAGAAATCTTGTATGTTGAAGATCAGATTAGTGGCAAAAAATGAGGTGGAATTATGAGAGAATTAACTGAAATAAAAAGCTAGTTCAGAAATGAAAGACTTCAAGGTACATGTAGGAAAGACTATGGTGTTGATTAGAGGTGAGGGAACAGGAGTCGTGGAAGAGATGGGAGTATAGCCATGTGACATGTGCAGTAAAGATGTTGAGAGAAACTATGAGCTGTTGGAAGTGGGTGCATAAAAGATGCATTGGTGTGAAGGACAATCTGTAGACAGCAAGTGCAATTTTTATTTGTAGAAATTGTGAGAGGAGTCCAGAATGATAATGTTGTAAGTGTAAATTTAGATATTTGAAAGGTGTTGTTTTGGAGAAAGTAACAAAGTTCTACTTGTTTAGGTGATGAAGGTACATCTGAAGGTGCAGGTACAGCAGAGATAGCTGGAGAGAGGTGCATGGAAGAAATTCTGGGAGTTGTCCCCATTCTTACTTCTAAATGGGGTCTCTCTGGTATCACATAGAAATGTTTATGAAAACTGAATGAGGAGTAACATGTCCTACTTACCTCAACAGAATGCTGTTGTTAACACATCCTTTATGCTTTGGAACAGTCAATTATCAATGAAATGATAAGTAACTCGTACAATTATTAAGCTGGCAGTATCTCTACAGAATATTCAGAAAGTTGACTGATAGCTTGACAACACTGTCCAGAGTCTTGTCAACTGGTGAAAAGTCAAAGCTGCTGATATGTTTTTTCTTTTCTTTTTTATTTATTTTTATTGTTGTTTTTATTTATTTATTTTATTTATTTATTAGTTTTATGTCACAACTTAAAATACCTGATATTGTGAAAATAATTTGGTAGCAAAATGTTTTTTTCATATTTTTCCCTCCCTTTCTCCCTTCTCTCTCTTTCACTGTTTCTCAAACAGGTAGTTGAAGGAGTTTGTTTTAAATATTTAGCGTGTCATACTTTCTCTGCTGAGGGATCACTTGTTCATATACTCTATTTATATATATGGACCCCAGCATGACCGCACTTTGAGGATCCTGTAGTTCATGACTGAGATCAGTAGTGTAGAGGAACAACACACAACCAAATTCAAAGGTGTAAAAAAGAAAAATTTTGTGAAATAACAAAAATCAAATTTAAAGGCAGTGTTGCATCATCAACTCAGTCCAGATGACACTGAATCAAAAACAAAAAAAAATAAAAAAAAGAAGACAAAGGACAAGCTAACCAGCTCAACACCATCTAACTCCACTAGGGGTCACTATCCACACACTGTGGGCCCCCTTCTCTTCTTAAAACCTCTAAATAGACTGTTTCACTCTTCACACATCAGCCCACAAAAGACCACAGCTTCGGTTTGTCTTTTTTGTAGACTTTTAGTACTGTCACTAGGTTGTTGAGAACAATCCCCAATGACATCTCATTCCCACTCACGAGATAACACAACATGACATTAGCTACATGCCGCCATCCCTCCTACCAGAAGGCACATGCCTGCCTTCAGATAACTCACCCACTCCCCATTCCTCCGGCTGGTAAGCAACATCACTAAACCTTTACCTGGAGCCTTCAAAAATCTTATAGCTTCACTAATAAAATGTATTTCCTTCTACTGCTTGTCTTTCAAGCACAGGCTGCTGTCTCCCTGTCCCAAGGTGCACATGGGCAATGTAGCTCTCCATGGCCACGTGTGTCTTGGACACATGCAGCTGTGTGTCTTCTCAGCTGTCTTCTTATGGGAGCCCCAAACACATCTGCAAGGTAAATGTCACAAAAATATTGATAGAAACAAGTAAAGCTATGAATAGTTTATAAAACCTAAATAAAACAAATATCATGATGCGACTTTTCACAGTCAGATGAGAGGCAAAGAAAGGGTCTCACTCCAAAGGATGTCCTACACTATGAAAGAAAACAATTTGGGAGCAACCCACCAACCTGGGTAAACCTGAAAGATGGCAATTAAACTGGTGGGGATGATGATAATGATGATGATGGTAATGATTATTATCTCCTTAACACTGCATCTCCTGTTTTTTAATATATTTGGCATAATAAATCCCCTTTGTTTATTGACTCATTATATTTGACCTCCTTGGCTTTAATTTGAGGCTGGAATCTGCTCATGTGCATTTTCACAGGCCATTCCCCACTTTGATCAGTTTGTTCTTGATTCCTGTATAAAGATAGGTAGCAATATTAGACTTATCAAAAGTGCTGGAAATGAAGCAAGAGGCAAGTTACTGAAAAATTATAAATCATGCATGAATAGTGAAGTCTCTTCAAGTGAAGTTTTTAAATCTAGCATAAAGGATGTAATGAAAGCAGACAGGAACAACATCCAAGCTGGCATCAAACATCTACAAAATACAAGTAAACACTACTTCATTAATGACTTCAAAATGTGGCACATAAGGCACGGCATAATTAAATATTGTAGATTAAACATGAGAGGATCAGCAGAATAAATCAAACACTATCAATTCCCACATATGTGGAGAGTGCAAGACACCTGCAGTAGGTAGAATGAGTACTCCAAAGAGGGGTTGTCCTCAAAGAGCTTATATTGTTATAGCAAGTATAGGTGAAGGACACTTAGATTACAGTACACTGGTGATATTTAACTTGGTGGTTAGTTTTAAAAATGAAAAAAACACAAACTGCTAATAAGAGAGAGTAAGGCTTGTGGAAATATTTTAAAACTCCTAAACTTTAATATTTCTCCTGGTCTCAGTTTGATGACCTTTTATGTAGCCCATGATGTCAAAATCAGCCATATTCATATATAGTTATTCTATAAAGAGCAATGTCATCTGTGAAATAATCATTGATGTCTTCTTGCTGTCATGATTCCCTTAAGGAGGTGCCATATGGAATGATTGAACACCCTAAACCCAATCTCAAGGTCATTAAAAAATGAATCATCACCTTAATATCCCTAAGCAAATAATTAAGAAAAATAATTTGAAATTAATAATTAAATATGTATTAATTGGAAAAGCAAACTAAGATTTACAAGATAAAATAACGTACAATCAATCTTAATTGAGAAAGAACTGAAATGTGAAGGAATCTGAAATTAACACTAGAATACCAATAAACCTAAAACCAAAGAAATCATGACATACTTAATGAAAAGGAAAATATTCATCTCAAAAACTTAAAGAAAAACCAGAATGTAAATTCCAATACTTCAAAATTCAAGTAGAACTCTCAATACAAACATCTTAATCTTACTTTATGATCCAGAATAGCCGGAAAAAAATACAAATCCCTTAACCAATTCTCCAAAACTAAATCTGAATTCAGAAACAAAGAAAAAAATAAATAAATAAATACACAGGAAGAAAGTCTATTCTCACAAAAAAGTGATCAAACAATGCCTAAGCAATGCACTATGTGGACCTTTCACAAAAGAACTGAAAAATTATCCTTACACTTGACATCCAAGTTTGCAGATATACCTCGAAACATAGTTGGCAATATTCTCTCTTCCTGGTTAATAAATTATTTGTTTTGAATTTCCTCAATCTGATTTTTGATTAGTATTTCGATTTGGCAAAAAAGATAGGACCAACTCTTGGCTTTATTTGACTACACTGATTTTCCTGGCTTATTTAAAACACATGTCTGCTGGTTTTCCTTGTGGTAGCTCACAACCTGTACCTGCTTTATAACTAACTCCATTGGTTCACTGTCAAATAAAGTATATCTACTATCATATGTCTGAATGATTACCAGCCTATAGCACTTACACTGTATTATGATAAGGGCAACACACAAAAAATAAAGTGAAAAAAGCAACGAAAACACATAAGCATAACACAAGGGTTGCTTTCACAACGAGAGACAACTTGGGCGCAGAACAGATGACATTTGCACTCACATCTGCTGCTGCACTTTTTCAATCCGCGCGCAGTTCAATGTCGAAACATTGTTCAAACTCTGGATCAAATTTTTCTCTAATTTAGCATTCAAATTCTGGAATGTTCAAAGTTAGAATCGTTTGAAATACAAGGCACCACTGTAATAAAAAAAACTTTAAGACCAATACCCTCCAAACCCCACCTTACTAAAACCTAAGTTATATAAATAAATAAATATATAAAATATATAATATACTTGCATATATCAATTTTATTTGTCACATGTACACAAACAAGGGTACATAATGAAATGCAACTCGGTGAACTTTGTAATGATATCTTCATGATGTGGTTAACCTGAGTTCACCACTCTCTGCAGTGCTGTGTACTCATTTCTTGAGCCATTTCCATTACCAGGCAGTGATGCATCCTGTCAGTATGCTTTAACAGCCCCATGATATAAGGACTTCAGGACTGTTTTTGTCTTTCTCACTAGAATGCCTGTGTGACTATGTTAAGTCACTCCTGATGTTGATTAACAGGTATTTGAAATGTGCTGCCCTCTCCACTGCGGTACCATTTATGAACAGAGGTGTGCACTTAGTTCTTTGCTTCTTGGTCTCCCTGCTGAAATCCACTATGAGCTCTTTTCTGGGCAGACTGTTTTCCTGATACAATAGTGACAGGCCAGCCACTTTGTCTAGGAAGGTCTTCTCATTGTTGTTGCTGATGATCTTCAGTTAATCTTACATTATAAATAAATTTTATTACTTGGTTTATTGCAGCAACTGTGTTTGGGTTATTAGTGGAAAATAAGTCTACCACAATATTCAAACTACAGAAGTGAAAGTATTAAAATATAGACATGCACTGATTTATGAATCTCTTTCATAAATTATAAAGATCTCTTATTTCATATAGACCTTCTCAGTTCATATTTCTGACATCCCAGCTGGAAGGTAAAATTGAGATCCTTGGGTGGGCAGAATTTAAAATCCTCACATCTCCTAGGTTGGCCCCTTACTAACTGCTTTTAATTAATTACTCACATTGTCAAAGGCAACGCTGATAATTAATTAACTGATTGAAAAACATCAGTCAGTCAATTCTTCTTCTTACACCATACAGTATTTTCCAACAGCAGCTGTTAGTGTTTAATCTTTACTTCAAAAATGACAATTTTAGGACTGTATACTAATTAAAGAATAAACAGGGTTGGAGTTAACATATTGTTTCAATCCTTTCTAGATATTATACTTTGGAAAGTCTTTATCCAAAAAAAAAATACAATGAAAACAACTGAACATTTATGAATTGATGCTTGTTTTATATAGAAATGTTTAAAGCCTGCTACATAATGATCACTCAGCAATGCACATGGAGCACTAATACTCAAGATCAGGAATTCTTGGTCACCTGATATTCAAACAATATGATCCTACATGACAGTACCATTGCATTTAGAATGAATTTAGAATGTTATTTTAGAGTCAAAGATGGTTAATGACATGTCTGCAAAAAGGTTTCCCCTTTGGATCATACCTCTGCAAACTGAGGTACAGTAAGTATGTCCTATTTCTTAAGTCTGAATAAACAAACCTCTCCTTTGTGTGTTATCTATCTGACTAACAGCTTATCAATACTCTTGTAGCCAATGACACTGACAACACAGTGTCTACAGAGATGGATCAGGCTGAAGTGAAGCCCACTTACTTTCCCATTAACTTACAGAGCTGTAATTTAATTATAGTGAATCAATCTTATTGTCAGGTGCTCTTCACTATGTCTGAGGGCTCACTTCATGCTACAGGCTTCTGTTTCCAATGTCACTCTCAAAGCTGTTTTACATGAATTCATTTTTTAATACTTTGACATTATGATATTAATTATTAATTGATGTAATCTATACTATATTCAGTCATTATCCAACCCGCTATATCCTAACACAGGGTCATGGGGGTCTGCTGGAGCCAATCCCAGGAACAAATCCAGACCACCACAGGACACACACACACACACACACCCACACACCAAGCACACACTAGGGACATTTTAGGATCGCCAATGCACCTATCCTGCTTGTCTTTGGACTGTGGGAGGAAACCGGAGCACATGGAGGGAACCCACACAGACATGCAGGGAGGACCCGGGAAGCGAACCCAGGTCTCCTTACTGCAAGGCAGCAGTGCTACCACTGTGCCACCATGCCACCCATCTACACTATATTGAAATACCATTTGGAGCAAGGGGAAACAAAAACTAACCAACACCTCCATATTAACTCTTTCCTTGATTCAAGTTTTTAATTAATCCATTTATTCTTCCAATCAACTTCTTTTCCTGACAGCAATGCGGGAATCATCCCTGGACAGAATATACATGTGGTCACACTATGTCAGCTAACAAAAAAATACACCTTAACCAAAGTAATAAATTGAATTTATTAAAGGCATGTAATGCTCCATACAATAAAGTCAAACTTGTATGAAAGTTTCTAATTTGAAGACTGTGGAAAAATTGTGTTGATGAGAAACTAAATTTAGAGTGTAATTGTTCATAGGATACAAATACATTATTTATATACAAATTCTCTAAATTATTTAATCCCATACATTTTCCAAACATTAAAAACTGTGTAAGTTTGAGAGAGTGGAAAAAGGTGGTTATCATGATGAAAGATGAAATATTCTCTAACTTGAAGTGCTTCCTACATTGTTTCCATATTGTCAGTGAATGAAGGACAATTGGGTTGTTAGTATATTGATGACACCTTGTATTTGCTGGTGTACAAAGCAAGGAAAATAAGGAGGTACTGAAGGATTTAATTTCTATTGCAGGCCAAGCTAGTTTGTGTTCATTTATTTGTGTCAGTGTCCAGGTTTTTATAGCTTGTATGTTTGCCGCCCATTAATAAAATAGAACATTTTTTAGGTAGAGTCATGGCGTCTTCTGATTTAGTTTGTTGTAGGGTCGCTCTTTGGATGTATGGATATTTCGAATTCCAAATAAATGAGGTTCTGATTGAATCTAATTTCTTAAAAAATATTTCTTAATGTATATGGAGATGTTCTGAAATATAAACAGATGTTTAGGGAGGATATTCATCTCGATAGTGCTAATTCTCCCTGCTAAAGTAAGGTGAAGGGTAGACTGTCTATGCATGTCTTTTGTTGAAGAAGAGCTTTATATTTACTTGTGATGTTTACCCCTAGATATTTAAACTGATCTGGAACGATAAAAGAATTTGAAAAAAAGCATTTTTTTTTTTCAAATTAATTTTGAGTACAGATATCTTTTGAAATTCTGCTAGTACAGTTAAGACTGCAGGCACTTAATTGTGTGGGTCTGATAAATACAGTACCATATCATCTGCATATAGTGATATTTTCTGTTCAAGTCCTTCTCTGAAAATCCATTTTATCACAGATGCATTTTGAAAGTGAACAGCCAATTGCTCAATGGAGATTGCAAATAGCAATGGTGGCAAGGGGCATCCTTCTCTAGTACCATGTTCTAGTTTGAAATGGTCTGAAATAATGTTGTTAATATAAACTGAAGCTTCTGGACTGGTATCCATGCACATATGTCCGGGCCAAACCCACATTTATGCAAAGTGGTAAAATAATAAAATCTCTGGAGTGTTGGATTGAATATATTACATTAAATATGTGTTGAAGATTGGAAGTCAAATATATACCTTTAATAAATCTGGTTTAGTCTTGTGATATTACTGAAGGGAGCACTTTGTCAATCCTTCTAGCTAGGACTTTGGAGAGTATCTTAACATAAAATTGTACTTTTAATGTATGCAGTCATGTTCTTATACAAAGTATCACTCCTGTTGTTTGCTTAGTATTCAGATTATAACATACCAGTAATGGCGCACTGCACAACAACATGCGGTGAATACACTTGACTTGAGCATTCCTAGTTTTCATACTCTTTCTCTGTACGTTTAGCGTTCGTTTGCTCAGAGGTTGATGCGCTTTCTGCTTCCTGAGCAGCTCTTCTTTTCTCCAACCTAGCGGCCCGCTTCTTCTCTTCTTTCATTGGCATCTTTTTGACTGCACCTTCAATTTCGTTGTTCCTTTGTAAGAGTGACAATGACAATAAAGATCTATCTATCTATCTTTTCGTGTTAAAACTGATTAAGTTAGTGTTTGTGTCGCAATTACTTAGTAAGTTTTTTTTTAATTTCTCACTTAAGCTGACACTTAAGTCTTCAATCTGCCTCAAGAATGATTTAAGATATGAAGAGGTAGGGGAAGTGACGACGAAGGTGATAGGGATGAGAATGCCACCCGTATACATGTGCTGCATGGCTACCCGCGACAGTTGATTCTACAATAAAAGAAAATAAAAATAAAGAGAGGAAAAACCTTGGAGGTCAATCATCACCACAAAAGTGGATAGTAGACGTCACATAGTATATGTGTACCAAATTTCAGGTCAATAGTTCAAAGCGTTTTGCAAGCTACAGGTGATTTAAAATCCTGGACAGACAAGCGGACAGCCATGGTAGCATATTATATAAGAAGATTAAAACATGGGAAGAAATGTTGGCAAAAAACACAAATGAATTAAAATACTACAAACAGAATACTTTCTAGATATAGAAAAAGGTATAGATTGTCAGCAGGTAAATGTTAAATTTTTTTTGTGAAAATTTGTAAGCTTCCACTCTTACCTTATGTAAAAACACATTCCTACAGTGGAAACATCTGCATCATAGTCCAAGAATGATTATGAAGAAAGGCTGCAAGAAAGATGTCCAAAAACTAGAATTGGTACTTTGAGATTCTATTTATTCATCCACCCATCCATCCATCCATATGCCAATTCAGGATCACAGGGACCAGAGGCTATTTCAACAGCGCCATTTATAATGTAAGAAACCAGGCATGGTAATTGATAAAAAAAAACAGTGCACTGAGTTAGTACTATGCACCAAATACACAATTTTACCCTAAAACAAGTTACCTTCATTTACTGTTAGCATTTTCTTATTAATTAGCTACTTTATTATAAATATTTATTTATCATCCAGGGCTCAAGGAAGTCCAAGCAGTAATGAACTCACAGGCCACACTTATCATACATCATTTTCACTACAACCAGGATAATTTTAATTTATCAATTACCCGAAATGTGCACCTCCTTGTTATATATGTGTGTCTTTATTGGTATTACGTGATTGTCACTGCTCCGAGGAGACATGTAAGTAAGAATTTAATTGTATTATCAGTAATGCCCTTAAAAAGTTTTCTCCCCCTTGGGAGTCTTCAGATTTTATTGTTATTCAACATTTAATCATAATGGATTTAATTTATTTTTTTGCCATTGATCAACAGAAAAATACTCTTTAATGTCAAAGTGAAAATAGATCTCTACAAAGCAGTCTAAATGAATTACAAATATAAAACAGAAAAATTCAGAAATGAGCATCAGTAGGCTTTGCGTCCTAAGAACCAAGTTACCTGAACTATTCTATAACATTTCTGTAATTATTTAATGCTCCGATGCCGATCCTTCAGATCATAAAATTGGTCAGCAAAAAAAGAAGAATTCCTAATTAATTCCAGAATTATGGTATTTGAGGGTTCCTCTAGAGCAGAGGTGTCGAACCCCAGGCCTGGAAGGCTGCTGTGGCTACAGATTTTCATTCTAACCTTTTCCTAATTAGTGACCAGTTTTCATTGTTAATTAACTTTGTTTCCCTTCATTTTAATAGCTCTGTTTTTAAGGATCCGTTCCTTTGAATTAATTCTTTAATCATTAACTGACAGCCAAACAGAAATGAGAGGTGTAATGAGCCAACAGATGACCAGCTAAATTGGGACTTCAAACACCAACCAATTTCACTCCAACCAGTTTCTTAATGAGAAGCCAATTCTTGCTGTTAATTAAACCAGTTATTTAATTCCAAGGCTTGTTGCAGCTGTCATTCTGCCACAGCAGAAATTTCCAAAACTATTAATTTTCTGTTTTTCCTAAGAACACCGTCAAAATGTTTTGGTGGCCTGAGAGATCAAACTTACTGAGACCTTCACCTTTCTTCATTTTCAGATATTGTGTGATGGGCACAGGTGAGCTGGTCATGTGGCAGCTTGTTTTGTGTCTCATAATTGTTTCACTGCAAATTAAGGAAATAGAAACAACTAAGAGGCCTGACTCAAGTTAATTAAAACTAAAGAAAAAGAAGTTAAATAGCAGCAAAAACTTGTCACTAATAAGAAAGATGGTTGGAATGAAAACCTGCAGCCACTGCGGCCCTCAAGGAGTGGATTTTGACAGCCCTGCTCTAGAGTCCCTCTTTCTTTTGCACAATTTGGCTCAAAAACTAATCAGTACGTCGTCATCTCATAACAGGCTTATGTTTCAAGTTTGGTATTTTATTAAAGCAAACACAAGGCTGAAATGTTCAAAATTATAATCTAAAAATAAAAATGATTAATTAAATGCTACCAGTGTTAGGATTCACTGACACAGAATAAAATACTTCTGGGGCCAGTCTCACCCTGTATAATAGCAGACCCTGCTACTACTGCATGCCTAAGCACATTGTTTCATCTGCTGCCACCTGCTGGATAGCTATAACAATGATGGTTCCTGTTTCCTACTTATTTTTGTCAATTTGGTGCTTCTAGAATTTGCCTTTCGCTGCACATTTAAATCATAAAGGGCATGCTGCTCTTTATTAAATCCCTACTCATACTGGCACCTGGAGGGCAATGTTGGTCAATAATATTGCTGCATCTGTCTTCACATGGCTGGTATTTAAGACTTCTCTTGTACACTGAACCTTTGAGGACCCCTGGGAATGGAGAGATTTACTAAAGGCTGTGTCAAAAGTATTGGGGAGGTCAGATTTTTAGATTAGGTTTACTTCATCCAATTTTGGCTCCGTTTACCTTGCTTTTTCTTTTTATACCTAAAAGACACCCAAAGAAAAAAAACAGATTCTTTCTCATGCACCTTGACAACATAAAGCAGTTTAAAACTTTAGTAGTTCCATATTTTTCTTCATCTGTCTTCCAATCTGTTTCTTTAGACTGAGGACAGTCTGTTTTATTTATCAGGACATGCCCCAGGATTCTCATGTTTCAAGGCCGAAAAAATATGGTGCATTCTCCACATACACTCACTGAACAAATAATTAGGAACACTATACTAATATTGGGTAGGACTTCCTTTGTCTTTCAAAATAGCCTCAGTTCTGTGTGCCATGGATTCCACAAGATGATGAAAATAATCCTCAGAGATTTTGGTCCCTGTTGAACTCATTGTAGCATATAATTTGTGTACATCCATGCATCCCAGAAGTGTTCTGTTGGATTCAGAGTCAGTGCGTGGGAAGGCCAATGAAGAACACTAAACTCATTGTCATGTTCATGAAACCATTTTGAGATGACTTTTGCTCTGTGAGGTGGAGAATTATCATGCTGGAAGTAGCCATTAGAAGATAGCTAAATTGTGGCTGCGAAGGCATGCACATGCCCAGCAACAATATTCTAATAGGCTGTGGCATTCAAGCGATGATTGATTGGTATTATCAGACTCAAAGTGTCCCCACAGAATCACACCATCACTGCCAACAGCCTGAACTGATGACACAAGTTAGGTTGGGTGCACAGATTCATGCTGCTGGTGCCAAATTCTGACCTTACCATCTATGTGCCTCAGCAGAAATCAAGATACATCAAGCCAACCTACATTTTTCCAGTCATATGTTCCTTTAAGCCTGTGTCTACTGCAACCTTACTTTTCTGTTCTTGGTTGACAGGAGTGAAACCTTACGTGGACTTCTGCGGTTGTAGCCTATTAGCCTCAAGATTTGACATATAGTGCATTCTGAGATGATTTTCTGCGTTTTTGTCAGCTTGAACCAGTCTGATAGCAAAATCATCATAATGCTCAGAATATCAAAACTCCATCATATGATCAATCAACAATTTAAGAGTGTTACTCAAACACCATCGTAATTAAAGTAGCACATTAACTCCATAATCTATTAATCGCTGAGTGCTTCTTACACAGGCCTCCTCTTGCTATGACTGTATCCACAGGCAGTGATCGCCACACAATATATTAAATTCAAATTATGACAGTTCTCTGAACATTTAGAATACTGATTTATGTATAGATTGTATAATTTTATTGATGAAGCCAAAAAGGGCATTTATTGTGTTACATTTTATATATAAATTGTTGAGTTAATTTAAGTAAATTATACTGTTAATAGGGCAACACAGTGGCGCAGTGGGTAGTACTGCTCCCTCGCAGTTAGGAGACCCAGGTTCGTTTCCCGGGTCCTCCCTGCGTGGAGTTTTGCATGTTCTTCCCATGTCTGCGTGGGTTTCCTCCGGGTACTCAGGTTTCCTTCCAAAGATATGCAGGTTAGGTGCATTGGCAATTCTAAAATGCCCCTAGTGTGTGCGCCCTGAGGTGGGCTGGTGCCCTGCACAGAGTTTGTTACCTGCCTTGTGCCCTGTGTTGGCTGGGATTGGCAACAGCAGACCCCTGTGACCCTGTAGTTAGGATATAGCGGGTTGGATAGATGGATACTGTTAATAACTGCACATTTATTGGTTGATGATATTTCTATGTTTTTAAAAGTTTTGAAGACTCAGTACTCTAAGGTTGCAGCCAACTTTTATCTTCATAGAGATGTTCTATGTGTTGCAGTTGGTTATGTGGATAAGCAGGAATAAAAGAAAAAGGAACACAGGAAATTGGGTTGAAACATTTTTATATAGAGATTACGGCTGCAATAAAGGAAGTCGAGCCAGAATAACATCCATTCAACCATTCAATCATATCTTGGACCAGCACCTCACAAACCCAGCATTTAACGCATAATCAAATTTAAAATAGTGGGCAGTAGCTGATACCCATCACACATCTTGCCTCTTGGAGCCATTACACCTGCCTGAAGGTTCTTTGCATTGAACATACGGGTGACTTTGCAGTCACTTATGACTTTTTACAGATAAAGTGGCAACGTGCTTTGGGAGTACAGCTGCAACAAGCCATGAAATTAAATAACAGGTTTAACTAACAGCAAGAATTAACTTCTCATTAAGAAACTGGTTAGATTGAAATTGGTTGGAGTTTGAAGCCCGAATTTAGCTTGTCATCTGTTGGCTTGCTTCATGTCTCATTTCTGTTTGGCTGTCATTTAATGACGAAAAGAATCAACTCAAAGGAAATGATCCTTAGAAACAGAACTATTAAAATGAAGGGAAACGAAGTTAATTAACAATGAAAACTGGTCACTGATTAGGAAGAGGTTAGAATGAAAACCTGCAGCCACTGCAGCCCTCCAGGTCCAGGGTTCGACACCTCTGCTCTAGAGGAACCCTCAAATACCATAAATGTGCAAATGTCTGCAATGTCTTCAATGAGCCAATTCAACTGTTTGGAAAAGGAAGAAACACATAGTTTGTTGATGGACAGCTACTGGATGGTAGTGGGGTAACCCCTCCATGCTTGCCTGTTCACATTTGATTGTGGCCAAAGATCAAGACAACACAGCACATCAGCAAACATGCAGTGTTGGAATGCAAGGTATAGGCATAACTACTTTATAGGAAATTTACTGCTGCTGGCTTCATAAGTAGTGATATAGGTTGTTGTTGAGCTTTTCATTACATTATTCTGAAGTTATTTTGTATGTATTTGAGAAATAAACATACTGTGTACAGTCCAAAGGAGTGAGGGAATCTTTAATAAATAATGATACAAATTTACACCAGATAGTCCATGTGTGTGTCCGAAAGAAAGTAAAATAGGTATACTCATTGTGTCATTTCCATTCATCCATTTTCTAAACCCACTTTATCTTCAGTAGGATCACAGGGAAGCTGGAGCCTATCCCAACAAACATCAGGTGCAAGGCAGGAACAACACTTTGATAAGGTTCAAGCCTACGACAGGGTGCAACATGCACACTAATCCAAGCACACATTAGAGCTAATGGGACCACTGAAGCACCTGAAGGTTAGCTCAGGCAGTTAGAACATGCAAACTCCACACAAGAGACACCCCCATCTTGTTGTAACATCTCAGTTGTTGTTCTTACTGTTGGAAAGGATACTGTGACACTTTTAAGAAAAGTGTGATTTTCTTTTATGCTGTGTGTCTATCATTTTTTGTGTTTGTTTCAGAAACAGTATTATGTTATTAAATTATGATTTTATATTTATTTCATTTTACTTTCCATTACTTTTTTTTCTTTCTACAGAAGGATGGTAGCTTCACCTTATAATAAAAGTATTGCAAATAGACTGCATATTTGTAGGTGACTTCTGGGGTAGGGTATACTAAGGGTATACTTTATGCCCACTTGTAAAGTGGATGTTTAAGAACGGTAATGAGAAACAAATGAAAAAGTCACTTGCACGTTATGTTTGTGCATTATAAGTTGCTTGTAAATGGCTAAAATTTATTGTTTTCAGGAAATGCACCCTGACCTCTCTCATCAACAAGATGTTTCCATTCACAGAACTTTCGCTCACTGGATGTTTCTTGTTTTTTCGCACTATTCTGCGTAAAATCAAGGGAGTGTTGTGCATGAAAATCTGAGGAGATCAGCATTTACAGAGATACTCAAACATTCACATCATAGTTTTTTTCCCATTCTGGTGTATGATGTGAACAGTAACACTAGAATCCCTGAAGCCTACGAAAAAAGTTGTAATCCCGGGTGACCTTAAATTCCTTCGCACCTCTTGATCAGTGTCTTTGTTTTGCAAATTTGTCAATCAGCACAAGCAGCTTGTTATCCCATTACCCCCACCAATGTAGCTGAAGAGAAACACAAAATTTTCTGTCTATTTATCTGGGTGTGAGGTGCCTTGAGTTGTATAGGGTAAATAATATAACATTATTTGGAAAACATATTTTTCATGTGCATTTCATTTGTACAATAATCTGGATAAATGTATGATGACAGGAAATGCGAGACAAGAAATGTTTAACACATAACTAAAACAGAAGTTTTTTTCATGTTATAGTAATAATAACAAAATGCTGATGTGAAGTGTATAATGTGTGAAGACTTTAGTCTAAATATCCAATGAACACTTTCAATAAGTGCACTTTTATTCAAGAATATAACCAAAAAAAAATTATTTTACATGTTGCTGTCAATGAGTAAAAACTCTAGACATGGAACACACGTGAAATGTATGTTTTCCAAATAACGAGATATTATTTACGCCATGCTCCCCAACCTGACCTGATACAATTCCAGGCACCTCACACCCAGATAAACAGACTTGCCCTGGAAGAACTTCAGCTGCATTGGTGTGGGGGATTACAACTTTTTTCATAGGCTTCAGGGATTCTAGTGTTAATCAATGCTTCTGACCCACATCAGCATGATTTTCTGCACTGCACTGCAGCCACATGATTGGTTGATTAGATAATTGCATAGATAGGCAGGTGTAGACATGTGCCAAGTAGCTTGATCAGTGAGTGTATGTCGTCATGTATCTACTGAAATAAGAAACTTGAACAGGAGAACTTTGAGAGGTTCATTCGGGCAGAGAATCTTTTATTTTATTGAGCCATGATAAAGGCCAAGAAAGTATTCTTAAGATAATTTTCCTAGTTGCATATGCTGTTCACAGAAACATGTTCATAGTTTGACAAGCACTGACCACTTTAATTCTTTGATTTATTATACTACTTGACAACCTCTGCTCAATTCAGAGCCCATACAGCATGTCAATGAAACCCCTGAAATGTACACCAAAACCAGATTTGTCAAATTGAGGAAAAGTAGTGATAGGTGAAACAGGTAAGAGTTGATTCAAATACAGTAAAACTAATTTCGCAGGCAATTCTGCAAAACTCACAACTCAGTTAAGAGATTTTTAGGATTTTTAAAGTATTTTTTGAATGATAAATAAGAAATACTGCTCCCTAAAACCTTGATCACATTTCTGTGTTTACCTGTTGTCGCAGATGGCTGGGGGGGGCGACCCGGCCGGGACGCCCAGGAGGACTGGAGGAGGGCTTACGTCTCCCCCAGACCAGGTGGGGGCATCTGCCCTGGTGCCTATGGGGACCACGGGTACAGAGCTTGAAGCTCAACCCTGTAGGGGCCCGTGGTCACCGCCAGGGGGCGCGCCAATGCCTTGGGAGCCCTGGACCTCAGCACTTCCGCCACATCCGGAAATGCTGGGGGAAAGAGGAACAGGGACACCTGGAGTGCTTCCGGGGATGCAGCCGGCACTTCCGCCACACTGAGGAGTGCCGGTGGAAGATTGCCGGAAAGCACCTGGAGCACATCCAGGTGTGTATAAAAGGGGCTGCCTCACTTCATATGATGACTTGAGTCGGGTGGAAGAGGATGAGGTCTCTGGAGGAGGCAAGGAGGCGGCCTGAAGAGGAAGAAGGCATTGATTTGGTGGCCTGGACTTTTGGGGACTTTCGGGTTGTGTGGCACTATTGCTGTAAATAGTATGTCTTTTAAACATGTGTTGGGTGACATGAACGTGTCCGCCTGTCTGTGTCCGGGCCAGCTACCACATTGTGTTCATTTGAGGATCTGCTTAATAATATAACATGTACCACATTTCTAAGATTCTCTAAAATCAGTTCTATTTATGCCTTTCATTCACATTGCCAGGGATGAGTTCAGTACGTTTTTTTAAAAAAATATAACATGCTAAGTATTATATTTTCCACATGAAGACACATTAAAATGCACCATTGGGCACATTCCTGGGTTTTCTCCACAGGAATCATCTTATCCTAGTTGAGGATATGCACAGACCCAGTGATTTTTTTTTCTCCTAAGTATTTTTTAAATACTAAATGACAGACTGGCATGTGAAATGAATGCACATGAAAGTTTGTAGACAGGAACTAAACACCTTTCTTCTTGTCATTGGAAGCGACATACAATTTATTTTGCTATTTTTTTTTTACAGAGTGAAACTTATTTTTTTGTGCAAATTCAATTTTGTGTGAATTATTTTGCTTATCACTAAGGAAAAGCTAATGTGTGAAGCTAGAATGGTACTAGCAGCCATTGTTCCATTGACTCAGGAATTTCTCAATTGATTTCCATGTTTTTTTTTTTTTCTTTGGGGACTCTGCCCCATCTCTCTCTTAGCCCCATTGGACTAATGTACCGGGAGACCGCATTTTATAGGTTGACCTAGGGTTGGACCCTGTGTTGAATAAGTCTGTCTTGTCTTTGTTGAATTTGTCTGTCTTGAAAGTTGAGCTTTGCTGTTAGGGAGAAAGTAAATTAAATTTCCACTCAGATGTTCTGGCTCATCATGTTTTCACCTCAAACATCACTCATGACATAAAGTTGTGACAAGTGCTGTTTACTTTTTGATCTTGTTTGCTAAATAAAAGTGATGAGACCCTCTCTTTTATAGCTAGCTTCCCAACGGCAAGTCCTGTGGTTTGATATTGACAGCTGTTGCATCAACTTAGTGGGAGGAAAAGGAAATTTGTTTGCAAAATAAGCTCTTCTTAGATATGTGATAATTGCAGTGGGTTATCCCTGCCTACTAATTGCAGGCCTGCCACTTAAGAGAGTACTGTAAATTGGAAGCTGCTTATTGACAGTTTCTAAAACTACTTAATTGTAGGGAAATACTCCCTGTACTTGCCTTTTATTCTTTACAATAGATGCCAGGGTCCAGGTCTTGTGTGCTGGAGCTACTGCAACCACCTATCAGTGGAGAAATTCTGGCTTCATGTCTTCTCCAATCCACCCCATTTAGACAGACAGGCTTCTGTCCCCTGGTAGTTTCAGTACCATGGTTTTCTCTGGTTGCACTTGTTGGATCTTGCCTCAAATGAGCAACTTTCCTGTACCAGTTTAGTATCCCTTCTCCTCTTAGGGACCTACACAATATACAGAGTGGTTCCACATAAACAATTAGAGAAAGTGTGATTCTGTAAATACCATCTGTGTTTATTCCGAAGTATCAATCTGTCTTTCATTTACAGTGTATTTTATTACACCTGCTGTGTGTGCCTATACAGAATAGACACAGCAATGGGACATCAATAAAGAGCAATAAATTGATATTTTTTTTTCCAGATACACAAATGTAACCATCAATATTGAGTGATACTGCCACAAAAAATGTTAATGGCCTGACTGCTGTGAAGTATTAAAAACAAAACAACTTAAGTACGGCAGTGCAATTATCCATTCATCCATTCATTCATCCAATCACTAAATCCACTTTAACGACAGCAGAAATAAATCCAGGTCAGTTTAAGCAGCCCCTTGTTTCACAAATTAACAAATCAACACCAAAATTCATCTGTACATAGCCGATTTTTTTCCTTGGTTAAAAAGACCTAATAAAGCCATTATGAATTCGACAGAAACACAGAACAAGAGAGTCTTCAAATGCTTCTTAAACACATTGAGGGGGTCAGCAGCTTAAACGGAGGTGGGCAATTTTTTTCCACCAGCAAGGAGTTAAATATAAAAATAATTGGAATTAAGATTTAATGCCACACAAAGGTGGCATCAGCAGATGCCATTAATCAACAGATCAAAGTGTTCAAGAAGGAGCATAGGGCCTCACAAGTGTTTCCATCTACATAGGTACTCATCCATTGGCTACTCTGCAGGCAAACATTAAGGATTTGAGCTGAATATGCGCTGTCATGGGGAGACAATATAGTGATCTGAAAAGAAGAGTGACATGTGCCCCATCTTGGCTGGTTGAGCACTAGAAGTGGTGCTACATTTTGAATCATCTGGAGTGGCTTGGTGACATATAAAGAGTTGCAGGAGTCCAGACATGACAAGACCAAAGCCTCAACCAGGACTTGTGCTGCATACTCTGTCAGATATGGTCTGATGTCAAGTTGTAAAGAGTGAATCTGCAAGAACAAGACAAGTGAATCATGATCAGTAAAGGGCAGCTGGTCATTGATCATCACCTCAAAACAGCATACTGACTCGGTGGATGTTAGCAATTGAGATCCGAGCTGAACAGAGATGGAGTGCTGAATATACAGACAATCAGGAATAACAAGAAAGTCTGTCTTTGGCTGGCTGAGCTGGAGATGGCGCTCCTTAATTCAGGCTGCAATATCAGTGAAATGTGGTAATCTGAAGGTAACAAGTGGTAGACCTGCGTATCATCAACATAGCACTATTATGAGTAAACATGGGACTAGATGAAGGAGTCCAGTGAGGAGTTAAATAGAGAGAAGGAGAAGAGGACCCAGCACCAATCCCTGAGGCAACCCCGTGCTTGTCTGATGCACCCTTGACAACGCTCCTTGTTAGGGCACACGGTGGAATCTGCCCAAGAGGTAGAACTCTCATCACCTGAGTTTGACAAAAAGGATTTGATGGTTAATTGTGCAAAGGCAGAGAGGTCTAAAAGGATAAAAACGTTGATGCATTGATAGCTCTAAACAATCGTAAGGTGTGGTTCAGCTGGAATATGCATAATTTACACAGTTAGTGCCTGGGCCAGGATTCAAATCCACATATTAAGATAGAAGTATGAACCTCTCAACTAGTCTTCTGTCCCTATTTAGTTATCCACCCATTTGTTCTGTAAGCCCTCTACCAAGTTCAGTATTAAGAGGAGTCAATTCCTATATGGGCAACCTTGAATGCATGGCTGGAAGCGACCCTAGACAATCCACTAGTCCACAGATCACACTCACATGTTCACCTGCACTTATAGCTCCAATTTACAGATCCATGTAATCTTTGTGATTCAGGGTTGTGGGTTAGAGAGATCAACATACATAAAAAAGGCCGAAGCTGGCAGTGGCCAGCTCAGATTCAGGCCCAAGACACCGGCACTGTAAGGCAGAAACTCTAACAACTCCTCACATAAAAAGTTTATTTCTTATCAGCAAAAAAGCAGATGGTAGAATCAATGTAAATATAATAATAAACAAGTAAGGGACATATACACATTAGTAGGCATACTTAATCATGGAAGGCTTTTAAAATAGAAAAAGACATCTAGTGCTTTAATGCTATATCTTCTACACCTCCCAGTCTACAGAAGTATTCAGAGTCACAATGCAATTAATTGAAAAACATGAGAGTTCAAATGCTTTAGGCCTTTCTAAAACAAAGCCAAAGAATTAGACACATGGACTGTTTGAAATGAGCCAAGCTGCGATTCATCACATAATGCACTCTATTCTACTTTTAAGAGACTAAAAAAAAGTAGTGTTTTAAATACAAAAGGGCTGACAGTTGCTGGGCCTCTTTTGAGAGCACCATCTTCAAATGGTCACAGGCTTTCCAAAAGAAACAAGAAATAACAGAAAAGATACAGTATAACACCAAAATGGATTTCTTCAGATTGTAAACAAACCTGTGCGCATCAGTAGAAATGATCAGCTATTCTTTTTACACTTTATATATTTATATTTATTTTTTATTCTTTTTGTACTTTTCTTTCTTAGAAGACTGCATTCTTTTAAAGTGGGTAGTGACATCCTTTTTTCCGATTTTCTATGCTGTGTTGGGTCAGTAACATCACTTCTAGAGGCCCACACAAAAATCAAGCTGAATAAGAAGGGAGGCTCGGTTGGGGAGCGCACTCTAAACTGACTGGAGAAAGAAGTGGAGGAGAGAATAAAAGCAAAGCAGAGTGTCATTATGAACAACACTGCACAGCCAGTCTCTGACACACTAACATTGGAAACTTTGCTGGTCTGAACAGCTGACAGATGAGTGATAGAAAAGATTTTTGGAGTAACACTGTATATTTGTTAGGTAGCCTCATATCAAGATGTAAAATTGTGCAGAATGATTATTTATTATTGTTTCATCTATAAAATTATACAATTATTAGCAGTTAGTGTGTATTAAAATTGCTTTCAATGCAATATGTCTAGTGTTTCTCTTCTCAGCATTTTTATAGAGCTTTAGTGAATGAATATTTAAATCATTACAGCATCTCTGCACACCTGTTGCTTTAAATGGTAGCATTTTATGTAAATTTTTATGTCAATATTTTTTTTTCTTCATTAGCTATTATTTTCTTAAATCAATTTATTTTCTGAATATGAGTTATTAGTTTTAAAATCATGGAAGTCAGGGCCTATACTAATTGCCTTATATACAAAGCACGGTCCGTTCATAGACACTCCTATTGCCATGATATGTTATGTAACTTAATTAGATTAATTTCCATTTTATTTTGTTTATCTTGTGTTTATCATGATTCTACATTTTTTAATCATTTAGTAGCATCATATAATATTTTTAAACCTTGTAATACATTCTACCAATACTCAGTGAACTGTACAAGAATAAATTGCACTGAATATTCATGAACCTCACCCAATTCTGTCATATCAGAACAATTTAGAATTGCCAAGTAAGATGTTTTTAGACTCTGGGATAAAATCACATGCCCTGGAGAAAGTCCATGAGATTTTATTTGGTTAGGCGAGTAATTAATAATGGAAAGGCTAAGTGTGCGGGGGCACTGTTACAATGTAAATAGTTGGACCTCCTATTGTGAATGTCCCCTGGGGGACGATCAGTCAATAGCCTTTAAGATACCCCATCACCACAATGCACTTGATGAAGCAGAAAACAATACAATAAAAACAAAAAGACAACCTACAAAGTGGGTTTTGCAAATCAGTTCCTTAAAGTGTTTTGGGAATATATGATAATATTATGGATAAACTGACTGAAAAATAAAGAAAAGGGGTCAAGTACAAACAAAAAATGCATGTCAGATTCAACAACCTGCAATACTGTATATATTTACATATTTAAAAAAGTAAAGCAAATAAAATCTTCTGTCTTGTTGCTAAAAGCAGTGAAGATTATGGGTTGGTTAAAGTTAGTTAACCATGTTTAAATTTTTAATGAAATAGTTTGCAGCTCCATTTTTCTTTATTTTTTAAATCAGAGTACTTCCTTTGGTCAAACTCAGTGCTGTACACATTTAAAATACAACATGGCTACAAATCAATAATATTTTAGAAAAACATAAGACACCATGCAAAAATAACCCAGAAGCACATTTCCATATATTCTTAAGTATACACATGCATATACATACCTAGGGCATTTTTATTTTATTTTTAAGATGGGCTGTAAAGTGCCAGAGCAAGTTTTACTGCTTCCTCAAAGTTTGAGGAGACTGAGTTTGAATCCCTGCTCAGTTCATATCCATGTGCAATTTGCATGTCTTCTCTATTTTCATGTATTGCCTTTTTCCATTCACACCACAAACACATACATTTAACGTACTTTAAGACACTAATCTGGTATGGTGTAGGCAACTTTAGGTCAGAGCATGAAAATGCCCTAGAAAAGACTCATGCATAGGGATGGCCCCTGCTTAACAGTCCCAGGATAGACTCTGCCCCAACTGTGAAAGTGAATTAAGTGGGTTTAATAATGGAAGAATAATGCCTATTTACTTCATTACTTAGATGATCTGTTATTCAGCTCTTGGGGGCACAGATCCTGAAAATATGGTACACCACAGCACAAAGTATCTAATTGGAAGGCCCAAATTATTGAAGGTCATCATTGTTGCAATGATGTTGTCGGGCATTGGATGGACCTATGCAGATTTTGAGCTTGTCCAGGAAGAGTAATGGGGCCTTCTTGACATCTTCAGACCACCATGTGAAGGGTCGGCTGCATTGTCTCTTGATGTAAAAGGGCAACTATTCCAGTGCATGGTGTATAGTGCAGCGCCTGTCTTACTGTGCTTTTGTCCATGCCCAGGTCTCGCTCACATAGATTTGCCCATAGTGTGTTGTTCTTCTTAGACAATCCCTTATTCAGCCCTGGGGGAGACAGATCCCAAAAATATGGTACACCGTAGCAACAAATATCTAATTGGAAGGCCCCTTATTGTTGAAGGCCCTTGTTATTGCAATGATGTTGGCAGGCATTTGATGAAGGGATTTTGAGCTGCACCCAGAACAACAACAACAACAACAACATTTATTTATATAGCACATTTTCATACAAAAAAATGTAGCTCAAAGTGCTTTACATAATGAAGAATAGAAAAATAAGAGACACATTAAGAAAATAAAATAAGTCAACATTAATTAACATAGAATAAGTGTAAGGTCCAATGGCCAGGGGGGACAGAAAAAACAAAAAAAACTCCAGACGGCCGGAGAAAAAAAATAAAATCTGCAGGGATTCCAGGCCATGAGACCGCCCAGTCCCCTCTGGGCAATCTACCTAACATAAATGAAACAGTCCTCTTTGTATTTATGGTTTTCACGGAAGGACTTGATGATGATGATGATCACGTGGACTTCTGGCTTTTAGTCCATCAATGCTGGGACATCATGGTGCTTTGAGTAAGTTGGTGGTGGCGCAGGCCGCCACCACAGAAAAACCGGAAAAAGAAACAGAAGAGAGAGTAGGGGTCAGTACGGATTTTAGTGCCACCATGAATAGTTATTATAATGAATTGAACATACAGAGTATCAGGATTAAGATAAAGTGAAGTTATGAAAAGGCCATGTTAAAGTAATGTGTTTTCAGCAGTGTTTTAAAGTGCTCTACTGTATTAGCCTGGCGAATTCCTATTGGCAGGCTATTCCAGATTTTAGGTGCATAGCAGCAGAAGGCCGCCTCACCACTTCTTTTAAGTTTAGCTTTTGGAATTGTAAGGAGACACTCATTTGATGATCTAAGATTACGATTTGGAATATAGGGTGTCAGACATTCCGATATATAAGATGGAGCGAGATTATTTAAGGCTTTGTAAACTATAAGCAGAATTTTAAAGTCAATTCTGAAAGACACAGGTAACCAGTGTAGTGACATTAAGACTGGAGAAATGTGTTCGGATTTTCTTTTCCTAGTTAGGATTCTAGCAGCTGCATTCTGCACTCGTTGCAAATGATTTATGTCTTTTTTGGGTAGTCCTGAGAGGAGTGCGTTACAGTAATCTAATCGACTAAAAACAAAAGCGTGAATTAATTTCTCAGCATCTTTCAATGATATAAGAGGTCTAACTTTTGCTATATTTCTTAAGTGAAAAAATGCTGTCCTAGTGGTCTGAAGAATATGTGATTTAAAATTCAGGTTACAGTCAACGGTTACCCCTAAGTTTTTTACTTCGGTCTTAACTTCTAATCCTAATGCGTCAAGATTATTTTTGATAACCTCACTTAATCCGTTTTTGCCAATCAATACAATTTCAGTTTTCTCTTTATTTAACTTGAGAAAATTACTATTCATCCATTCAGAAATACCAGTAAGACATTGTGTTATTGATTCGAGAGAGCTGGTGTCATCAGGTGCTACTGATAAGTACAGCTGTGTGTCATCAGCATAGCTGTGGTAGCTCACGTTGTAACTTGAGATAATCTGACCTAACGGAAGCATATAGATTGAGAAAAGAAGCGGACCCAGGATAGAGCCTTGTGGAACCCCATATAGAATATCATGCGTCTTTGAGTTGTGATTACCACAATTAACAAAGAATTTTCTCCCTGCCAGGTAGGATTCAAACCAATTTAAGACATTACCAGAGAGGCCCACCCATTGACTAAGGCGATTTCTAAGAATATTGTGATCAATGGTATCAAACGCGGCACTCAGATCGAGGAGGATGAGAACAGATAAATGGCCTCTGTCTGCATTTAATCGCAAGTCATTTACTACTTTAACGAGTGCAGTTTCTGTACTGTGATTAGTTCTAAAACCTGACTGAAATTTATCTAGAATAGCATGTTTACTTAAGTGGTCGTTTAACTGCATAATGACTGCCTTCTCTAGAATTTTACTTAAAAAGGGCAGGTTAGAGATGGGTCTAAAATTTTCAAAAGCAGAGGGGTCAAGATTATTTTTCTTGAGTAGGGGTTTAACTACAGCAGTCTTAAGACAGTCTGGGAAAACCCCCGAATCTAATGACGAGTTTACTATGTCAAGGATATTATCAATAAGCGCGTCTGATACTTCCTTGAAAAACCTTGTTGGTATTGGGTCAAGGACGCAGGTGGAGGGTTTCATTTGAGAGATTATTCTATGTAAATCAGGTAAATCTATCCTGGTGAAAGAATTGAATTTGTTTATAACGGAGTACTGGGGCTTAGGAGGTTCCACAGTGTTGGGGAGATATACTATATTATTTCTAATATCATTAATTTTTTGATTGAAAAATATAGCAATGTTCTCACAGGTTTCGCTGGAAGTATTATGGGGGCATTCCTTTGTGTTACCTGGGTTTAGCAGACGATCAATTGTAGAAAATAGGACTCTGGGATTACTAGCATTTTTATTTATAATATTAGAGAAATAGCAGCGCCTCTCAAGACGGACTGTGTTATTGTATTCTGTTATTTTAACCTTCAATATCTCATAATGGATAGTAAGTTTAGTTTTCCTCCATTTACGCTCAGCTCTACGACATATTCTTTTTAAGTCAGACACTCTTTGGGTCTTCCAAGGTATAATAATGCTAGAAGATTTTTTAATTGTCTTTTCAGGTGCAACTATGTCAAGTTCAAGTCAAGAAGAGTTATGTGGCCTTCTTAACATCATCAGACCGCCATATGGAGATTTGATGTAACGGGGCAACAATTCGACAATGGCCAGGGTCCATCTGTTGGCATTGTCCACCAGTGGAAACTTATTCCTGAGGTTGTCATTGTTCGGGCCTTCTGCATGATGTAAGACAGTGTCCCAGTGAATGGTGAATGATGCAGAGCCTCTCATACTATGCTTTGGTCCCTATCTAGGTCTCGCTCATATTGCTTGCCCATAGTGTGTTGTTCTTCACTTCTTCAACACATCTCCAATGTTGATAAAGGTGGCCCAGGCATTCTGTGCATGTCTGCTGATCTCTCCATCAAGACTGATGAACACTGTGAGTTGTTACCCTTGGTGTCTGCATTGTTGTCTTTATCCAACATCACTGAATCAGTATCAGTGAAGCAGTCCCTTATTGTTTACATCTTGTAGCGATAGATACATTGTTCTCATAGGTAGTTTGCCTGGTTGAGCTAAGAGAGCATTGTCTGAGGCTTTTTTAGATGTCCTAGTGATAAGGACAATATTGTCAGAGAAGCAGAGACAGTTCACCTTACACCTCCGAAATCATCCCAGTTGAACTCCCAGGTGATGTCTTCAAGGCATGTTTAAAGGAGGCAGGGTATAATGGTATCACCCAGTGTACCTTAACAGATTGGTCAAACTGCTAGATGGTACAGCTGGTATCACAGCAGCACTCCACCAAAACACAAATGTAGGTGGCTTTGTCAAAAGCATTGATAAAGTCAAAATACATGAGTATCAATGGAAGTCAGTACTCACAATCAGGCTGTGTGTGGTCAGCACATCAGAAGTTTTTGCAAAATCAGCTGGTTCAACAGGTTGTTCTTACAGACAGGTTTAAATGTGGTTGAGAATCAACTTCCTGAAGATCTTGTGGATAACTGGAACAAGGAAAATGGGATAATCCTTTTTCCCCTTCTTGCTAGAATACTGGTCGAGGTCTTCTTTCAATCTGGCATCTCCCCCCTGTTGATGCCCTGGTTGAAGAGGCATGCCTGCAGGGGGAGCAGGATGGAGTTGCTAGTCTTAAGGATGTCAATAGTGATCTTGTCTGCTCTCAGTACCTTGCTGCTCTTCAGTGATGTAATGATGCTCCTAATCTCTTACTGGATGTACTTTTTCTGTCTCTTCAATTCACTGTTTGTGCTGTAAAATAGGTTAGTGTGTAATTCTTTAACTGGTTTCTGTCACGAAAACAGAAATGTGTAAAATAGTGCATTTCGGTGTGTCTTCGCGTAGAAAATATGCAGCATGTCATATCTGTAAATATTTACCTCTCTGAATAAGAAACATAAGTAGGATTGATTTTATTGTCATGTGCTATGCAGGTGCAGAAAAGAGCAGAAGTAAACACAGTAATTAGGTTTTAGGAAGTAATATTCTTTGTTTTGTACCCACAAAAACCTTTAAAACCCCAATAAACTCTTTCTAGTGAGTTTTCCATGTCAGAATTGCTAAAATGCTTGCAACACAAATTTTAGTGTCAGTTTCTCAAAGGTTGTTTGAAGAGCACGCTGATAGCACTTTGCTGCACCCACCGGTGTATACAAATTGAAACTTACTTGTTTCACTCATCGCTAATAATCAGCATATTTAATAATGTTTGGAATGAAGAATGACTGCAAGAACTCACAAAAAAGAGACACAACTACAAAAACATAAGTCTTGTGTATAAAAGTACCTGCTGGCATTGGGACACAAGTTCAAATAATTTCAGGACGTCTCCTGCACTACTGTACTCCGAGGACTCATTGTAGCGCAGCTGTAGCTCAAGTAACTGCACTTGACCTTTTCTCATGTTTCACAGCACTGCCTCTTCTTCTTCCTGCTCTGGGTATGGGTGGCCTTTATTGAATGCACCATATACTACATAGCACTGTTTGTAGGGCACACACTGCCCTCCATAATGTTTGGGGCAAAGACACGGTTTTCCTTGATTTATCCCTCTGCTCCTATTTAAAGTTAGTACTAGGGTGTTGTACCGTGTTAGCCATTATGAATGTAGTGAGAAGTCAAGCAAAATGACAGCTTTTATTGGCTAACTACAAAGATTACAATATGCAAGCTTTCGTGGCAACTCAGGCGCCTTCTTCAGGCAAGATCCCTGAGTTGCCTCAAAAGCTTACATATTGTAATCTTTGTAGTTAGCCAATAAATGGTTTCATTTTGATTGACTTCTCACTGTTTAATTCATACATGATTAAAGTGCACATTGCACACTTTCATTTAAGGGTATTTGCATACATTTTGGACACAGCATGCCCCTATTGGGTTATCCACCCCCATAAGGTCTGGGACACAACAATGGCAGGTCTATTAATGAAGTAATATTTCATAATTTGTTGCTTATCCCTTGCATGCAATGATCGCTTGAAGTCTACAATTCATAGACATCACCAGGTGCTGAGGGTCTTCTCTGGTGATGCTCTGCCACACCACTAATGCAGCCATCTTCAGCTCCTGCTTGTTTTGGCACCCTGTCCCCGTAGGTTTTCTCTTCAGCATATGGAAGGCCTGTTCATTTGGATTTAAACTGGGTGGCTGCCTTGGCCATTCAAGAATGTTTTACTTTTTAGCTTTGAAAAAGTCCTGTGTTGCCATAGCAGTAAGTTTGAGATCATTATCTTCTTGTAAGTGTTCTCCAATGAGATGAGGAGGCATTTACTGGAATTTGAGCAGATAGGATGTTTCTATACTTTTCAGAATTCATTGTGCAGCTGCTGTTACCAGTCCCATCATCAATGAAGATAAGTGTTCCAGTACCTGTGGTAGCCATACATATTAAAGCATAACACTCTCACCACTTTAGCAGGTGAGGTGGTCTGCTTTGGATCTTGGGCAGTTCCTTTTTGTCTTCACATTTTGCTCTTGCCATCATTCTCATACACGTTAATCTTTGCCTCGTCTGTCCACAAGACTTATTTCTAGATTTCTGCAGTACTTTTAAGTACTTTTTTTTTGCAAACTGTTATCTGGCCATCCTATTTTTGTAGCTAACTGGTAGTTTGAATCTTGCAGTGTGGCTTTTGTATTACTGTTCATGAAGACTTCTACAAATAGTTACATACACACACACACACACACTTGCCTGCAGAAGACTGTTTCTGACCTGTCAGAGAGGCTTTTGGGACTTTTTTTTTTTTACCATAATGAGCATTCTTCTGTCATCAGCAGTGGAGGTCTTCCTTGGCCTACCAGTCGCATTACTATTACTAAGCTTGCCAGTGTGTTCTTTCTTCTTAATGATATTCCATATAGTTGATTTAGGTAATGTGAGTGTTTTACTGACGTCTCTAATGGTTTTATTCCTGTGTTTCAGCATCATAATGGCTTCTTTGACTTTCGTTGACATAGCTTTTGTCCCAAGTCAAACAACGGCAACAACTTATTCCAAAGAGTAGAAGCAAGCCGAAGTATTTTATGCCTGCACTAAAATGAAGCAGTGAAACACAACGAAGTAATCACAAACACCTGTATTGGCAATTGTACCAAACATTATGGCACCCTGAAATAGGTGGGCCATATAGGAAAAGTGTTGTTATTTCAACATGGTGTGACTGAAATGTATGCAAAAACAACAACAACAACATTTATTTATATAGCATATTTTCATACAAATGAGAAAAAAAAGACAAAATAAATAAGAATTAAAATAAGGGAACACTAATTAACATAGAATAAAAGTAAGGTCCGATGGCCAGGGAGGACAGAAAAAACAAAAAAAAAAACTCCAGATGGCTGGAGAAAAAAAAATCCTGATTGTATTCAGGGTTCACATAGAGGAAATTGATGATGATGGTCAAGTGGACTTCTGGCCTTTAATCCATCAATGTTGGAACATCACAGTGCTTTGATTAGGTGGTGGTGGTACACATCGCCACCACAGAAAAACGGGAAAAGAACAGAAGAGAGAGTAGGGGTTAGTACAAATTTTGGAGCCACCCTGAATAATCATGATAATTAATTGAATATACAGAGCATCAGGATTAAACTAAGCTGAAGCTATGAGAAAGCCATGTAAAAATAATGAGTTTTAGCGGTTTTCTGAAGTGCTCCACTGTATCAGCCTGGCAAATTCCTATTGGCATTCTATTCCAGATTTTAGGTGCATAAAAGCAGAAGGCCGCCTCACCACTTCTTTTAAGTTTAGCTCTCAGAATTCTAAGTAGACACTCATTTGAAGATCTAAGGTTACGCTTTGGAGGGTAGGGTGTAAGAAATTCTGAAATATAGGATGGAGCGAGATTATTAAAGGTTTTGTGAACCATAAGCAGTATTTTAATGTCAATTCTAAATGACACGGGTAACCAATGTAGTGACATCAGAACTGGAGAAATGCGCTCAGATTTTCTTTTCCTAGTTAAGATTCTAGCAGCTGTATTCTGCACTTGTTACAATCGATTTATGTCTTTTTTGAGTAGTCCTGAGAGGAGTGCATTACAGTAATCTAGCCGACTAAAAACAAAAGCGTGAACTAATTTCTCAGCATCTTGCAATGTAATGTTAAAAAACATTACAGCAGAGGAGTAAATCGAGGAAACATGTGTCGTTATCCCAAACATTATGGAGGGCAAGGTACTGTATATGCTTTTGAAAACAGTGTTTTTCTACTGCGGCAGTTGCTGCAATTAAAGTTGAAATTCAATCTGTTCTTATAAAATGGGAGACGTGACCTTGGAAATAATAAAACTAAAACAAGATTAGAACTAACCAATGATATTTCAATATATAAACCATTGTGAAGTACCTATGTCTACATAATTATGCATCATGCATGTCCAGAAAGTTTCCAACTATGCATATGAAAAACATTGCTGCTAATGTAGTACAGCAGGAAGGTGTAATGGACACTAGCCTGAAAGTCTGTCAATAGACTCTTCAGATGAAGAATGTATTAACTAAAATGCCTGTGGTGTCACTGTCCAGGTCTTTTATCAGAATTTAGTCGGGTGATAAAGAATAGCAAAATTAATTATTTCTGTATGCATTTCTGATGATCTTTAAATACACATTCGTTTCACAAATAGATATTAGACATTTAGGTTGACATCCCCAAAATACTGCGAATACTGTGAATCCATTAATACGGGCATATCATTAATTTGTACCTTAAGCAGAATAGAAGAGATTCACTCTTCACACACAGACTTCTTTAATGAATTGCTTGTACCTTGCTGTGTGACCCTGAGCAAGTCGCTTAGCCTGCCAGTGTAGCATGCATTTTACTCTTCATTTATCATAGTAGCAAATGCCATGAGACTGAGCTTACTATGAAAGGTGCCTTACAAAAATGAAGAGTGAGGGGTTGATTTAATTTCCATTTAAAATATGGTACTGTACCACAGCAAAAATAATAGAAAAGGAATTAAATAGGCTTTTTACATAAATTAGATTTGAAAAGAAATTTACATTGGTTTAGGAGGTCATTCATGTCTGGTTTGATGAAAGAAATTGCAATTTTAATGCAAATTAAAATTGTGTGCATGTCTGTCTATCATCTTTAAATAGATGATCTGGATCAAAGATTCAACCAGAGACTGAGACAAATAATTGTTAAAGTAGTATCTAAGGATGAGGGTAACCAGGACCAGCGTATTTCATTACTCCGATTCATTTTTGCACTTCAGCCCTCTTCCAAATTAATTTAAGATACTCTGTCATATAAAAAAAATTAAACATAAGATGAAGGACAAGTTCATTAAACCGGTAAAAGCCAGGGCATACTCCATGGAAATGTTTGTTTGTTTAGCTGTTTTTGATTTTGCAATCGTGAGTTTGTTCTTCATTTTGTTGTGTACTGGATCCAGAGTTGTACAAATAAAACTGAAACAGTTAGTAAAAAAAAAATTTAAACTTGAACTTGTGGTATTTCAAGACAAAAACCAAATTGAATTAATTTTCAAAGAAATTTGGTTCCATTTGTGTTCTCCTGAAATTAAAACAATTCAAAAGTATCCTGTAGATAGCTATTGTGCTGTAGAGAGTCGGGGTTGTACTGTGCACGAGGCAAGCATCAGAAATGGTTGAAGCCCATTACATCATATAATTAAAGGTTTATACTACCATGAGATACAAGGCTTGTGGAAAGCCAGAGATGATTCTGCACTTGTTAAACTTCTATCTGTTTGAAAGTGTGTTTTCTCTGTAATTGAACTGGCTCTAGAAAGTGAAAACGCAGCCCGATATGTCACAATTTCTTCCTTTTAGTATGCTGGCAGGTACTCTAAAACATGGAACAACATTTTAGTCTACTATGATGTATTTCAAGGAGAAGATAAAAATGTCTGGTAGGACTTGGACATTTGCAAATTAAGAGTTACTGGGTTCTGATTTGCACCTGTCTGTTGCTAGTTAAGTGTCTACTGAAGAAATCTGAAACCTGACTCATGTGATGTTTTGTTGAAATCGTTATGAAAAGCCAGAACTTTCAAATCATGTTTATTACAGCAGCATTTCCCAATCTGTGGGCTGTGATGGCATTGCAGGTGGGCCGTGGCTGACCCTGGATGAAACTCCACTTTCCTATTACCTCTCCGATGATTGCACTCGATTCACAGCAGCAGCAGCGTTGCAAGTGGACTGTGGCTGATCCTGGACGATCTCCCCTACCCCTGATTGTGCTCGATTCATTAAAGAAGAAAGGCATTGACGACTGTGCTTGATTCATAATGATATTACATTCCAATAATCACGCTGGGCCCCCTCTCCGCTTAGACAATCGTGTGATTCACAGAGAGGGGCCACCCCACTCTCCAGCTCAGATGATTGCACTAAATTCACAGCAGGTCACTAACAAACTGGCATGGGAAAAACTGGATTATAGTACCACAAAGTTTGGAAAACAATGTATTATGGTGTTCTACTAAATCTAGAAATTGTAGTATATTTTGTTATTGTACAAACTCATAATTAAAGATCTGTAAGGTAAATCCAAGTACAAAAATAGAATTCTACTGAATAATTCAGCACAAATGTATCAGTTGTTGGGATTCTTAAACTTATTCCTGACTTTTATTCTGTATTTTGTCAAATGACTTTAGTGGGTATGTGTGATGGTGTGGGTAGTGCTCCATGCTCCCACCTCTCTTCTGGGAGCCTCTCAAACCCAACACTATCAGTAATATAACCAGATGAGCTGTGCAATGAGTCCAAATCACACTGGAAGCCAGGGGATAGTGTAAAAGTGAACAAGTGCTTTTATTAAAAGCAAACCAAACAAAACCAAAACAGTGTCCAAAGTGCAGTGCTTCAAAATGTTTCAATACATAAATAATCCATAAAAACAATGTGATAAAAGTGGATGTTAAAAATGACCCCATAAATACATCCATAAAAGCAAGGTTAAAATCAATAGGCTGGAAGTTGTCCTCTTTTTTAAAAGCCCTATGTCTTCTTTTAGCTGGCAGCTACCCTGCCCTACCTGCAGCTGCAGCTGACTCTCTTCCTGGTCCAGTAGCCTTCCGTCCCTTGGATACGTTCAGCTCCCGCCAGACCGAAACTTGCTCACACTGGGGATCAACACTCACAAGCCTCCCTGACTCCCGCTGCCTTCCATGGCCTTACGCGGTGAGCCAACTGCCTTCTGGGACACTCCAGCTCCTCTGCAGGAGTGACCGCTTCCTTCAGCCCCCGAGTGTTGGCTAAGCACTCATTCCAGGGGCTCTCCTCCCAGCTGCCTGCCTTAACCAGTGAGTCTGCTCTTGCTTGCTCACCTGTCACTCCCACACCAGCTTTTTTTTCTTCTTCCCGCCTTCCTCTTCTCTCCACTGACCTCTGTTCTTTTTTTTCTTCTTGCTCTCCCTCCTTTGCACTCGTGCTTCTCCTATTTATATTGGGGACGTGACACAGATGTGGCAATTAGCAGCTCCCGGCATCAATTACGGACACGGGAGATCCCGCACCTATGCACTTCAACGCTGAAACACCCACACCGCAACACGTCTGGGAACCACTCCCACCACACTACTACTTCCCCTCCTTAAGCTGTGAGTGAGGTGATTATTTATTTAAAAACTGGACATTCTTTCAATGCCTGCCACAGACCCCCTATATTACATTATGGTGTCTTTGCTTTAGGTTGGAGAAGATGCATCAATATTGAGTTGAGTTGTGTATTAAAAGAGAATTTGTTAAGATAAAATATCCGAACACACCAAATAAAAGTTCAAATGCCATGTCTCTTCTCTCTTCAGAGATCACCTAAACATGGAAGATTAGTTTCACCCTATATGTACCTCTGTGGTATAGCGGGTCCACAGCTCTCAGCAAAGGCCAGTTTTAAATAAATAATCACTGCGCTCGCGGCTTAGTGAGGGGGCGTGGTAGTTGTGTTGCTGAAGCAATTCTCAGGGTGATTTGCAATGTGAGCGTTTCTCATCTAAGTGCACAGGTGAGAGACTGCTAACATCCGTGATTGTTCCTGGGACTGCTAATTTGCCGCAGCTGCTATGCCATCTCGATATATAGAAGAGCGAGTTGGCTAGGAAGAAAAAATGAAAAAGAAAGAGAAAGAAAGATGGAGGTTGTGGGAGAAAGCAGGAAGTGGAGAGAGAAAGCTGGTGTGGGAGAGTGAATGAGCGAGAGCAGGCTAGAGTACAGCTGGACTGTGGGCCCTAGCGAGGTGTTTATCTAACACCTAGGGCAGTTGATGGTGGTCGCTCCCGCTGAGCATTTTGAGAGGAGCGGGAGTGACTAGCGAAGGGAGTGACTCACCGTGGAAGACAGCGGGAGTCGGGAGACTTGGAAGGATAATCTCCAGCATGAGAGTCCCGGCCGTTAGAGAGAAGCTAAGTCTCGGGTCTGGGTTTAGTACACAACCGAAGCCAGGGATTGGGAGGCCTCCAGACCTGTGCGAATGAGAGAAAGAAGATCAGCTGCAGGTAGAGTGGCTCCCCCTGTTACAAAGCCCGGATAGGGAGAAGTAGGGGAGTCGCTAGATAGACGAACACACCAGGCTCTGTAAATGTTTTAAAGGACTGCTTCCAGCATTGTTTTAACCTCGTTTTTAAAGATTGTTTTTCTATATTTTAACCTCCACGTGTTTCACTCGGTTGTTTTTATTGGATTATTTATTGAAGACTGTTTTTAAGATACTGCACTTGATTTAATTTGAACACCTTGTTTTGTTGGATTTTTAATAAAAGCACTTGACACTTTTTGGGTTCAAGGGCTATCTGCCTAAGACTGTATAGCCCCCATAGATCATATTCAACAAGCAGGTAATGCGTGCCTTTTGTATAAACTCTTTTAAATCAGTTACGAGTTTTTAGTCTAATTCTGAATTAGTCAACATTTTAGTCTAATTTCTGAATTTTAGTCTAATTCTGAATTATAGTTTATAACACATTGAAAGCACTTTTACTATCTCATTGTTTAAAATGATGCCAGCAGATAACATTCCTAAATAACTAATGTTCACCTTCATACTGAAAAATGTCTCAAAAATGTCTAGAAATTGTAGAGGGAGAAGTATTGCTAAGATTAAATAGGCTGAAATCAAACAAATCACCAGGACCAGCAAGTACATATATAAACTCTTGACACATATTTTAGGAAGTCACTGAACACTGCGGAGATTTCTGAACAAATGGAAAATTGAAAATATTATCCCATCATATGAAAGAGGTGACTGAATAGATCCAAGCAACTATAGGCCAGAAAGCTTAACATGTATCACACTTTATCCACATTAACGGAAGGAATTATTAAGGATAGGATTGAGGAGCACATGGCAAGTACAGGAGTGTTTCTGAACAGCCACCATTGGTTCAGAAGAAGGAGTCCTGTT
>JANRMT010062856.1:53361199-53377092 GCA_026402145.1 Polypterus bichir lapradei | reverse complement strand
TTAAAACTTTCTCTCGCAGTTTCGCTGAGTTTGTGCCAAACACCACCCTGACCATCTCATCTTCCTCTGCATAAGCACAGTCCTTCACCCGTGAATATTTACCCGTGGCAGTGTTTCTATTGGATTGCCGCTGACGGACGGCCTTATATGGGCAGGCACTAAATTACAAACGCTAGCGGCAGCCTGTCTATGAACTTAATTTAAAGTTTAGGTTTACATCGTGCTTTGTTTCCGAAGTAGCAGAACTCATGAATATGGTTGTATATGTCACTCGCTCGCTTCTTATTGTTTCGCTGCCTTCTCAATTATATAATACATGTTTTCTTCAGTGCTTTTTGGGCCTCTTCCTGGTTTTCTACCTACTGCGTGATTACGTGGGAGGCGTGATGATGTCACACGAAACTCCGCCCCCACGGGTTTCACGCTCATCTCCATTACAGTAAATGGAGAAAAACAGCTTCCAGTTATGACCATTACGCGTAGAATTTCGAAATGAAACCTGCCCAACTTTTGTAAGGAAGCTGTAAGGAATAAGCCTGCCAAATTTCAGCCTTCTACCTACACGGGAAGTTGGAGAATTAGTGATGAGTCAGTCAGTCAGTCAGTCAGTGAGTCAGTGAGTGAGTGAGTGAGGGCTTTGCCGTTTATTAGTATAGATAATTATTAATGAAACAGTGCCAAATGAATCCAAGTCTATAGTAGCTGCAGGTCTCTGGGATCAGCATTGCTTGATGTTTACCCATTTTGTGAGCATGAGAGCGATACTGCAAAATTGGTTTCTTTTGTTTATATTACAAACTAGCCATCCCTGCGGCTTCGTTCGCGTATTAGTGAAACAAGACAGTGAGGAAGGCCCTGCCCAGCTCTCTACTCCTGATGTCACTCTTCCCCCTCCCCTCGGCCCGCAGCCTCTGTCTTGGATTAGTGCAAATATATCGCTTATGCAAGCGAACTATGATTCTTAGCACAATGAGAGATTTCGCAAAATCAACCGGAATGTTCAAGCAAATTATAGAAAAAAAAGATCTAAATCTGCTAAGTAGTTCTCTGGTTCGCTAATAAACAGAGTTAAGGTTATGCCCCGAGGCAGGCAAATGAGTGAGGAGAACCCACCTCACCTCCCCGTAGCCTGATGAGTCTCTCAGATTCGCACTAATAAATTAGTACCGCAAGCGAACTATGATACTTAGCGCGATGAGAAAGTCTAAGAATCAACGGAATGTTCAAGCAAATTATAGAAAAAAACCCGATCTACATCCGTTAAGTAGTTCTCTAATGAAAAGCAGACAGACATACAAATGGGTCTAAAAAACTATAAGAAATTTTGTGCTTGGACCGCAAAATTTTTTAAATCGTTTCTTAGCAAGCACCTACGGGCCAAGGGTAACCTACATTCCAAATTTCAAGACCCAAGTCCTCATGGTTCGGGAGATTTCGTGATGAGTGAGTCAGTGGTATTTTACTAGGGGCAGCACAGTTTTAAAAACAGAACCGAACTGCTAGACTAATTTAATTAGTGGTTCACTGTTTATTTAATTATTTCTGTTACACAAAACTGTTCAATAAACAAACCCGAATAATTTAATATGCCTTGGCAAGTGCTTTTTAAAACTTGCATTAAAAAGTACTTAGAGTTTATTAGAATTATTTGTATTTAAAAAAAATGCTTGGAAGAAATGTTGAAAATTTCAATTAACATGCAGTTCATTTCAATTAAAATTTTTAATAATGCGATTAATGACAATTACATTTTTTAATTGAAAATCAGACCTAGTCCATATGTACATATGCATACCTATTTTATCTCTCAGCAGTTTATATAATGCAGAGAGGTTATAAACAGCAATGTGTTCCTTTACACCAAATGGGAGAACATACCTGGGGGGGCCTCAACACTGCAGGTCAGGATGTCACTTGAAATCACCTTATTATTCATTATGAACTCCTAGCCAGAAAAGGTTAGCTACCTGAGGCTGAGGGAATAATGAAAGACTTTCGGTGGGGCATTGACTAAATAAAATATAGCACCTTCAACATTGCCTTTTTGAGGTTTTACATACTAAAATGTACAAAAACTGACCTATTTGCTCTTTCTCGTGTACTGTATATGTGGTAATGTCGTAGAAAAAAGTCAGGGAGAGTGTATGAACTGTGAAGTGAAATCGATACGTTCTTTCAAGAAAATGAGTCCCCTCTGGCTAATGTATTCAGTAAAGAGAAACAGCGCTTAAGCCTGTTACTGATAACTATTTTTATTGTCAATGAATTCAACTTGAATCTACAAGGAAGAGATGACATTTTTTATACTCTGTGAACAAGTAGTTGCCATGCAAAAGTCACTAAAACTACGACATATAGGACATACTACCTGAAAACACTCACTAGGTTCTATAAGCTGTGATGAAATCTATTGAAAAAAAAAATTGTTGTTGCTAAATCAATTATTGTTTATCTGAAGCTCACTGAAACACACCTCACTCCCTTCATGAAAAATGTCTCATAGTGATTTCTTTTTTTTGTGAAAGAAGAGATGTGTGAGAAAACCATCTGAATTAAAAGTTGAAAAGTACATCGTTGACTTAAGCTCAACTCCACATAAGGAGTCTGAGCTGCTGCAGTTGACCTTATCAGCACTTTGAAGACACATCACAAGACTAAAGAAATCTTCACATTCTGGATCAAATTGTCAATCAAATGGCTAGTCCTGAGTAAAACAAGCATTTTTACAGCAACATGCAGTTGAGAAGTTGGAATTATTGGATAAATTTGAAGAAGTCACATCAACTAAACATTAAAACTGATATGGGCTCTGCTTCCTCATTCCTCGACCTAACATTGACATACTTCAATTCTAAAACATTAATGAGTGCATGGAACAAATCATACAAGTGAAGCAGGACTATATGTCTCATTAAGTAGGTAAACCAATCCTTATTACTAAGGTTTAAGTTTATAATTTATATATTTATTTGGGTCCCCGCTGAATATCAGTTACAGTATTGGTCATCTAAAAACCAATAATCTAATACATAAATCCAGCCTTAATGCATAAAAGTTACTTAATGGTAATTTAAGCTTAACGTCATCAGAGAAGGTAACACTAGTTTGGCTTCCTGAAAACATTTTGGTGATTATGATAGACAGCTTGAACCTGCAAAAAATATATAATTTCAAATTGTACAACATGAAATGAACTTTTATTGAATTAGTGTGTTTAATCGCTTAATGATGCTCAAACATTGTATCCATTCAGTTGAGGGAAAAATGTTTCACAAACTTTTTGTTTGTATTTATCATCTGATGTTTCTCATTTCAGTGTCCAACAATAGTTAATAATAATAAAATAATAATAATGCATTTTATTTATATACTGCCTTTCTGGAATGATGGGTTCCAGTTGTCCTGATACCACTTTTCCATTGTTATAATTTACTGGTGACAACTTTTACTGTTTGTGACTGTACCAAGATCAGTGAATGTGAATGAAGAAAATGAATCTTTAGCGACATGTTGCAATTCATGACTTTATATGCTTTAAGAATGTTGTCAACCATCTGAACATGGTTTGATATTCTGTAAATGGCAAGAAAATTCTCAATACCATCCTGTAATGCACTCCATGCAATTTCTTCCAACTCCACTAGCAAATCCCTAAATTGCTTGTCAAAGATTACGTGTCTGTTTTGAGGATCAATAAAAATGCCTTCCTTAATATTTACATCAGTTATTTGTGGAAACATTTCTTTCAAATATCAAAATCCTTCTCCTTCCTTGTTCATCGCTTTTATACAATGTTCCATTAGTTCAACTATTATAAGAAGAGTATCTTTGTTGGGTCGAGAAGTGGTTTATATGCTACACTTTTTTGCCCTGGAACCAAATGCTTACTATAATGACACTCAAGCTGCATTCCTAGTAGCAGTGCCACTACTTTTAGATCACCACAGATATTCCAGTTGTTGTTGTTGTAATGTTTGTGTACTTGTAATATGAGAGAAAATCACAAAAATAGGCAATTAAAATAAAACAGTATGTGAGAGGAAAATGTAAAGATGATTTTTGCGATCACCAGACCAAAATCCATCTGATACACCTAAAAGTGTTCAGGAAGCAAAATCTTTCTTGTCAAGTGTAATTAGTCTAAATCGGTGGCTTAACGACTTTAGTTCTGAAAAATGTATGTGGCATATTTAAATTTCAAACAATGGTAAGTAAAGAATTTAAATGAAGAAGAAAATCTAAACAATTAATGGGATATCTACTAGTAATGCTTCAACAAATAAAAAAGCATTATACTTTGTCCTTTTAGAGATTAGATAGTTGACGAAGACATTATTATTTTAATCAATGCAACATGTATCTTTGTTTGTCTGCTGGTTTTGTTACTCAATTCATACCTTAGATGCATATATAGTATGTTCCAATATATATTTTTTCAACAAGAGGATTGTAGCAAATTTTAATTGTAACAGCTTGCACAAAATGTGACATTGAGGTGGAAGTTAGTAGCTTTGACTTACAGCCAGGAGTTAACGTCAGTCTTTGCATTGTGTGTGTGTGCACACACAAAGATGGGACTGGTGTGTGGCCTGTGAGATAATGGGCTCTGTGATGAGCTGACACCTCCTTCAGGATTTTTACCTTGTTTTGGATGCTCCTATGTTCTTCCTCTGTCAAGCTGTAAATAGAACTAAGCATATTCAGTAAATGGATGAATAGATTGATTTTTATAATGCCAAAATTTCCATACTGGGTGCCATGTTGCCACATGGGTAATACTACCTTTTTTTCTTCCTTCATCCCTCACTGACTGACTGACTGACTCACTGCCTGACTGACTGACTCGCTGACTCATCACTAATTCTCCAACTTCCCATGTAGGTAGAAGACTGAAATTTGGCAGGCTCATTCCTTACAGCTTACTTACAAAAGTTAGGCAGGTTTCATTTCGAAATTCTACGTGTAACGGTCATAACTGGAACCTACTTACGTACATATATACGGCCATAGCCTGCAGCTCGGTTGCCCTGTGAGGCGGGGATGCGTCCCTCATCGTCATGCCTCCCACGTAATTGAGTGCCTGCCCATATAAGGCTGTCTGTCAGCATTACACAATTAAGAAGGCAGCAAAAGAATATGAAGCAAATGACGCATGCAAGCATATTCATAAGTGCAGCTACTGCGGAAACAAAGCACGGTGTAAACCTTAAGTTTAAATTAAGTTCATAGACACGCTGCCGCTGGCGTTTGTCATGCCTACGACGAATACAATACTCGCGAGATACAAGTTTAATGAGTGTGAGAGAAACTTTTAAGTGCCTGATCTGCGCTAACATTAAATAATTGCTGGTGAAGGACTGTGATTATGCAAACGAATAGGAAAGCAAGGTGTAAAACTTAACTTTAAATTAAGTTCATAGACACACTGCCACTGGCGCTTGTCATGCGTAAGACGAATATGATATTCGCGAGATACAAGATTAATTAGAGGACGCAGGGTATAAACGAGATTTTTGATCACTTTGTAACGGAGTTAAAATTGCTGGTGAAGGATTGTGCTTATGCAAACGAAGATGAGATGGTCAGGGATAGAATAGTGTTTGGCACAAACTCAGCAAAAGTGCGAGAGAAACTTTTAAGTGCTGGGTCTGAGCTAACATTAAATAAAGCCGTGGACATTGCAAGATCACACAAGATATTCGCGAGATACAAGTTTAATGATAAGACGCAGGGTATAAACGAGACTTTTGATCACTTTGTAACGGAGTTAAAATTGATGGTGAAGGACTGTGCTTATGCAAACGAAGATGAGATGGTCAGGGATAGAATAGTGTTTGGCACAAACTCAGTGAAAGCGCAAGAGAAAGTTTTAAGTGCCGGGTCTGAGCTAACATTAAATAAAGCCGTGGACATCGCAAGATCACACGAAATAGCACAACCACAGCTGAGAACCATCAGTGCATGTACTCCGAGCAGCTCACGTGAACTGACTGTGAACGCAGTACGCACACAAAAAGCAAGACCTCCAAAGAGCGCTGAACAAAAAACACATTACACAATTGAGAAGGCAGCAAAAGAATATGAAGCGTGTGACGCATACAAGCATATTCATAAGTGCAGGTACTGCGGAAACAAAGCACATGGTGGAAAAAGTCAATGTCTAGCTAAAGGAAGACAGTGTAAAAAATGTGGTAATTTGAACCACTTCGCTAAAGTTTGCAGGACTGGGAAAGGTAAACCCGTGCATGCAGTGTGTGATGTCTCAGATAAAGAGGAAGACGAGCTGTTTATTGATGCAGTAAGAAAGGAACAACCCTCTGAATCTAAACAAGCCTTTGTAGACATATCAATAGGAAAGCAAGGTGTAAAGCTTAAGTTTAAATTAAGTTCATAGACACGCTGCCACTAAATATTCGCAGGCAAATTCGCAACTTAATACCGGGAATGCCTGTTAAACATCTTAGATTCACGAGTACCGATTTGGGTAGTGAACACTTCGATGAATGAAACTTGTTATTTTTACAACGGTTGACAAACACGGAATATAACTTGAGCACAACACATCCTCCAAATACGAACCTGATTGAAAGAAATAATGATAATCAAATACTTGATGACAGCAACACTCATAACAATCACAAAACAATTACATTGACAATCATGTTACATTATTTTTAAAATATTTCCTTTTCTTTTTCATAACTTCTTTAACACAGTACTTCTCCGCTGCAAAGCGCTGGTATTTTGCTAGTTTAAAATATAATGAGAAAATGTGTGAATTTTTACCAAATTCTTATCTTTCATTTTACTGAGAAAAGTTGTGATTTTATCAAATTTCTCATCTTTATTGATTTTTATTGGACTTCAATGTCTGCCTACAGACAGGTTTAAGTACACTAGATAGTGCTTTCCGTTCATAAGTCAAAATTACTAATGATAAGCTGATGCAATACTTAGATACTAAACCAACTCTTTCTGTAATTGAAGATTTCAATTTTTTCTTTATACAAACATTTCTTTTCTCTCTTTTTTGTAAAACAAAACTAGCAGCTTAAGTTAAAAAATCATAAATCTTTACATTTCTTTAGCATTGACTACAGAAATATCATTCAAGATGCCTCATTATACATAGATATAAAATAATGGATACTCCATTAGCATATTTCTAGTCTAGCACTGTAACATGGCCTCCACGTGATCTTACAAACAATGACTAAATTAAGATTGTTTATTTGCACAACCTGAAATAATATCATTAGTTTTCATTACAGCTTGTCTTAATTATCTTCTTCCCTGATTAGTATTTGTCTTAAATGACTTTTCTCTTCAGTTTTCTAAGTACTTTTACATTCATTCCATGTAGCATATCTCATAATACTAAATTAAATTTTGCAGGAACTCCAATTAAGTTAAATCTACAATATTGCCAACATTATCACTTCTTTCCACATACCTGAGTATAAAGTTCTGTGAGTTCCGACAGTGAGCTTTCCGCCACATTGTTTTTCCTTCATCGCAAAGTGAAAAGAACTGACTAGAAAAAGGGCTGTTCTGAAAATGAGCAGTTCCAGAAAACAGCTTACATTTTAAAGAGATAATCCTACTTTTCCCATTCCATTTAACTAATATATTTTCCCTCTTCAATGTGCATTATATCTCTGTTGATGTCCTATTTAACAGTGTTTCTAAAATATGTATCATGGTCCTAAACATACTTATTACTATTAGTAAAATAAACTGGGTTACATTTGTATAGTTAGATTGTTCAGCTTTTAATTACCATGGAAAATAACCTTGAGATGGACAATAATGATTCTACAACAAATTCTTTGTGTTTTGAGAAAACTGTAGTCTTTACTAGCAATTATGAAAGCCAGCTGTTCGTTTTAGGCAAGTAGGGTGGAAGAGTTAATGCTTAATGCGTTTCTACCATTTTTGTAAAGACCCGAGATAAGTTGCAAAGATGGAAACTTTGAAAAAAGAGCCTTAGGCAATTTCATGCAGGTTTCTATGCTGTTTAGTTTCTGGACACTTTCAAAGATGCTTTTTCTCCAGCAGCAAAAGCTTTCTTTTCATTTTTCGATTAAGGATATTTAATCTGTAACTAAAAAAAATATATTCTGGGAATTATCATCTGGGACTGAATGAAGACTGCATGAGCCGATTAACTGTCTAATTATTTGTAAAACTTACATTGCTGCCATTGGTTTTGAGGGTAATAAGTACAACTATTAAGTAGAAGCTTAAACACAGTTGTCTTTGTCTGAATTTCTACTAGCCAAAAGCTAGATTGTCCATTTCTTGTCTAGCTGCGGTCACTTGAGGGCACAAGGAGTTACTTTCTGAAGTCGTGTAATGACTATAAAACTAGGTTAAAGTAAAGGTTTGAAAGTAAAGAGAGCGCCAGTCAGCAAAGTAGCCAATCTTAGAGATCCCATGTGTTGAATATGCTGAGTACAATACATACATTGACATACATAAGTGGTCACAGGGATCATTTGTACAGCTGGGTTTGGCATTTCTTCCTATTCATCATTATGAGAAGGACAAAAGAGGTTAGTTGGTATCTTTCATGTTAGATGCTTGTCACAGGCGGTTTCATAACATAATAAACACCACCCTGTTATGGAATGTACATCATTTTGGAACGTCACTTATTTTATTAAAAAGCAAGTTGCATATTGCCTTGTCTAGAGGCTGTTCAGACCTGTTGTGATAAGCTGAATATGAACTTGAATTTTTACTTTGCTATTCATACTCGCAGAATGTTTTACACATTAGGCACAGCTCAGTATACAGTATTTCTAGATTCATGTATGTATTTTGTCTAAGAATTTTGTTCAAACTGACCTATAAACATGAGCTAGAAAACAAGTATCAATGCATCAAAGGAATGAAAGGGCATAAAAAGATTTTTTCACAAAGATAAGAAATGAAATGCTTAATGAAGTTTTTCTTTGTTTGTTTGTTTAGAGCATAGCTATCAATGATTAGAGCAAATAGCTAATTTCAGTGGGTAAGCTCCAAATGGGAATAGTAACATAAATAAGGGTGAGGAGAGATTCCATTCCAACATAGAGGTTCCGTACAGCTTGAACCTAAAGATTATGCTTTGTGAAATCGTGAACTTTTAATTTCAATAAAACACATCCAGGAAAGTCCTTTGTATAGATGTTGTTGCTATTGTGATGCAGTTCTTTGACTTTCATATCCTCATTGAACAATGAAGCCGTTGGATAGCTACAGGGGCTTTAAATCATGATGTTGCTACTTATTTACTATTATTCATTTACATTTCTCTTTTATTCATTGATCTTTGCTATTATTCCTATATTTAAAAAAAATATTACTTGATTTAAAACTACAGGGTGATTCAAAAAGAGTCATCCAATTTCAAATTGCCATATTTTTACAGTCATGAGGTGCCTAGGAACCAATCACCAATTGAAAGAGGGGGTCATAGAGTTTCTGACTGTCACCGGAAGACAGCTCCCTTCAGTCTGCACATTTCTCAACAATGAGCTCCCTCATTGCTGGATTGCCTGCTTTAGCACTCTACTTCTGGCCCCCAAGATCACCCAATCTCTCTGCGTGTGACATTTTTTTTGTGGGGGTACATTATGGATTCTGTTAATGTGCCACAACTCCCAACAACACTGGATGATCTCCAAAATCGCATTGAAAGAGCCATGAGTACAGTGTATGTATAGTTTGACTATCTCGTTGATGTTGTCTGTACAGCTGGAGGAGATCATATTGAGCACTTCTAAAATGACATAATAAACAGTATGCTCACCTAAACCATATACTGCATTGTTCTGTAATTACAGGTGAATTAAATCATTTTGAAATTGGATGAATCTTTTTGAATCACCTGTATTATACATTGTCTGCTCATATTGGTTGAATGAAGTAATAGAGAAAATACAGGACACCTGGTGTAAACAGATTGTGACTTCTTTTCCATAGGTTTAGCCGATGAGAAAGGATGTCTTCAAAAGTAAGCAGAACAAGTGGCCATAGGCAAAGTAAATTAGCCTCAAGTGTAGGGGTCTACTCAAGCCAAAGCTAGTGAATCCTTACACGGAGTACCAAGAAGTGAAAGGTTGGGCAAGCATCATTCATAATCAAGGCTTAAGTGTATACTGAGTGCGTGTGTTAAACTTAGGGTTCACAAGACTTTACCAATCCATAACAAACCTAGTATGTACCACTTATTACATGATAAAACACACACATTCCTACTCACATGAGGTCAATTTAGAATTAATTGTGAACCTTACATGCAGATATGGAAGTAGAACTTGAATACATGAAGAAAAGCCTAAACAAACAAACATGGAGAACATACACATTTCCGCTGAAAGAGACCAAACATTGGACTCATAAAGCAGCAGCACTAAACCACTGTGCCAAGTTTTAAAGTAAGTTTTCTATCATGACATACTGTTTCCTTTCATAAGACAAGCATTTTAATATGTGATAAATAAGAAACAAGACAAAAAGTTTGTGTGGTAGACATTATCACTATTGAATTAAGTATGTTCTTCTGTTAAAGCTTTAGTTCACACATAATATTCTAAGAGGAACACAATAATGTACTGTAGAAGTCAAAATTGTGCTTTGAAAATATATAAATTCGAGCATACTGTATAGTATTTAATTTAATTTTTATAGTACTAAATCAAGCTCCCTGACCCACTAATTGGGATCAAGTACTTACAGAGAATGGGTGGGAAATAAAGTTCATTAAAGTGGAGTGAACAGAATGTCCTCTAATAGAGAAGTAGCGTATCTCAACTCAAGAGGATATAAATATAAAGTGTTGGGGAATTGCCCCGTATATTGCTTGCACGCAATTCTTGGTCAAAATAGATTTCAAAATTAAATCAGACATTTGACAATATGGTTACAGAGTGGCTGGTATTTAGACAGTAGTCAAAATGGCAACTGGAGATGATGTGGCAGGAAGTGACGTCATTTGGGCTGGACGGAAGTGGCATCATCACGGAGGGACCGGAAGTGACGTCATTCAGGCTGGACGGAAGTGGCATCATCAATAATGGACCGGAAGTGGATCTTGCTGTGGAGTCGTTTTCCAGGATGGGATTTGTTGATGATGTGAGAGGTTTATTTTTCTTTCTTGGTTCTATAAGGTTAGAGAGAGAGGCATTATTACCACAATACAACCCCCCGTCAGATGATATATCACTCACCTCTGGGCTTGTTGACTGCCTCCTAAGTGCACGAGTGTGATATGACCGGGGGCGGCCCCCCCCCCCCCCCCCCCCCCCCAGTCCAGACCCATTGGGTCGGGCGACCAGAACCGAGAGGTCGTGGATCCTGGAGAGAGCATTGGTATTGGCTTGAAGAGAACCTCGACGATAAGTGACCTTGAACTTGAAAGGTTGTAATTCCAGAAACCACCTAGTGACATGAGGATTAGACTCCCGATTCAGGGACATCCAGTGTAAGGCGGCATGGTCCGTCACCAGAGTAAATTCCCGTCCCAATAGGTAGTAACGAAGTTGTGTCACAGCCCACTTAATAGCCAAAGCCTCACGTTCCACTGCCGCATACCTGGTCTCCCTATCCAACAGTTTCCGGTTAAGGTACATCACAGGGTGTTCAGCACCGTCGATGCATTGGCTCAACACGAAACCCAATCCTGTGTCTGATGCATCGGTCTGGAGAATAAAGGGATAAAAAATGTTAGGAGAATTCAACACATGTGCTGAAGTAAGGGCCGATTTTAAGTCACAAAATGCGGTTTCAGCAGAATCATCCCACACCACTTTAAGGGTAGCCCTTTTCTTTGTTAAATTAGATACAGGCATAGCCCTCTGGGAAAACCGAGGCACAAAACGACGATAGTAGCTTGCTAATCCCAAGAAAGCTTGCACCTGCCTCTTAGTAATCGGACAGGGCCATTTAATGATGGCATCAATCTTAGAACACTGGGGCTGAACCGAACCACCCCCCACTAGATAGCCTAAATACTTGGCTTTGGTCAACCCAAAGAAACATTTCTTCAGGTTGATGCGTAGCCCGGCTTGAGCTAGTGTGGATAGCATGGCCATCACCTGTTGTACATGATCCTTTCACGTGCTGGAACAGATAACAACGTCACCCAGGTAGCCGGCACTGTAGGAATTGTGGGGCCGTAACAGTGTATCCACCAGACGTTGAAAAATTGCTGGCCACCCGTGCAAACCAAAGGGAAGGACCCTGTACTGCCAGTGTCCACTGGGTATACTATAGGCGTTTTTTTCTTTAGCGGATGCCATTAAGGGCATTTGCCAGTACCCTTTCGTCATATCAAGAGTAGTTAGAAAGCGTACGTTTCCCAGCCTCTCGAGGAGATCATCCACGCGAGGCATGGGGTAAGCATCAAACTTATTGAGTTGTCGGAAGTCATTACAGAACCTCCACGAACCATCAGGCTTAGGAACCAAGACGATTGTACTAGACCACGGACTATAACTTTCTTCAATAATGCCCATGTCTAGCATCCTTCTAATTTCCAATTCAACTTCTGTTTTCTTTGTCTCCAGAAGTCTGTATGGACATTCTCAGACAACCACCTCTGGGTCAGTAATAATATCATGTTCAATCAAGGCAGTGCGACCTGGTTGCTTGCTTATAACTCCCTGAATGGACAAGATAGCCGTTTCCAGCTCTTGTCTTTGTTTCCAAGACAAATTTGAACCGAAATTAAGGAATTGATATTCCATGAAAAGGGAGCGTGGCTGACCGGAGGGAGGCTCCGCCTCTCTATCCTTCCAGGGTTTCAGCAAATTGATGTGATAAACACACTCACTCGGTCAACAATTAGGTTGTTTAACTAAATAATCGACGAGTCCTTTTCGTTCTTTAATTTCATATGGCCCTTGCCAATATGCCAATAATTTAGAGTGTGAAGTCGGGACGAGTACCATAACACAGTCCCCTGGGTTGAACTCCCGGAGGGTGGTGTTTTGATTATAATATCGCGCCTGCATTGCTTGAGCATTTTCTAAATGTTCTTTGAGTACAGGTCTAATTTTATTTAGTCTATCGCGTAATTGTGCGATATATTCCAGAATATTAGAAGATGGGAGGACCTCTTCTTCCCAGTCTTATTTTAGTATATCCAATAGACCTCTGGGTTGTCTTCCATACAGGAGTTGAAAGGGAGAAAAGCCCATTGAGGTCTGAGGGACTTCCCAAGTAGGCAAACAGCACAAGGGGCAGCAACTGATCCCAGTTTCTATCATCCTCGCTAACTACCTTGTGTAGCATCTGTTTTAAGTGTTTAATTAAAACGTTCTACCAATTCATCAGTATGGGGATGGTAGACTGACGTTTTCAGATGTTTAATTTGTAGTAACCCAGCAACCTCCCTGAATGTATCCGACGTGAAAGGAGTTCCTTGGTCTGTTAATACTTCTTTGGGAATCGCAACACGAGCGAATATCCCTACTATTTCCCGTGCGATTATTTTAGAAGTAGCTGAATGCAAGGGAACAGCTTCAGGAAATCGCGTGGCTTAATCAACCATAACTAATATATATTTATGACCACGTAGGGAGGGCTCCAGAGGTCCTACAAGATCGAGCCTGACCCTTTCAAAAGGGATGTCAATCAGGGGTAGAGGAATAAGTGGAGCGCGGTCCCTTCTGGGAATCTGACGAATGTGACACTCAGGACAAGAAGTAGAGAAACATCAGACATCCTCGTTTATTCCTGGCCAATAAAATCTGAACTTAATACGTTCCAATGTTTTTTCGGTCCCCAGATGGGCATGAGCTAATTCACACACTTGACGACAATAAGTGCGTGGTATTAGTCCAGGACCTTCATTTACTAGCACAGAAGAGGTTCAGTCCTCACCACGTTGCCCATCTCAGCTATCTTCAGGATTCATCTTTGCCAGTCCCAAAAATGGTGAACAAAAAAAGGTTCAGAAACAGGGTAGCTGCAACAAGAGAGAGGGTAACTGCAAACCTCTGGCTGGAAGAGATAAAGGCAGCAATGAATCTTATAAAAAATGTTTGTTATCAAAAAATAGAAGAAAAAAGAAACTAAATTTTTACAAAAAGCAAAATGCCGCAAAAAAGATTTTGCCAAAAGGTAATCCAAGCAGAACAAGTCCAAAACACACAAATCCAGTAAATAGTGATCCAAAAACAGAAGTACAAATCCAAGAACCAGTTAAATCCAAAGAAAACAACACTTGCAAACTCAAAACATCACTGCTGAGATCCTATTACCTGTCCAGAGGGAGGACTTAGCAGCAGTGACATCGATGTGGCCCCGCCTGTTTGGGTTCAACTTTGGACTTGTATAGTACTTGTATAACACAGAATAAAATTAAAAATAATTTGTAAATTGAAGTCTGGTCAAAAGTAGAAGAGCTAAATTGTTCGTAATAACAATAAAACAGAGTGTCCTTTGCTTCCTGGATTAGGCTCCAGCTCCCTCACAACCCTGCTTAGAATTAAATGGGCTTAGAAAATGGTATGGTATGAAGTGGTACAATCGGCACAATCATGATTTACACTAAATGCAGTTCATACAGCTTTTGGCTTCTTGTCCCATATTCATCAGGCATCCCAGAATTACTCCTAGGAATTGTACTAAAAGTGTGAATAGGATGAGAATTTGTGCTACTTTAAAGTTGGACATGAGAAATAGTTTAAGAAGCATCCTCCGCTTACTCACAGCTAGAAGTAGAAGAATTGAGAATGGATAGCATCATGATTTTTAGGCACCGGAGCCGCAAAATGGCATTCATGGTAATGTTTTGTAGTTTTCACCACAATCATCATTTTCATCATTACCACGACCCTCACCAAGAAAATTGGATGGGAAGATGAGATAATAATAATAATAATATTCAAAGTAGAAGGAAGATAAACATAAGAGATCATAATTCCAGCTAAAGTATAAGTTCTCCTCACAGGGCCTTTGGAATGCAGTTTCTGGATCTTGATGGAACAATCACAGGAAAATGACATCCAGACCTGACTCCATAATTCACTTTTAAACACTTGGCCAGTGAAAAATAGCAATAACTCATAGACTGGAAACCTTGATGGACAAAACTTCACACCAATTATTAGTCAAAAGGTTGGTCACTAAAGAAACCAATATAAAACATCCAGCCCTTATCAGTCCAAAGGTTGGGCTTACAGTATATGCACCACAGAAACCAATAGAAAAATATCCAGTCCTTCCTTCATAACCCATGGCAAATGCTTTCTTTGCTTTCAGCCTGGCCATAACTTTTGCTCCATAATAGAACCCCTTATGCCTAGGTTATGGCTGTAACAAAAGCTGGAGTGATCCCTTTTACTCTGAAGGGTAACCTAACCTGGTTTTTGACTGTAGGAGTGATACACTGTCCAAGGCCACTACTTCCATGTCATAAGGAAGTCCCATTTCCCTGTAGCACCCCCTTATAGCACCAGCAGTATGCTGCCAGACTACAACTCTGCTGATATGAAGGGCTGCTGCCATCTAACACCTGGGGGAATTAAATACCAATCTGTAACAGTCCTTCCCTGTCTTTTGTCCCAGACAGGGAAGGTATTAGGTACACGTCTAGTTCAGACCCCTGTCCACCTGTTTGGGGCTTCCCACTCAGGTAGGGAATCTTCTTTGGCTGGGATGTCCATCCATCCCATAGGACAGTCTTGTCCATGTATGCAATCCTTCCCTCTCTTGACCAGGATGCCTTTCTGTTTGCTCAGGTCCTCTCTTCCTGTTAAGGGAACTTCCTGAATCCCTGTTGGGATGCCTGTCCATCTTGTTTGCCTCCTATGATAGATAGATAGATAGATAGATAGATAGATAGATAGATAGATAGATAGATAGATAGATAGATAGATAGATAGATAGATAGATAGATA
>JANRMT010062856.1:53343540-53361189 GCA_026402145.1 Polypterus bichir lapradei | reverse complement strand
ATAGATAGATAGATAGATAGATAGATAGATAGATAGATAGATAGATACCCTCAGGGAAATTCAGGTGTCCAGTAGCTGAAACACATCAGTAAAAATTGTTACAAATTATTATAAAAAAAAATCAAGGAGAACAAAACATAAATAAATAAATAGTAAAAAGTACAAATGGTCAATTGTTACAAAGTCACATGGTAGAGTGGTGACCAGATCATGAATCACTTGTGTTGACAACAGAGTTATAAAATCTTACAGCAGTAGGAACAGATGATCATCTAAAGTGTTCTGTTCTATAGCACAGTAAGAGAAGATGACTGCTATGTTTACTCTCTAACCCAGCACAATTTTGTGGAGATGGTGCTACTATTGCCAAGGATGGCCTGTACCTTCCTCCCCGTGCACCTTTCCACCACCATTGCCACTGAGTCCACAGTCCTACCCAGCACCCAGCCAGCCTCCTTGACCAGCTTGTCCATCCTCTTTGTGTTCTTATCTGTCATACTGCGTGGCAGCAAAGAAACCATGTTGCCTGTCAATAAAGGTGAAAGTTTAATATCTGGTGCTCCACAATTAGATCCATCATAATGCTGCAATTGTATAAGCTTGTATGTGCTATGTGTTTACAAAATATGGATTGTCCCAAATCATCAGGGACAAGGCAGTAACCAGTTTTGAAAGGGGCATGTACAAATCACAGGGAGCATAGCACTGGCAAACATCCTAACATGCCCATTTATAAACACACACACAAACACAGGGAAATGTGTAAAATACACATAGAGAAACCAGGCCAGGATCTGAATGCAACCCCAGAGAGTTACAAGACAGCAGATAACAGCTGTGCCACCATGTCATCCACTTGACCCTGTTCTTCTGCAATATGATGGTCTAAGGCCAGAAAGAAGACTGTTGCTCTTTGTCAGCAGAGCAGATCCTACCTGTAAGTGATCCTGGAGGAACAAGATGGTGCTTCTTGAGGAATGGGTTTAAAAAATGAATCAATATTTGAGACACAGCTGTCAGATTTAAAATGGAGTAAATACAAATGTTTAGGAGAGGGTTTATCTGTCTAATTTTTAAGTAAAAGAATGCAGCAAACCCAAAGGTAAAGCAATGATGGAAAACAGAAATGTGGGCAGCTGTCATGGAGCAAGCTGACACATTCTTGTGTGTGTTATAGATTTCCAAGAAAAGCAATCACTTTCAGAGTTTGTTGATGCTGTCTACAGTGCAATTCCTTTGCAATATCAGTTTTCTGCACACCATTAAGTGAAAGCATTTAATTTAAAAGGGAAATTTTGACAGTCTTAAAATATCCTGCAATTAGAGGACCTGTCAGATTATTTCAGTCAACCGGTATCCTTCATCCACGTCAATACACAGTTGTCAAGAAGGATCGGGAACACAGATATGTGACAGAGATGCACAAAAAAGCTTAGTTATGAATGCGGCAATGCTTTGTCCGGGTTTATTTATATCCTTTGCAGCAAAGATAAAACTGTCTCAACATTTGTGTTTCCAGTGCTTGCTTGTTCAAAATAACTGAATATATGACAGATCTGCACAGTGATAATCTATTCACCACAATTTTAGCTCTGCTGCCTGTCCTAAGCCTCCCTTTTCTTCACAAAAACCTTGTGACAAGTGGTCATTGTATCTCTTTTACTCAGCCCCTTATTTAAGAGATATAGGTTTAATGAGGCTGCCTGCACTTCTGTTTTTTCTTAAGGAGTATTGCTTTTCGTTTTCCCCATTCCACCTTCATTATTCATAAGCAAAAGATGAATGCATGTTACATTTAATTGACAATTCCATTTTGAACAAACATATCATAGGTAGCATTTTCAGTTATTACCATTAGTGATTATTAATGAATTAAAGTAAATTACATTGGTCAGCATTTGTAGTACTAGGGTACCTGTCTTAGTGTCTGTATAAACACAAGGAAATCCCAGTTTCTGTATTACATCTTGCCTGAAGAAGGGTCCTGAGTTGCCTCGAAAGCTTGCATATTGTAATCTTTTTAGTTAGCCAATAAAAGGTGTTATTGGTCAGCATTTTAAATAGAAACTCATTCAAGCACATCTTTAGTGTAAATGTCTAAATCTGTACCATTTTTATCTCTTTTAGCTAAGCTGACGCTACTGGGGATCTTTTTTGCCCACAGCTATCAGACTGTACAATGCCTCCTCTCATTTAGCTTGTCTTCCTCCTAGCTAGTTATAACAGACACTTTGGCAAAGAGGCAATATTTCCTTAGGGATTCTATACATTCATTGCACACTGTTTATAGTTCTGTGTGTTGCACTTGTCTGTTCCTTTACATCCACTTTATACTGATTGGCACTATGCCTGTGTGCACTTGATGTTGAATGTCACTTCTGGATTTTTTCCTCACATATAAATAAAGTATGAATGAAAAAATGAACTATTATGTGATGGCATTAGACTTTACACAACAAAGCCACCTGCTCAGTTCCCATCAGTGTGACTCTGAATGCTAGGCACACGGCATGGAATAATTTGCCTGATTTGGGGTCACATTCAACCCATCCAATAGTCCTAAAAAGTATTTCTGATTTGAGGCAGGCCTTAAACAATTATTTCCCAAATTATCCTGTAACATGAAAAACACACAGATATTCTTATCCTTTCCAATTTACTCACAAGACATGTGGAGCAATCAAGTTTCTAAAGTTTACGACTCCAAATCCTGTAGTATGAGGACTCAGAGGAACAGCAAGTATTTTATATGAAGCACATCTTGATGAGACCTTTGAAAAACTGATAGTTACTGAGAGAAGATCAGAAGAAATGAGATGAACTTGGAGGCAAAGAAGCCACATTTTTTTTTCTTAATGGGAAACACTGATAGAACCCAGTTGGTAGAGTCAGGACTTTCTGATTCATTAGTGTAAATCTTTTAATGTGTGATGTTGTTTGTGGCCATAATCATCCAGTGTGTATGTGCCAATAAGTAAACACAGTTTAGAGGAGGCATGTCAAACACGTGGCCCCCGGGCCCGCAACAGAAATCTGTGCGATCCGCATGACAGATCCTAATTAGCACTGAACTTGTACAAAATGATTGCTATCGTTTGTGATTGAATCATTCTGCATCTTTGGCGTTACTTATTGACTTTTCTTACTTCTGCCTTCTGACAAAGGCGCGTTTTCCCATGGCATTATGGTACTGGAAACGTCATCTGCTAGTATAGCCACGAGCCTTGACCAAAGTTAATGAGCCGCAACGTCACAACTGAAGTGCTAGGCTGCAGCAGGGGCCGCTTTAGGCATGTGCAAACTGTGCACCTGCACAGGGACGTCAACTCCCAGGGGCCGCCACGCCAATATATATTAAATATAAAATAGAAAGAGAAAATAACAACACAGCTGACGGCAACGTGACCGAAAAACATTGTGTTTCTTGTTAATTAGTACGCTGTATTTACTAATGTCGCTCGAGTCGGAGCAGTAAGCTATATGTAATATTATAACTTTCTGCCATAATGAGAATATCATGGGCCGCCACTTGGTTTTCAAGTTACAGACACGCGCATATAGAAGCGTGTCATGAGCACGAGGCGGCTATGGAGTGTCCGCAACGGACGTGGCCATCTGCCATGCATAAGATACCATATTGACATTGGCGGGTAAAGGGGCCACTGATTATTTCTCTGCCCAGGGCCGCCCCTGCGCAGGCTACACTATTGGCTGGGCTGCTGAGACTGGCCACTGGGCAGAACTGACCATCACGAGTAGTAATAGCCCGCATATATTTTCATGTTTTTTTGCTCTAGTTTTATGTAATTTTGTGCTAGTATTGTAACGAACAGTTAGTGCAGACTACAGCTGAAGATCTGAAGTGGACATGAGAAGTTGGTGAGTTGTTTATTAACATATTTTTGTGATTTTGAGTTTGTAAAATTAGTGTAGATCAGGTGGCTTTTTGCATATCAGCTTATTTTACAATATAAACTTTGAAGTAAACTTAGTAAAGTAAACTTTGATTTTTGGAGGATTTATTTTCCAACTTGAATTACTGAACAATAAATTCAGTGAGCGTTTTCGTGATTTCAGTTCACACGAATAGGACTTTGCGCTGTTTTCTTACAACGTTGAGAATGCACCTGAGAATATTCAAATGGAATTGATTGAACTGCAGTCAGATTCTATTCTGAAAGCAAAATACAACAAAGTTGGTGTGCCAGGCTTGTATGCTTACCTGCCACCCTTGTATGTGCAGATCCATAAGTTGGCATCGAGAGTACTGTCTATGTTCGGAAGCACTTACCTTTGTGAGAAATTGTTTTCGTTAATGAAAGCTCAAGACTTACTGTCGAGCACCTTTCATTCCTCATAAAAGTTACAGCTGCACAAGATTTCAAGCCTGATATTGACGAACTGGTTACTAACAAGAGATGCCATGTATCAGGACAAAAGAAATAGATCAGACTGTAAGACTCCTATATAATATAATGAATATAACATAATAATATAAGGACCTTGCTAAGAGACTAAGACTCTAATTGTACACTGTTGTACGGAGCTTGTATGGACATAAATAGCTTTTCTTTAAACTTTAAGTGTTACATTTTTTAAAGTTTTCAGTATTGGAAAGAAAGCTACAGTAACTTTGTATAATAGTATAATAGTATTTGTTACAGTTCGGCCCGCTGACGCACGCATGGCAGTCGAAGCGGCCAACCAATAGTAGTGAGTTTGACATGCCTGGTTTAGAGGATGATTGTGATGATGCTGGTTCTTGCGCCATACTCCCTCTTCCTTTTTGGGAGCTCTTGAACCCAACACTGTCGGTAATGTAACCAGATGAGCTGGACAATGAGGACACCAACAAAGCAAGGGGAAAGGTGCAAAAGTGGTTTTATTACAAACAAAAGCAGTCCAAACAAAATCAAAACAGTGTCCAAATAAAAGTGCAGCGGTTCAAACATCATTCAATAAATAATCCATTAAAAACAGTGAAAACGTGGAGGTTAAAATCCAATAAATAAATCCTTTAAAAACGAGGTTAAAACAATGGCTGGAAGCAGTCCTTTAAAAACAAAACCCGGTGCCTTCTTATGCTGCTGGCTCCCCTACTTCTCCCATCTGGGCCATGCACCCCTACCTTCAGCTGACCTGTCCTACTGGTCTGGTCACCTTTCGGTCCCTGGCTCCATAGAACTCTGCCAGACCAGGACTCAGATTCCCCAGTGACCAGGGCGCTCACACTGGGGCTTCCACCTCCTGAGTCTCTGACTCCCGCTGCCTTCCATGGCTTTACGCGGTGGAGTGACTCAATCAACCTGCCCCCGGGTGCTGGCCAAACAACCCACTAGGGCTCACTTCTCCCAGCTGCCTGTCCTTCTTACAGCAAGCCTGCTATCGCTTGCTCACACTGGTATTGACTTTCAGCTTCCAGCTTTCTTCTTCTTTCTCTAACCTCTGTTCTTTCCTTTTTCCCTCCCCTCTGTATTCGCGCTTCTCCTATTTATAATGGGGACGTGGCACAGGTGTGGCGATTAGCGGCTCCTGGCATCAATTACGGATACAGATAATTACTCAACTGTGCACTTAAGCCACAAAATAGCCGCACCACGTCACATCTGAGAACGGCTCCTGCCACACTACCACACGCCCTCTATAAGCCACGGATGTGGCGATGATTTATTTAAAAACTGGACTTTCTTCTAAGCCGTGGACCTGCTATATCACAATGATCTGCTTATAGAAGAACCTTCTTTGGAAGAGCTAGAAAAAAGCTGTCAAAGAACATAAAAATAATAAATCTCAGGGATAAAATGAAATCACAGCAGAATAGTTGAAAGCAAAGTGGGGGAAGAACAATTGCTTATCTGCATGTTGTGGAGATATGGAGGAATGAAGAAATGCCTCAGGACTGGCAGAGTGCATTAATTATACCATTATAAAAGGGGATAAGATGGTGTGAAGCCTGGGGCACGTACAGCCTCCCTAACCTGACACAGACAGGCAGGACACCACACAGCACATGGTTTATTTATAGTTGGGGAAGTGTGTCTTCTTCGCTCCCCCAAAGTACGGTACAACACAGTCCATATAGCACCACAGTCCCTTCTCTTTGCCAGTCCTTCCACCTCCACTCCTCCTCACAAGCTTCGTCCACTTCCTTCTGACTCAGGCCATTAAGTGATGGTGGTGACTGGCTCCCTTTATAGGTCATTGGAGTGTTCTAGGTGGCTCATCAAGATTACCTGGAATCATTCCCAGGTGTGGTAGAAGTCCACTAGAGGACTCTGGTGCTCCTCCTGGTGGCCCCCATGGAATCCAGCAGAGCTGTACCAAACTCCAGCTCCCAGTGTGCCCTGCGGGAATCCCTAGTGCCACAGCTGCCCAGGAGGACTGTCCTCTAGCATTACAGGGGAGGTATTGCCTCACCGATACATGCTCCCCTGGTCCTTCCATTCTGCGTCCTAGGCAGGTAATGGCGGAGTCGCACGTCACAATAGTTTGTAAAAATTCCACAGAAATATCATTATTGGGTGAACCCTACAAACATTTCACAAAACTGCTTTCAAGTAGACTCCAGCTATATGCAGTGGAATGCCTATGTGACTACCGGTGTGGTTTTAGGGGGAAATGCAGCTGCTACAGACCACATTTTTGCAATAAGAAACATAATAGAAAAATGTAATGAAAACATTGTAAGAAATACCACAATTTTTGCTAGAGTTTGGTTTACAATTAAAACTCACCTGACTGGTAAAATGGTGATGAGAAATTCAAAAATATAAAGTTAAAGTAAAAAGAAGTCTATCAGGTTTGTTTAAAATTGACATACGAGGACAGCAGGGAGATGTACTCTCAACGGTGCTTTTTAACTAGTGTTGGAGAAGCCATAAGGAATATAGACAAGAACCTGTGAGGTAGAATATTTAATTGATTATTACAGATAGGTGTATATGCAGGGAATATGGTCATCTTTGTTAGGTCAGAGAATGTTCTGAGAGAAAAGTATGTCAACTTCAAGGTAGCAGCAGATGAGCTACAGTAGGTTTCAAAATGAATGGACGAAAAACCAAGTACAAACCATCACTAGGAAGAGGGAATGGAAATGATCATATGATAAATAGTCAAAACTTTGAACCAGCAGATATATTCAAATACTTATGTTCAATAGTTGACAAGCAGGAGATTTAAATGCTGAAATAAGGGGAAGACTAACAGCTACAAATAGTTGTTACTTAGCACTTCAGAATGCTTTAAAGTTAGCAACAATGAGCAGGATGATGATTAAGATGTATAAAACAGTAGTAAGTGACATGGATGTTGACCAAGGAGATAGAGTGTAGGCTAACCCTGTATGAAGGAGAGATTTTGAGGAGGATTTTTAGAGTGGTGTCTATATTACAACCCTGATTTTGTGGCAGAAGTGAAATTGGCAAGAACAAGATGGATAGGGCATCTTGAAAGGATGCAAGAGGAGAGATTTTTTAAGAAAATTGACGTAGGAGCTACAGATGGAAGAAGAAGAAGAGGATGACAAGAACAAGATGAAGGGATGTAGTTTTGAAGGACTTCAAAGAATTCGGGTATCGGGATTGGAAGAGAAAAGTAGGGGACAGACATGAAATGGCATCTATCAAAAGCCAAGCCAACGTTCTTCACGGATTGTAAAGCCAAAGGGTAAGATAAAGTGAAGTATATGTGTGACATCTCAAATTTTCATAATCAGTACAATTTAATAAATCTTCTAGTCTGTGTCAGTAAAGCCACAGTAAAGCAACTCATTACGTGACTTCTAGTTGGTGGGGATGTCAAACTTGATGACAGGAGTTGCTGATCTCTTTGCCTGAAGATGTCAGAAGCAGAAACTTCAGGGGATGACATACTACATAGCTCAAAATATCACGTGCTGTTCCAATACCACTGGTGCTTTTCAAGTCTTTCCAGGTCACACTCTGCTGCGATTTTGGCTCTGTTTTAATTCATATTTCTGTTCTGCCGTGGTACGATGAAGAGGAGACAGAATAGTTTGTCTTCTGTTTGAGTGGTCCGAAACACTTACATTCCTTAACTCTTGTGCTTTATCTCTTGTGCCACCCTGTTACTCCATTTTAAACAAATGTAATTCTTTCACCAGGATAGATTTACCTGATTTATATAAAATAATTTCTCAACTGTGACCCTCCACCTGTGTCCTTGACCCAATTAAAACAAGTTTTTTCAAAGAAGTATCAGGCGTGCTAATTGATAGTATTCTTGACATAGTATACTCGTCATTAGATACAGGGGTATTTTCAGACTGTCTTAAGACTTGTCACACACGTGCGAATAGGAGGCAGCTGAAGGGCTTAAAGACTAAAGGTAACTCATCTGCCCAGGGGGCAGCGGGGTGCACTAACTCTTTTTCTAAGTCGCCTGCAGACCTTTCCTGGAAAATCCCACCATGAACCGCTGGAAAGTTGTGTCGCCCTGTGTAACCCAAATGGAAGGACACGATACTGCCAGTGCCCGCTAGGGGTGCTAAACATGGTCTTGGCCTTTGCAGATTCCATTAAAGGAACCTGCCAGTACCCTTTTGTCAGGTCCATGTGGTCAGAAATCTAGCTGGTCCCAGCCTCTCGAGAAGGTCATCCATGCGTGGCATGGGATAAGCATCGAACTGGGAAACCTGGTTAAGCTGACAGAAGTCATTGGAAAACCTCCAACTGCAGTCGGGCTTAGCGACGAGGACGATGGGGCTGGACCAGGGACTAAAACTTTCCTCAATCACTCCTAGTTCCAGCATTCGCTTGATTTCCAGTTCCACCTCAGCTTTCTTTGCCTCCGGAAGTCTAAAGGGCTGCTCTAGGACGATAACCCCCGGCTCAGTCACTATGTCATGCGCAACCAGAGAGGTCCAGCCAGGTTTTTCACTTACCACCTCTGGAACGGAGTGGATGGCTGATTCCAGCCCCTGCCTCTGTCTGGAAGATAATTCCTCTCTGAAATTAAGGGGATCCATTTGAGCAAAGAATGAGCGGGGATGATCAGAGGAGGGATTGAGGTCCCTCTCGTTCCATGGTTTCAGTAAGTTCACATGATACATCCGCTCGCTTGGCTGACGATTAGGTTGTTTCACCAAATAGTCCACCAGTCCTTTCCTTTCCTTTCCTTAATTTTGTAAGGGCCTTGCAAGTGGGCAAGCAATTTGGTTTGAGAGATGGGAACCAATACCATGACTCAATCCCCCGGACGGAACTCCCGGAGAGTTGTGCCATGGCGGGCTTGTGCTGCTTCCGTCTCCTCCATATAACTTTTTAGAATCAGTCTAATTTTTTCAAATATATCGCGTAACTGTGCGATATATTCTAGTATATTTCTCAAGGGAAGAGCCTCTCATTCCCAGCCTTTCTTTAAGATATCCAATATACCCCGGGGCTGTCGTCCGTATAACAATTCAAAAGATGAGAAGCCCATAGAGGCTTGGGGGACTTCCCGATATGCAAACAGAATGAGGAGGAGGAGTTGATCCCAATTCCTCCCATCCTCGCTGACCCACTTACGAAGCATCTGCTTGAGAGTCTGATTGAACCTCTCTACTAAACTGTCGGTTTGAGGATGATACACCGCAGTTCTTAAGTGCTTTATCTTCAGTAACTTGGCCATCTCCTTGAATGTTTCCAAGGTAAAAGGCGTCCCTTGGTCCATTAGGACTTCTCTAGTTCTCCTGCAATTGCTTTAGAAGTAGCTGAGTGCAAGGGAATGGCCTATGGGTATTGGGTTGCATAATCCACAAGGACTAGAATATATTTATGTCTTTGGGCTGAGGGTTCTAAGGGTCCTAGTACATCAACCCCAATATGGTCAAAAGTAACATCAATCAGGGAAAGGGGAACAAGAGGGGCGGTGTCACTCCTGGGAATTTGCCGCATTCGACACTCCAGACAGGAAATGAAAAAACGGCAAACCTCCTCATTAATTCCCAGCCAGAAAAACTGTAGCTTGATTCACTCTAATGTTTTTTCGGAGCTGAGATGGCCTCCAAGGAGGTGGATGTGCACCAACACCAAGACCTGCCGTTCGTAGGTTCGTGGGATTAGCAGCAACTTCCGGTCCTCCCCCTCATGCTCTGCGATCTGATATAATAGGTAATTTTCAATAACGAAGGGAGGTACTTGTGGCATGGGCTGATGCGTGTGTTGGCCGTTGACGAGAACTACTGCATTCTTTGTGTATTTCAGAGAGTCGTCATTCCATTGTTCTCTCTTGAAAGAAGCCAGCATCGCTTTAAACTGAAAGTACAACTTAGAGAGTGGGTCCAGTCTGACCTCAAGGGGTGAAGATTCCTCCCAAGCCATCGGGGCGTGGGTAGGTGACATAGCGGTCCTCGATGGACCCGGAGTTTCTGCGTCACCCTCTTGGCCCTCCGTCTCACTCTTTGCCAACTGGTTACATGGCATCGGAGTAGCAGCTTGAGACGAGTCTTTCCCACCTACCACTAGGCCCAGAGTTTGACAGGGAGTACTCAATAGTCTACCACATTTGCTATCAGACCAGTCCCGCCCTAGTATCACAGGAAAAGGTGGTTTGGGAAGGACCACTACGGGGTATCTTTTTAGCGCCCCTCCCTGACAGATGTAACGCAGGGTGGATTTATATGTACGGACTTCTCTGTGTATGCACTTAAGACTGGTCAATTGTTTAGTCAGCTGTCGCGGTAAGACATATCAGCAAGCAATGATGGTAATGTTACTGCTGGAGTCAAACAAAGCAGTGACCTTATGTCCCTTAACCTATACGTCTCCGGTATTTGAAAAAGTCAGGGGGTTGGCAAGTGCGCACAAAACACATTCCCGCGTCCACCTGCATTCTGCCTCGCTCCCGGACAGATTGCACACCAAGCGGCCCGGGGACTTCAGAACAGGCTCTGGTTTATGTGGATGAAACTTATTTTGTGGGACGTAGTCTGTAGGGAGTTCACTAGAGGACCATTCTGCCCTCCCAGATTGCGAGGCCGGCGTGGGTTTTTTTCATGAGCCATAGGAGCTCGCTCATTGAGTCAAAGAATCCCCAGACTGGCTTAGCAAAGTTGTTGGGGAGATGCTGCATAAATAGGAAGCAGGCTACCTGCTCCACCAATTTGTAGGTGGTGAGTTCCCAGACCCGTAGCCACCACACCACCTGTTCCCAGAGGGCCGTAGCCTGCTCCAGGATCGACCACGCGTGTTTCTGCCACCCAGAAACTCGACCCAAGAACTTTCTCACCTGGTTTAACTTTGGATTCTGTCTCAGTTTCTTCTGGGATGCCATCCTGCTGACTATGCCACTGTGAAAGCACGAGACTTCAGACATGGTAAAGGTTTGGGGCAGCCACTTGTGAGCTACCACAGCTATGCTGATGACAAACAACTGTATTTATCAACAGCGCCTGACGACCCCGACTCTCTTGATTCTTATTTGTGTTTCTGAATGGATGAGTAGTAATTTTCTCAAACTAAATAAAGAGAAAACAGAAATTTTAGTGATTGGCAATAATGTATATAATGAGGTTATTAGAAATAAACATGCATTAGGATTAAGATTAAGGAATAAAAGACAAGATGGAGGTAAAGAATTTAGGGGTAACTATTCACTCTGAGCTAAACTTTAAAACACATATTATTCAGATTACTAAGACAGCATTTTTCACTTAAGAAATATAGCAAAAGTTAGACCTCTTATAACATTGCAAGATAGTGAGAAATTAATTCACACTTTTGTTTTCAGTCGACTAGATTACTGTAACACACTCCTCTCAGGACTATCCAAAAAAGACATCAATCGATTTCAACTAGTGCAGAATGCAGCTGCTACAATCTTAACTAGGAAAAGAAAATCTGAACACATTTCTCCAGTTTTGATGTCACTACATTGGTTACCTGTGTCATTCAGAATTGACTTTAAAATATTGCTTATAGTTTACAAAGCCTTAAATAATCTCGCTCCATCTTATATTTCGAATGTCTTACACCTTACACTCCAAATCGTAACCTTAGATCTTCAAATGAGGGTCTGCTTAGAATTAGGCCTTCTGCTGTTATGCACCTCAAATCTCGAATTCACCAGGCTAATACAGTGGAGCACTTTATAACACTGCTGAAAACACATTACTTTAACATGGTTTTCTCATAGCTTCATCTTAGTTTAATCCTGATGCTCTGTATATTCAATTAATTATCATTATTATTCATGGTGCCTCCAAAATTCGTATTAACCCTTACTTTCTCTTCTGTTCTTTTTTCGGTTTTCTGTGGTGGCGATCTGTGCTACCACCACCTAATCAAAGTGCTGTGATGTCCCTACATTGATGGATTAAAGGCCAGAAGTCCACATGACCGTCATCATCAAGTTCTTTCATGAGAACCCTGAATACCATGAGGACTGATTGAGGTCATTTTTGTTGGGTAGAATGCCTAGAGAGGACTGGGTGGTCTCATGGCCTGGAACCCTTGCAGATTTTATTTTTTTCTCCAGCCATCTGGAGTTTTTTTTTTTTTTTTTTTTGTTTTTTCTGTTCTCCCTGGCCATCGGACCTTACTTTTATTCTATGTTAATTAGTGTTCCCTTATTTTAATTCTTATTCATTTGGTCTTTTTTTCTCTTTCTTCATCATGTAAAGCACTTTCAGCTACATTATTTGTATGAAAATGTGCTATATAAATAAATGTTGTTGTTGTTGTTGCCTGCATTGTATGATTTGTACTTCCAGGAGAGCAGTCACTGGTTGTCAGCTCTTGTGCTCACAGAGCCCACATGTGATTTATTTGATTTTGTTGCACTGAGCCACTGAGGATGTCAAACTACATGACCAGAGGACATAGGAGTGTGACAAGACAACCCATGACTCGCTAAGATTATGCAAAGAAATATGCAACTGAAAATCAATTAAATAATTGTGTAGTGTAAGGGTAGTTTAAGTAACATTGGATAAATGTATCATCCAAGTATAGCATATTTGTTACCCATAAAAAATGACAGTTTAGCAGTTGCATGTTGCTTTGGTCAATACTGCTAGCTCCCAGCTTTAGTGACCTACAGAAGGTTTATCTTCCATCTTGGTTACTGCTTATGTAAAAAAGTCACACATTCTCCCTGTGTTTGTATGCATTTCCTCTGCTTGCTTCAGTTCTCTTCTTTAATACCAAGGATGTGCAAGTAAAACTAAACTGTCCAATATAAGGAAGGTCACTCCACGATGGACTAGCACTCTAGTGCTCTGTCTGTCTGTAACTCTGCAAGGGAAAAAAAGTAGGTTGTGATAGTGAATGGATAGATCTTCTGGACATTTTATTAAAATATAGAAAAGTTTGTGCAGTATTTTATTCATTTTGTACATAAATATAACTGAGTTTTCTTAAAACATTTGAGGAATTCTTACATTTCAAAGTACTTCAAAACTATGGAGTTTTAATATACTGTATACTATACACACTACCTTATATTTAAACACATTTTGAATGCTGATGTTAAGCTGCAGACAATTCTTTCTGCAGCAAGCGAAAGGTTATCCACCTGCCTCCCATACTCATACCCCTTATCAATAAACCCCATCTCAGAATTTCTGGTAATGACACGACCTAGTGTTATATTTATAGTCTGAGGTGTAGACAGTAAAGAGAAAAGGAGACAGGACTGTTCCTTGTGGTGCTCCAGTGTTGTTCACATTCATATCAGAGACATAATTCTTGAGTCTCACATACTGGCATCTGCTAGATAGATGGAATAAATAGTTTAATAAAGAGGATGGCCTTAATATATTGTTTTTTTTCTTATTAACTATAAGAACAGTATAGAAAGGGAGGATCTGCAATAAATGAATGAAATGTTTTTAGATGTCAAGGGTCGGTATGAAATAAAACTAATTTGTGACTTCCACTGCAAGACATTTTGTCAGATAAAACCAGACAAAAGGGAAAGTCATTTGTAGTATTATAACTTAGCAATCCTTATGCTATCATCTTTCTCTCTAAACTGCAGGTCATTTATCTAAAGGCAAACTAATAATTCACCAGGTAATCAATTCAGTTTAATGGTGGAAGAAGTGGAAAGGCTATTTAAAATGCTGTAAATTTCAGTGATAAAATACAAAAACAGACTGGTGGAATGTACCAGCTTTCTGTTCTAAATTAATGTGAAGACAAAACACAGAGTATGTGTCTGCAAGATAAGCAACTGAAATGATAATTCAATAAGCCTATTAAATTCTCACCTTCTTAAATCAGTGTCTAAATTAAATAACTGGTGTCACACTGAACTGTTCCTCTTACTCCAAAAATGTTTTTTACAGTATTGAATATTAAAGATATTTTTACTTCTTACCCTTTTTATCTTTGTGTTTTTGGGCTTTTCTGGCCATTTTAAATTATTCACTGGCTTTAAGGTGCCTAACACCCAGTAGTTAGGAAAAGACTCACTGATGGATGTGGGTCTGTTTCCAATTCTTTTCTTTAAATTCGTGCCTACGCCACTATCTTATTTCCTGTCAGTACTGGCCACCTCACAACTCATGACCAGAGTATTTTTGATGGGAGCTTAAATACCTGTCTTCATTTCATGTTTGGTTTCAGCTATTAGCTGACAGCTGCATCTTACACAAGTATATGACTATATTCATAGACATACTCCATTTTCCATTGTCTTTATGAGGTCTCCATTTTCTTATTCCTTACAGACATATCATTTGTTATTTTAATTGTCACCTTCACCATACTTGCCCTACATCACAGTTTATACTGATTTCCATGTGCAAGTCAATCACTCCAGTTTGTAAACAGCATGTTTATTTTTGTATCTCATAGGATTTAAAAGATTTGTGTTTCCCAAGTTTGTGCAGTAGTTCCTCACGCAGCTGCAGGAACCCAGAAAATTGATGTTCATCTTCTTCACTGTATATACAGATAAACAGTATCCCTCACTGCTTAGAATTTTCATATTAGATTGGCCTAAATACTTCTTGTGGTCATAATCCAGGTACTGAATAAGCCTTAAGTGAAAAAAAATATTTATGAAAAGGGGACAGTATTCTCCTCCTTGACGCTAACCTTGAGTGTGTCTTGGCCTATGTAAAAACAGTTAACATTGAGTGTCTCTCAGATTAAGGTATTATGATACAAAGTACAGTGTTAAGACCGAGTAATACTCAGGACAGAATTCTGCTAAATCTACTGGTTAAAATGGCTTCATGCTGTGTAAAAACCATAAATATTTATATGCGTTTTGCCACTTTATGGTAACGCACCAATATTCATGAGTGGGGTAGATCCTTTAACCAAAACACACAATGGCATGTAAACAAAAACCTGCAAAGCTAGTTTTAGAACAAACTGAATCTGAACCATTAGCTGAATTAAACAATAATGATGGCAATGTGAATTGGTCTTCTGATGTTGGCAAGGACAGTGAAACTGATCAATATGGCACTGCATGACCAACCTGCTATGATACACCTGGTGAATTAGGCTTTGTGAAGCTTCAGTATGGCAAAAAGGCAAAATGATTATGATCAAGTGGAAGGACAAGAAAGACGTTAGCTTCCTAAGCACTTTTCACAATGCAGCAACACTCATAGTTTGGGTTTAGGAAAATGCAGTCTCACTGGGTGAAATGTGATTCTTAAATAAAAATACAGTATACACCTGGGGACAACCGACTAAAAAATTTGTAGTGAATAGACAAAAAAATTCAGAACTACAAAGGCTGTACACACAGGGTTTCTTCCGAAAACACCAGCTTTTAATTCCTTCAGTCCGTGCACTAAATTAAACCATTGGGGTTCAGGGAGATCGGAAAAGCAACAGAATAAAAGAAGGAAGAACTGAAGGAAATGAAATAAAAAGCTAAGACTTACTAAGGAGCTTATTAACACAAGGTAACTGAAGCTTAATGATCAATTTGTATGTTATAATGACAGAGGAAACAGACAGACACACACACACATAGACCACTGTAGCTACATATGTTTAAAAAGTGCTTCTGTTTGCTAAGATATCTTTTTGTCATTTTGACTATTGCATCACTATATGGCATAACAATAGTACATATACTGTAGTTTGGTATATACAGTACTACATGTTAAATTACTGTGACTACTCTGGTACAGCATGTTTGCATTTACAATTAGACAGTAATGTTAACTTAGATGTGCAGTCAGAAGGTGGATGCCGTATTTCCTTGGCTGTGCTTTGCTGGTATCATCAGGCAAGTTTGTTGATTCAGGTGTTTTGAGTACTAAAATCTGCATCTCTGTGGTTCTTCGCTATCATCTCTATTAATTGCAGTCCTTTAGTCAGAGTATGACACACCATTTATTTCAAATGTATATTTAATTTATATTTTCACAGGCATAGATGCCAATCCTTTCAAGCTCACATTGCCTTCTACACTATTGTCGTAATGGTGAACCTGCAACAATGTATTCTTCATGCCTACCACTCATTGATTGATATCTTAAAATGTATAATTTGATGCTGCAGAAAGGTTTTTCAGTTGCAGCGGGTTATATTCATTTTTAACACATACAAGGTGACACACATGTATATGTTTAATAGGGTTTTTTAAGAGACTTTTTGATTGTTCATTGTAATCAGAAGCTTGTTCTCTGTCAGACCAGGTTAACAATAGTGCCCCCATTGTTTGAAGTTCTAAAATCACTGCCACTACTTTGAGCACCACCTTTTTAAAGCATTAGATTGGTTTAGAAATGTAACACTCAGTGAGTTGTCTAATTGTTTCCAACAACTTTTTAGCAAAATAATAATAAACTAATAAACAGCAAAGCCCTCACTGACTCACTCACTCACTGACTGACTGACTGACTGACTGACTAACTCATCACTAATTCTCCAACTTCCCGTGTAGGTAGAAGGCTGAAATTTGGCAGGCTCATTCCTTACAGCTTCCTTATAAAAGTTGGGCAGGTTTCATTTCGAAATTCTACGCGTAATGGTCATAACTGGAAGTCTCCATTTACTGTAATGGAGTTCAGCTGGAGGGGCGGAGTTTCGTATGACATCATCACGCCTCTCACGTAATCACGCATTACATAGAAAGCCAGGAAGAGCTACAAAACGCGCTTTAGAAAACATGCATTATATAATTAAGAAGGCAGCGAAACAATTAGAAGCGAGCGACTGACATATAAAACCATATTCAGCGGCTCACGTGAACTGACGCAGTGCGCAGACAAAAAGTAACTGTTTCAAAGAGTGCTGAACAAAAACCGAATTACACTGCTACGGTCAAATAGATAAACCACACGCAGTGGCGCGATAGTAAAGCATTCGCCTGTAGCGCCCACGTCCGAGGTTCGATTCCCGAGAGGGGGTGCACTAAGTATGTACGCGCGCTTCTCGATTTATTTTAACCTCGCTTCACCTTAGTTTGAGACGTATGAAAACGCATGCGGTTAACGCAGAAAGACAGATCACCTATTCACCTATTGAAGCTTCATGAATAATGGATACTTTATTCGCGATCAATGATTGTTTTGGTAAAGCAATACTCAGTGTATTCATTAGATGAACGGTAAAAAAGTAAGAGCGAGGGGACGGTAACTTACTGAAGCACACAAGCAAAACCACAATAGCACGCGGGCTCGATGTACTGACTTGCGCGATCACATTCCAAAAAATATTTCTTTTCAAGTTC
>JANRMT010062856.1:53330745-53343140 GCA_026402145.1 Polypterus bichir lapradei | reverse complement strand
TCCGCGGCTAACGCCGTCTTCCGAAGCAACTTCGTCACACTGCCACCAAATACAGAGAAATCCACAAGTTAATACACACTCTGTCTCTAGACTTTCTCCACACTGAATCCTCCAGGCACTACTTACAAAAGGTTACATTGACAATCGTGTTACGTTATTTTTAAAATGTTTAATTTTCTTAGCACAAGCACAGCTGAGAAGCTTCGATGCATGTGCTCCATAACGCGTTAAAAAATAATGCATTTAATCACACTTTGCATTACAATCAAAGGGGAACTTTTGTCAATGCATGATTTCCTGGTACACCGATAACATTGATCAGCGCATCCCAATTCATTTTAGCCTCGCACCACCTTGGTTTGAGAAGAAGTATGAAAAAATATGAGGTTAACACACAAAAACAGATCACCAATTCAAGCTTTATGAATAATCGATTCGCCATCAATAATTGTTTTGGTAAAGCCATACTCAGTGTAATCCTCCTTCCATTTTATAATTTTTCCGCCACTAGCCATGATTAAATGAACGGTAAAAAAGTAAGAGCGAAGCGAGGGTGACTTATTTAGGCAGGCATATACAGGTCCTTCTCAAAAAATTAGCATATTGTGATAAAGTTCATTATTTTCTGTAATGTACTGATAAACATTAGACTTTCATATATTTTAGATTCATTACACACAACTGAAGTAGTTCAAGCCTTTTATTGTTTTAATATTGATGATTTTGGCATACAGCTCATGAAAACCCAAAATTCCTATCTCAAAAAATTAGCATATCATGAAAAGGTTCTCTAAACGAGCTATTAACCTAATCATCTGAATCAACTAATTAACTCTAAACACCTGCAAAAGATTCCTGAGGCTTTTAAAAACTCCCAGCCTGGTTCATTACTCAAAACCGCAATCACGGGTAAGACTGCCGACCAGACTGCTGTCCAGAAGGCCATCATTGACACCCTCAAGCAAGAGGGTAAAACACAGAAAGAAATTTTTGAACGAATAGGCTGTTCCCAGTGTGCTGAATAAAGGCACCTCAGTGGGAAGTCTGTGGGAAGGAAAAAGTGTGGCAGAAAACGCTGCACAACGAGAAGAGGTGACCGGACCCTGAGGAAGATTGTGGAGAAGGACCGATTCCAGACCTTGGGGGACCTGCGGAAGCAGTGGACTGAGTCTGGAGTAGAAACATCCAGAGCCACCGTGTACAGGCGTGTGCAGGAAATGGGCTACAGGTGCCGCATTCCCCAGGTCAAGCCACTTTTGAACCAGAAACAGCGGCAGAAGCGCCTGACCTGGGCTACAGAGAAGCAGCACTGGACTGTTGCTCAGTGGTCCAAAGTACTTTTTTCGGATGAAAGCACATTTTGCATGTCATTCGGAAATCAAGGTGCCAGAGTCTGGAGGACGACTGGGGAGAGGGAAATGCCAAAATGCCTGAAGTCCAGTGTCAAGTACCCACAGTCAGTGATGGTCTGGGGTGCCATGTCAGCTGCTGGTGTTGGTCCACTGTGTTTTATCAAGGGCAGGGTCAATGCAGCTAGCTATCAGGAGATTTTGGAGCACTTCATGCTTCCATCTGTTGAAAAGCTTTATGGAGATGAAGATTTCATTTTTCAGCACGACCTGGCACCTGCTCACAGTGCCAAAACCACTGGTAAATGGTTTACTAACCATGGTATTACTGTGCTCAATTGGCCTGCCAACTCTCCTGACCTGAAACCCATAGAGAATCTGTGGGATATTGTGAAGAGAAAGTTGAGAGACACAAGACCCAACACTCTGGATGAGCTTAAGGCCGCTATCGAAGCATCCTGGGCCTCCATAACACCTCAGCAGTGCCACAGGCTGATTGCCTCCATGCCACGCCGCATTGAAGCAGTCATTTCTGCAAAAGAATTCCCGACCAAGTATTGAGTGCATAACTGAACATAATTATTTGAAGGTTGACTTTTTTTGTATTAAAAACACTTTTCTTTTATTGGTCGGATGAAATATGCTAATTTTTTGAGATAGGAATTTTGGGTTTTCTTGAGCTGTATGCCAAAATCATCAATATTAAAACAATAAAAGGCTTGAACTACTTCAGTTGTGTGTAATGAATCTAAAATATATGAAAGTCTAATGTTTATCAGTACATTACAGAAAATAATGAACTTTATCACAATATGCTAATTTTTTGAGAAGGACCTGTATATGACAGCAACACTCATGACAATCATGTTACGTTATTATTAAAATGTTTCCTTTTCTTTTTCATTACTTCTTTAACCCACTACTTCTCCGCTGCGAGGCGCGGGTATTTTGTATATGAATGACCTCCAAAGAGCGTGGAGACTTTTGATCATGTGAACGTGTCTGCAAAAACTGGTGTCTCCTGCCCAGCAAAAGTCGAGCAGCCAGCGCGCGCGCATAGCTGTGCCTTTCAGACGCTGACTGCGCTTCTGCGGCAAAATAATATTAAGGCGCTTCGCACTTTATTTTGCACGTATACGATTATGAGGTCGTCAGCTCGGATTATGAAGACACGCACAGGAGTGAAGGACTGACAGTGCCATCACAGCCGATTAATAGCTGGGAGGTCTCACCAGTCTGCACAAGACCCACCGCGACTGTCCCCAAAAGGCGCTCATATCGTCAGCGAACACATCTCTCTATACTATATAAAAGAAAAAGGCAACTTTCCTTTCTTTACACCTTTTTTCCTTTTATCCCAAACCAAAGCCTTTCTCTCTTAACACTGCAGAGGACACAAAACTAATTTTCTTTAATTGCTGGTAAGGCACATTACCAGAGGCAGAAATTTGGACTTTCACATAGAAAATGTAATTTCTATATACCACAGCCGTCGTGTAGCGCCTTTCAAAAGGGATCTACTACCGAGAGATGATCCATATACATTTTAGCTGGTGTTAGTACTACTTACCTCTTCTGTTATACCGTCTTTAAAATGTAGTTTACCCTCAACCACTCCAGTAGTGCTCAATGTACCTTTACTTCTTAAAACGTTAATGTTTTACTGTTTAATAACTTATAGACTACATTTTATTATTTTTCCCTTGCACTCAGTGATCAAAGCTATACACACACATATAGACACATACATATATATATATATATATACACATATATTTATATATACCTGTGTATATGTTTGTATGTATGTGTATACACACACACACACACACACACATACATACATACACACACACAAATTATATATATGTGTGTGTCTGTGTATGTATGTATGTATATGTGTGTGTATATATGATGTAGATAGGTATGCATATATATATATGTATATGTAGATATGTATATAGATATGTATTTTGCTATATATATATATATATATACACACACAACAATTACATTAACAATCATGTTACGTTATTTTTAAAATTTTTCCTTTTCTTTTTCATACCTTCTTTAACACACTACTTCTCCGCTGCGAAGCGCGGGTATTCTGCTAGTATATTATATATCTGGCGTCAGCGAGACTAGGGAAAATGTCTACGTCACTAAAACTTGCACTGTGGTAGTCTACAATAACACAATGGGAAGCATCACTAGTGTGGATCACACAATGACATTCTACCATATAATAAGTAAGAAACAAAAAAACAAAAACAGTAAGAATGAAACACACTTCTAGTGTCCCAATTACAGCATATCACACAATCAATTAAAACATATCACACAAAGCATGTGCTGTGAGTCTGCATCAGCATAGCAGTGGACACTAGAAATACCTTTTATATTGTATTCATTTTTTACTTGGGTATAAATATGTTTCTGCAACACATAATAACATGTTTTCCTGAAGAGAAAAAAAATCAACTTTTTTGGCTTGGGGTAAACATATTGTGAAGGTGGCTACAAGAATAACTTTGCCCAACATTAGTGATTCCTTAAATGAAAGTATCAGGACATATAAAACACAATGCAACAAGCTTTAGAAAGACTCAAGTGGTATTCTAAAATGATTTATTTAATAAAGAGGTCAAATGAAAACATGGTCCACAGTTCAACAGATCTACTGTAAGTCAAAAAAAGATACTGCTTTTCTTTGATTATTCTTATTTGTTGTCATTTGTCCGAGCTGTGAATGGGCTGGAGTGGAGCTCAGCTGACATCAAGCTGTTCCTTCAGTTTCTTTCTTTGCTCAATGCAGTAGGGAGCTGTTTCTGAGCTCCCAAACATTGCTGGTTCACAGCTGGAGATTCTATTTCTTAATGTTGGACTAGAACATGTAATGTATTATATAACTAGAACATATAAATTCCAGTTTCCATTTTTGCCACTTCTAAAGCAACCAGCTACTGTATTGATTTATGTTAATCTAATACAAAAGGTTTTCCAAAATATTATTATTTTTTTTTAATCTATCACTTCATCCTGTATATACCCAAGGTAGAAGACAGGAGCCACTAAGTATTGGAAGACCCTACCAGTCTGGTAAGTCAGACTAACATTTGGCAGGAGGGCAGTGAAAGAATGACAGACTATTGAGGCTTGGGTGAAAATTATAAACTTATGATTTTAGAGGGAAGGCAGCCCAGGAGATGCCTATTGCACCTGACCCTTTACCTAGGAAGGGAGGAAGTGTGGCCTAAGGTGGCTAAGATGAGTTAACTAGACCTCATTGTCAATGGTTGGTAGTACAACGCTACTAGCTAGGGAAGCTGATTGTTCATTCTAGGAGGCCAGCACTTTGTCATCCTTCTATTAGGAGGCAGCATATAGTAATGATTTAATGTGATGGGCAGCTGATAGGCTACTTGAGTGTCCTAATCTTTTAAGGGCTACTGAAGACTCAAGACATTGTGATTATATCAAAGACTGATAGAAGAAACTGTTGCCTGTTGTTATTGTGGCATATGTAGGACTGCGCCATCTCCTTGGCTTGAATGGAAGTGACTGTAGCAGGGTCACATGAAGAGAAGTCAAGATTGTGAGACAAGAAACGAGTGAGGATTTGCTTGGTGGACTTTCAAAACATTGTAAGTGTGCCAAACTATTTCCTCATGATAAATAAATGTTCATGGTTGGTTTAGGCAGCATCTATTGCTCATTCAAATAAACGTCTGTTTAATTTATACACTGTGAGTTCCTTTATATGTGTGCTTGTCTTGTGTGTTCTGTCATTACAATGTATGATTTTTTAACTGTTTGGACTCCACACTGTTATTCTGGGTGCAAATGTTTTTCACAAATAATGCATGGAAATAAGGTAGTGGGATCTGTCAAAATAAGTGGTCTTGTTACATTGGTTATTTTGCATAGTACCAGAGATTACCACAGTCTCACTCGCATTAGTCTAATGAGTGTCATTGATTCATTGTGATTATTTAATAGGAATGTTTAGTCATTGTGGAGTGCAAATAAATGGAAACCACATGGTTTATGAATTAAATTAGATCACAGTGTTTGGTTTTACAGTTAAAGCCATCAGCATTATTGTTTAATGTAGTAACACACATACATTTGTTTGAGATCTCTGGTAACTGTTAAATAGGAATTAAATACAAGTGGCTTTCACTTGAAGATGAGTTTGCTGGTCTTCCAAGATCCAAGACGACACAGCCAGTGATAGAACTGAAAAGTGAACTACAGATACTACAGAACTACAGATAATGCAAACACAAATGGTCATTGATTTGCTTGATAGCTGAGATTTCAACACTTACTGGTGTAAGGCCCCTGTAACCAAATTAAAACAACTTCATCTGCATGACAGAAAATTGCATTCCCTAAGAATTAATGTCACACTATGATGTTTGCTCTACCCATATCTACAGTATTCTGCTTCACCGAACTGGTCTGAATTGGTTTTCTTCATTTGTTGTATAATTCAACATGAACATTTGTTCTTTGTCCTTTTTAAGAAAATATAAAAAGCATCTCTTGGTTGACAAAAAACAACCTCGCTTATTCCTGTGTTATCCTAATCATTTTACATTGCTTGCCTGGTATGGTTAATAATAGTAGGTGAAAGAACCTGCCAACTGTAGCACATCTCCTTCATTGGTAGTCAGCACACAAGCATGGTTGATTTCACTACTATATTTATAAGGTGTTCTAATGATATGATCTGCTAGCTTAAGGGACAGGGCATTGATGCTTAAAATTGAGGTGCACTGTAAAAGGATAATATGTAATGAAGAACCAATAAGAAATGTTGTATTTGATGTGTTATTGTAGCTTGCAGTGCTTAAGAGATGGTGTTGTTGTAATACCTTAGGGTAAATACATTTGTCTTTATATAGTAAAAAAGTATATTGTAGAAAAGTATGAAGTTTTATAAAATTAGTACCATATACCCCACTGTGTTATAACTTTATCTCTCATTTCCATTGTATATTTTATCTGTTTGATGTTTAAAGATCTAGTTGTTCTAATTTGTGAGGCATATTTTAGTGCTGCATTTGTTATTTCCACTTAAATCTGCTTTTATTGTATCAATTTGTATATTTGTCACTGTTTTGTATTTTGTCTTCTTGTGACGATGTATTATCTATCAGATGAAGACTGACTCAGCAAACTCTCTTTCCTAGTGTTTGTCCCATGCATTTGCAGGGTCTGCTGTACTTCCACCTCCACTTGGCCCAATTCAAAGCGTCCCCGGTGGTGGTGTTGATACATCCTAAGCATTTCTTTGGCCATTCCCATAGTCTTCATCCTTGGAGATTATGGCATACTGTTCTCGCATCTCAATATTTGTTGCTCTTTATCACGTGGCTATGCCATTTTGGCCTTACTGCATCTTCTCGACTATGATAACAATTTCCATCCTTTTGTAGACATTTTCTTTCAGGACAAGATTTCATTGAGTGATACCCAGGAGACATTGAAGCCTTCACATTTTCATGCAGGACTTGCTCGTTATTTGCTGTCATTGGCCATCGTTGTGATTCATACAGGGCAATCAGATGAAAGATGGATTTGCAAATATTTGCCTGCAGTCGGTATTCACAAAAACTTTGGTGACCTAGCCCCACATGAGTATCGGGGAGCGAGTCACCGTTGCTACAAATTAGTAAGCCAAAATACTTGTATTATGTGACTTTGTTAGATCTTCACCATCAACTCTGATGGTGCCATCCGTCTTTGGGTTGAATTCCATTCTAGCTGATGTTGATTCATAGCCTGTAGTTACTTAGCCATGTCTTTCATTATTGCTTATGTCATTGCTGCTCACGTCATACTTTGTTCACATGTAGGTTGTCATTAGCATAAAGGAATGTCCATTGGAGAGATGAGTGGATGTTGGCTGTCACTGTGTCTATGCAAAAATGGCGAAAGTACCAACTCTTAACACTAGAATCCCTGTAGCCTACAAAAAAAGTCATAATGCCAGGTGACCTTAAATTCCTTCGCACCACTTCGTCAGTGTCTTTGTTTTGCAAATGTGTCAAAAAGCACAAGCAGCAAGCAGCCTGCTATCCCATCGCCCACCGACGCAGCTGAAGTGTGACACAAAATTCTGAGCACTCAAGTCTGTTTATCTGGGTGTGAGGTTTCTGGAATTGTATAGGGTAAATAATACACCATTCTTTGGAATACATACATTTCATGTGCGTTCCGTGTCTACAACAATCTATGTAAATGTAGGATGACAGGAAATGTGAGGCAAGAAATGATGAACACATAACTAAAACAGAAACTATTATCATGTTATAGTAAAAATGACAAAATGTTGACGTGAAGTGTATAATGTGTGAAGACTCAAGTCCAAATGTCAAATAAACACTTTTACAAAGGTGTAATCAAACAATTGTGCTTTTATTTAAGAATATAACCAAAGAAAAAGAAATTATTCAATTTACATGTTGCTGTCAATGTGTAAAAACCGAAGCCCAAATATCAATCGACACAACCAAGACATGTCTCCTTGGCTGGTGTAGAGGTGAGAACGGCTACTTGTAAAGCAAGAGGATACAGGTCCGATCCCGGTCTTCCCCGCATTTACTGTTTTGTGAGCTGCTATTATTATTACTATTATATAATAAAAACATACATTTGATTTGAACCTGTAAAAGTTAGCTTTTTTTTAAAGTTTTATTCTCTCAGTCATGTTCAGCTTTGTACAACAAAATTGCCTCTCCCTCTCTGAGTTGATGGTGTTTATCTCAATTCAAGAGCAGCAGTGACCACATTTGGTGTGGTGGTTGATGCCTGGTCAGAACTATTTGTTGTACCGGCAGTCAAAAATACAGTATGATACCCTGTGACTGCTATCAGACTATCATATGACATTTGTGCTTTGACAACAAAGACACCCATGCAGAACATGTGAAAAACAACAGATTGGCCGCGATTTTGGACATCTGGCAAAGTTTTTTTGAGAAATGTGTTTTGAGTTACAACCCAGGGCAACATATTACTATTGATTAGCAACTTTTACCAGCCAAGGTGCAATGTCCTTTCTTGCAATAAATCTCAACCAAGCCTGACACATTTGATATAAAGTTTTGTATTGTGGTAGATCTGGAGATAAAGTACATGTGCAATACCACTCCTTATTTAGGAAAAGTTTCCGAGTTCCCACAGGAGAAAGACTTTCCAAGGCTGTGGTCATAAAGCTGTTTCTAGACAAAGGCAGAACCATAACAACAGAAAACTTTTTCACGTCGCTTTCGCTGGCTAGTAGACTGCTGCACTGCAACACAACTCTGCTTGGCATCATAAATTAAGTGGGATGGGAACTTCAACCTGCACCTAAAGTCACTTCTGTACGCATACAATTGTCCACACTAGTGTTTAGATCTGGAAGTGCCATGCTGAAAGTGAATGTGCCTAAAAAGAACAAGTCTGTCTGCATTCTCAGTACCATGCACCATAACGCAGAGTACTGGCAAGACTGGAAAAAAAATGTTCAAATGACAACTCATGTTCAAATGACATAGCATTTTCAAAAAGATGTGTTTTCATGCATGGATGTGTGTGTGCATGTGTGAGAAACGCAGAGACAGATTTGATGTCATTCGCAAAGGTATAACGAAACAAGTGTGCTTTTATTCAAGAATAAAACTGAATAAAAAAAAATTCAAGTAACAACAAAATACCAAGAAGAAATGATTCACCAGCATTTGTGTGTCTGCTTATATTCTACAGCGATACCTTTTACAAGTAGCAAAAATTTACACCGGATGTTATAGACTCAAATCAAATGTATGTTTTTATTATACAGTATAACAGTAATAATAACAAGAGCTCACTACTCAAAATGGTAAATGTGGGAAAGACCAGGGCTTGAACATACAACCTCTTGATTATGAGGCAGCAGTTCCTACCTCCACACCAGCCAAGCAGTCAGGTCTTGGTTGTGTCGATTGATATTTAGGCTTTGGTTTTTACACATTGACAGCAACGTTTAAATTAAATAATTTCTTTTTCTTTGGTTATGTTCTTAAATAGAAGTGTACTTGTTTTGTTAAACCTTTTGTGAAAGTGTTTATTTGATAAAGTCTTCACACATCATACACTTCATTATTACTATAACACAAAAAAAGTTTTTGTTTTATTTATGTGTTCAACATTTCTTGCCTCACATTTCCTGTCATCCTACATTTACCCACATTGTTGTAAACAAGGAACGCACATGAAATGTATGTATTCCAAATAACAATATATTATTTACCCTATAAAACACCAGACACCTCACACACAGATAAACTGACTTGAGTGCTGAGAATTTTGTATCTCACTTCAGCTGCATCAGTGGGGATAGGATAGCAGGCTGCTTGCTTCTTATGCTGACTGACACATTTTCAAAACAAAGACGCTGATGAAAAGGTGCAAAGGAATTTAAGGTGGGTCAGCATTATGACTTTTTTCATAGGCTACAGGGATTCTAATGTTAATGCACTCCCATGTTGATGGCAAACATTGGTGAGGTTCCAACTTGGCATAGGACAATGCTGGATACATTATGGTAGAGAAGTTGGATCCAATAAATGTAGGCTTCAGGGATGCCATGCCAACTTACAGCATGCCATATCAGGTCATGTGACCCCCAATCAAATGCCTTCTCCAAGTCCAGAAACATCATATGACTGGTCTTGTTCTTCTCTTGGTGCCATTCCTGAAACTGCAAGATGGTGCGCATCATCAAACATTCTTTTACAAAGCCACACTGGTTCAACATGATAGTGATGATCTTCATCACATGGTATAAAGACTAACCATTCAGTGGTTTCAGCATTTGATAACGTTGCCTCTGCCCTTTCAGATGTTTACTGTCATGCTGTTCAGCCAGACTAGTGGAACTTCATCTTAGTTGATGATCTAATTGCAGAGACTTGAACAATTATGGTGCCACAGCAGCCAAGGTTCTTCCCTACTTAGGTGAGGATGTGATCAGAGAAAATTGCCTAAACGTCATCTTCAGCTTTTGAGATGGTGATCAGAGGACAAACATGAGAACATGATTGGGGCTTTGGATTGGTGTGTGCTAGAAACCCTCATGGCAGATTCTGCAGAAGTACTGCATTACCTCAGGATTGTGGGCAGATCCTGTAGGAGCTGGTGGTTATGATCTTTGATATACCTAATATGGCAGATATCCTGTATCATATGATGGCATGTGCTTACCATGCAGTAAATCTTATTCTCTCCTTCAGGTGTGTCTAGTTCTTTGTACAGTCGAACGCAGTATGTGGCATTTGCTACATCCAGTGCCCGCTTCATTGCCTACTTGAAGGCTTTGTACCACTGGTAGTTCGCATTGGCACAGGACTGGAACCACGTCTTTTATGCCAATTTTTCCTCTTTGATGAAATCGAGCAGTTATTCACTCAGCACAAGGTCTCCAGATTGATATAGGACTTCTCTGACTTTGTTCTCTCTAGGACATTACATTATGATGCATATATTTGTCCAACCAATTTGTCCCAAATTGACCACCACAGGCTGATCTAGGGCCACTTTGACGTGTCCAAAGGCATTCACTAGTTGAGTCCTACTGTCCGGGAGTTGCCACCATCACTTGGTACTCTCTGCTGCCATTATTCACACTCTGTGTTGTTGACTATGATAATGATGAAGGTCCACAGATGCAATGCTGGTGACTGTCTCAGCAATATGTAGCTAAAATATGCCTAAGTAAAAACTAGTTTTTCATTACTTTTTCATTTAAACAGACTGCATTTATTACTTTGTATTAAATGTATTCATTTTCAACATGCATTTTTAAATCACTTATCTCCCCTTCTTCTGCTTACTTGGTCGATTAAATCCCTGAATGATGGTTGCATTGTATTTACACTGACATTAAGCAGCAGCCCTTGGGTGCAGACTGAATAGAATCTTTTTTAATATCACTTGTCTTCACTTTTCTTTCTTCATGGTTAGGTTTTGTACAGCAGCTGACAAGTTATTTTATGCAATTTTCAGAGTCTATGGCTCAATCAGTTATAGCATCAGTTGTGTAAGGAGAGCTGTAAATTATCAATGAAAATTGAACATACGGTATGTCTGGAAGCAGATGATCAATAGCAGCAAGGCATTCTATACATATTGTTCACTTTGTAAGAAGAGAATGGTATTTCAGGCATTACTTGCTAGCATCCCTTGAGCTTGATGACATGTTTAAGAGCTGCTAGTCCCACTAATATATGAAACACAATGAGCCTCATTTATAAAAAGATCATAAGAACAGATCTTATATTTAATTTCATGGATTTGATTGCACATGAAAGTCATTGTACAAATTTTAATTTACAAAAACATAATTTAATATGAAAAAAATCTTATAAATTTGCAAATGGAAAAGCATGTACACAAACTTTTCTTTGTGCATGTGCTCCTGTAGGCTACTGCTCTCTCGCTTTCTTGTTAAATATGGGAGGTTTACTCAAGACACTACAAGATTTATATGAAAGCAATATCAAACAACCAAATATATTTGGTGCAAGTAACATCAAGTGTAAAACCTTAAAATTTATTCATAGAATGGACAATTAAAATAGGAACACATAACTTGTTGACATAGGTCAGCAGGAGGATGATGCAGAAACACTAATGAAAGAAGGGCTGCTGAATTCCATTTCAATAAAAAAAATTTGCAACAGTGCTGGACAAGATGTTTTTCTAAAATATATATATACTGTACCTAACAAAATAATTTTTGACTGTGATCAATAGAAAAAGGCATTTTAATGTCAAAGTTAAAACTGACCTCTGCAAAGTGGTCCAACTTAATTACAAATATAAAACACAAAACATTTGATCACTTTCACATTCTCTGTTGTGATTTGAATGTGATTAGACTTACTTTCCCAAATAACCCAGACCCGTTTATTGAAATTAACAAAATAATGCAATTTATGTATATCATAAGGATAATAAAAGATGAAGATAGATAGATAGATAGATAGATAGATAGATAGATAGATAGATAGA
>JANRMT010062856.1:53268286-53330735 GCA_026402145.1 Polypterus bichir lapradei | reverse complement strand
AGATAGATAGATAGATAGATAGATAGATAGATAGATAGATAGATAGATAGAATTCAATAACATAAGACAGAAAATTATGAAAATTTATTTGAACTTTTTCTCTCCTAATGAAACAGGCACATACAATACTATCAGAACTAGAATAGATCTGTTTCTCTCCAATAGACAAAAGGCATATAATTATATATTGTAGTCCTCCCACCGTTAAACTGGCTCATTATTTAGATACAATTTCACTGGTGGGATGCGCATTTAACACACTCCAATTAAATTAAATAGCCAACCGGTCCGATAAATCAATTATATTTATATCTGCTATTAGAATATTGCAAAGTAATGCTTTATGAACACTCACCCTTAAATAAATTACACAATATACCCATTCTCTTTTATACAATTATATACATATACATTTATTCACTTATTTGCATATCTGTATGCAACCACACAATTATGGATATGTAAAAAAGTAAACACATTTACTGTATTAAACATACCACTCATGAGATATCATCACAGTTTAACTTAACTCAATTACTTGGTCTGAGTGACATTGTACATGACAGTCAATGTTCACTGCTAAAAATACTTGGAAATCAATAATAAAAAAAATTAAACGAAAACAAAATTGTTGGCAGACTTATTTGGAGCTCATATGCAGTACACAAATCTACAGGTTACTCACGGCATCCCTCTGGAACTTTTATCGCACTCCACTCCACGGCGTCCCCTTTTTTCTTTTCTTTTCTTCCAACAAGGTAGCCATTCAACGTTTTAACCATCCAACACTTTTTCTCAAAGCTGAGCTCCCTTTTCATCTGCGTTCCAGTGAGCCAAACCCACTCAATGCCTCTGCACGGTTAAAATTAACATGAACAGAAAATAAACTTTCCTTTTTTCTTTTTTTTCATAGCTCTAACTCTTTCAACTTTAGTACAGGCTTTTTTTACCCCATTTTTTTGCTCTCTTTTTCTTATGCCCTCATTTAACACTCTGCACCATCTCTCTGCATCCACGCCATCATCATCTTTCTTTCTTTTTTTTCCATTTTTTCTCCCACTCCTCTGTGGAAAAGAAAAGATCTTATTGGAAAACTAACAATGTGCTATACCTTGATTGGTAGTAAAGAACACCAAATCATATTTCTCTCTGTTCCTGAGAGTTGTGCTGTGTCACTGAGGCTAATTATTAAGTTCACTATTACATCTGACTAGTAGGCGGCTACATTTTGAATTCTGGTCTTTCTGGCACACTAACCAAAACCTCCACCTCCACCCAGTAGTGTTTGTTTGTGAGTGTATGCAAGTTAATATTCTTATTGAATTTAAGAAGAAGCTTAATAACAGCTTGAACATTAGCTTGCTTTGTCTTAACTGCTAAGTTACAATTAATAGTTCTTGGAATCAAAGTAGAGGCTGTTATGGTCTGATTAAATTAATGCTTTGTTGATGTCCTGGTTGGCTTTCTCCAGACCTGTGGAAGAATCTTCATTACGCTTTCTTTCTTTGTCTTAGGAGCTTGTCTCCTTCGGCGCTTTGACACACTTTGTGGTTACGGGCAGTACTACAGATTCTCTTTTAGGTTCAAACACACTGTGTTGGTCCTCTTGTTGCTAGCAAAATTACACCTGCTGGGTCAGCTGGTGATCAGTGAGATCTTGTCATTAGTAAGTCAAAAGCATGGCTTTGACTTATAAGGTCTCTCTCTGCTTGTGAACTTGCTATTCCTCAGCAAGGTTTGGACTAACGTCAGCCTTGTCCAACTCCAATATAGACAAGTCTTCTACCCTTCTAGTACAGCACAGTTGCCCTTTAGAGTAAAGGGATTGCTTCAAACTTTGCTACGGCCACACCCTATGAGCAATTGGGTCTCTAGCATACAGAAGAAGTTACAGCCAGGTTGATGAGAAGAGTGATGATCAGGGTTTTACATAAGACAATCCTTATGGTTGAGCATAGTTCTGACTATTAATGTTACTCATTTTTGTGTTATAGGTCATTGATTGAACTTGGGTGTCCAGCTAGTGCCTCTGGGAGATTTTGTTCATTCTCTTGATCTGGGATCAATCATCTAAGCAGATAACGGTCTGAGTCTGCATTCTGATGAGGGGCACTATCCTGGAAACTTAGTCTTTTTAGCTGGTATTAAGAGTGCCTGGACCTGGCCTTTACAAGCCAAGGCTTGTGTTTTAGCCATAGAAAAAAAAATGGAAAATGTCAGTCTGTCCTACAACTAGAAATTTCAATGCTGTTTTGTTATATTTGTATTTATACTACTAGTTGTCTTTATATGGAATTCATTAGGGATTAGGTTCATATTAGCCTCACCACTTTGCCAAGGTCATTTTTCCAGGAAGTACAAGTTTATGACATACCTCTGTATGACATGTATGCAACTAGATTTTAACCTGTTCTATTACTGTAGAGAAAGTAGGTTTATTTACTCAGTAGGTGACTCTATTAATGATTGAAGTCTGAATAACACCGCTCCTGGAGAAGTCAAAAAAGACCTGCCATTTTAATGTAAGTAAACCGATTAAGACCAACAGAGTAAATAAAAAACAATTTTGAAGGGAAATGTTGGGGGCTTGGATTTAATTGGTCAGTGTGAGTCAATTTTGTCATCTGGAAGCTAAGATATTTGACTTTGAAGTGCAGATAGGACAAGATGGCATCAGTTTTTAGCCCGACTCTGTGACACTGAGCAAATCAGTCAAACCAGCTTGGGTTTGAAGTCTTGCAATTTGCTGCACTTATAAAGCATCTCTTGCAAAATAAAACTTTCTTATGGTACTGTTAACTATGAAAAAAACACTCAATTTTATGCATTAGTGAAAATAGAAAAAAATACTTTACATTTTTACTTGTTTCTTTTTGTCCTAGTAAAAACATACTGTATATACTGTGATGGACGGCCGGGGATCTTGCCCGGACAGGACACCCTTTTGAAGAGAAGACTGGGGGAATGGACATACTACCAGCAGTACCTCCCCCGGGACACGAGAGGGCACCCCCCTTGGTTTACTTTGGGGCCACCGAATTGGAGTTCAGCCCAGCAGGGGTCCATGGCCACTACCAGGGGGCGCCTGGACAGCTCCGGAGTCTGGGCATGCCGCACTTCTGCCACACCCAGAAGTGCTGCCGCATGTCAATCGGGAGACGCCTTGAGCACTTCCGGGTGCAGTATAAAGTAGTTGGGTGGAAGGTGGACGAAGCTTAGGATGAAAGGAGTAGAGGCGGCAGAAGAAAAGGAACTGAGTTAGTGTGGCTGTTTGGTACACTGTGTTGTGTGCAGGAATTAAAGAAGAAATAAACGTGTGTGCTTTTGGACATTTTGAGTCTGTGTCTTTCTGTGTCCAGGGTTCAAGTTCTACAATACATATTTAAAATGCTATTGTTAAGTCTTTAATAATGAACAGTTTTGCTGCATACATCCTTTTACATGGAGTTATGTTAACATTATATTTGCCCTACATTTTTTTGTATATAGTTGACCTAACCATTTCTGTACTTGTTAGGAAAAAAAAAAAAACTTAGGAGCAAAGGGCCCTCAGAAGCCATCTCCCAAATGATCTTTCATTTCTGATCGGGTGCAATCATCTCTCTGATAGGACTGAGATTTAGCCTTCCAGCGTGTGGCACATGCTCAGTCACCCGGCTCAACAATGAGTGTCATTCTGTCAGATCTCTCTCCAGGATGTAAGCTCATTACTGGCTGCATCACATCAAAGTGCTGCTTAGAAATAAGACTCCAAATCCCCACTGGAGGACATTCGGGTCTTACTTTTTAACCCTACCAAAAGAGCTCTGAATCCAGTCAAAAGAGGGCTTTGTAAATATTATATTGGCTCATGGAGCATTTGCTGAAATGTGAAAGAGAGTGGAAATATGCAGCATGATAGTGCAACAGAAAAGAAAAGTAAAAAACACACCTGCTTTTATAGATTCTTTAAAGAACAAAGTGATTGCCTAGGCTGTATGAGTTGCAGAACTGTGTAAATATTATGAATGAAATACAAGACCCTTTTAACAGACCATGAGGTTTGACCTGCCAAAGGTGTTTTTATTATTAACTAGCTGAAGTACCCAATATTGCCTGGGTATATTTATATAATGAGTAAAGGTGAGAAAGCAAATATTTTCGTGTTCTTTAAATGTTGATCCTTTTTCATTGCTGGCTGAAATGCTAGTGTCCCATCCAGGTGGCGTGTTTGTAGAATTTTTTCTTTTTGAGTGTGGATGGATTCCACAATTGCAGTAACTTCTTTCTGGGTTGGAAAAATAATAGAATAGATGTTTAAGTCCACATTTATAACCTGAATGGCTTGTAGAATAACTGAAACCATGAGTACAAAAAGCATCTACAGCAGGGGCAGCCAAGGAGGGAAATTGTTGTTCACAGTCATCACTGCAGGTCTCCGTATTATTGCAGGGGAGAGCACCAGTGGCAGTTTTTGGCAATGTTTATTCATTCAACATTGATTTAAAATTGCTAACAATTACTGAGGGGAGGAAAGGCTGCAGGGATCTGTGGTACCAGGGGTGAAGTTCTCCAGGCTGGTGGTAAGACTGTCCTCCTGGCTTTGCAAGCAATCTTTACTTCCATTTGGGAGACTGGCATCATCCCAATTGACTGGAAAACAGGACTTGTCGTCCCTATCTCGAAAGGGAAGGGTGATCTCCTGGATTGCAGCAACTACAGGGAGATAACACTGCTCTCGGTGCCGGGTAAGGTCCTTGCTAGGGTCGTCGTCAATAGGATCCAAGATCACTTGCTCACCTACCAGCGACTGGAACAGTCTGGTTTTACACCAAAGAAGTCTACCATTGACCACATCCTAGCACTGAGGGTGCTCATGGAGCGCAAACACAAATATCGGCAGAGTTTCTTTGCAGCCTTTGTCAATTTTCGTAAAGCGTTCGACTCGGTTGATTGAGCTGCCCTGTGGGACATCCTGAGGGTTCGTGGGATCCCTTCAAGGTTGCTGGATATCATGGCCGGCCTGTACACTGGTACTGTGAGTGCTGTGCAGAGTGGAGGCAGGACCTCTGTGTTTTTCCCAGTTGATTCTGGGGTTTGTCAGGGGTGTGTTCTTGCTCCTACTCTGTTCAATGCTTGTATGGACTGGGTGTTGGGCAAGGTCGTGGGGCATCTGTTGGTGGAAAAAGATTCATGGATCTTGACTTTGCCGATGATGCTGTGATCTTCGTGGAGTCAATGGAGGCTCTGATCAGGGTGCTTGAGAGACTGAGCGAGGAGTCTGAGTGCCCTGGATAAAAACCAAGATCCAGGCCTTTAATGACCTCTTGGGCACAGCTATCAGCAGTGTGTCTGTTTGCGGAGAATGTGTTGACCTTGTTGAGAAGTTTACTTACCTTGGCAGTGACATTCATGTATATGGTGACTCTTCCTATGAAGTCAGTAGACAGATTGGGAGAGCTTGGGGGGTCATGAGGTCGCTGGAAAAGGGTGTGTGGCAATTCCGATATCAATGCTAAAGGCTGAAGGTCCAAGTCTTTAGAGTCCTGGTGCTTCCTGTCTTGCTATATGGTTGTGAGACATGGACACTATCCAGTGACCTGAGATGAAGACTGGACTGCTTTGGTACTGTGTCTCTCTGGAAAATGCTTGGGTACCGTTGGTTTGACTTTGTGTTGAATGAGTGGTTGCTCATGGAGTCCCGAATGAGGCACATTACCTGCATTGTGAGGTAGCGTCAGTTACGGCACTACGGCCATGTGGCGTGTTTCCCAGAGGGTGATCCAGCTCGTAGGATCATCATTGTTGGGGACCCGAGTGGCTGGACCAGGCCAAGGGGTTGCCCACGTAACACCTGGTTGCGACAGATAGAGGGTCACTTCCAGGGGGTGGGACTGGACTCCGTGTCTGCCTGGGGGGTTGCCAACTGGGATCCCGAGTTGTTTCGTTGTGAAGTGGGTGCGGCAATGCACTGTACCAGTGCATGCTCTACAACTTGACTTGACTTAAAATTACAATGCTGTATTGACATCAGCACATAAAATTAGAATAGCCTGATCATAAAATGGATTTGAATAAACATCTACCATCAAGAAACACTAAAAATTGCTAACACCACCCTGAGTCTTTCTCTTTCTACCATATTCTGAACTGTGACTCAGCATGTATTAAGAAATTGTATTTCATTCTGTTTCAATGTGGCTGATCTCTATTGCACTTACTATTTATGTGCAGGTACAATAAAATTCTTGTTAGCGGAAGTGAGGAGAAATGTTATTTAGTTAATTAACTATGGAGTAATTAACACTGCCGGAAATTAATCAAATATTTTGGCAAAGGCTCCTGCTTTATTTAACTTAGCTTTTACTGTTGTAGGAGGTGAGTCTCTGGCCTTTAGACTTATATCAAGGTAAGTGAAGCACAGTCATTTTATGAAACAGAATAATATAATTTATTAATAAACACAAGACAACTGAAAATGTTTATAGATATACATATAAGACAGGTCACAGACAGACAAGACAGACAAACATATAACATAGAGAGGCTGGCTGTTTACTTGCTATTTATTGTTCTAATTTATCTTGGCACAGAGAAGTTAAGCAAAATAGCACCTTTTATTGGCTAACTAAAAAGATTACAATATGCAAGCTTTCGAGGCAACTCGGGCCCCTTCTTCAGGCAAGATGTTACATAATTTCATAAATCTCATTGGATAAAGGCACTTAAAAAAATATGATTTATGAAATAGACAATGAAAGAAAATAACAATTAAGAGAATTTTAAAAGTCTTAAAGTAAGAAAGGACAAACCACTGGTCATTTTACTGACATAGATCAAGCATGTGACCGCGGATTTACTAAATAAAATTTGCAACATTTATCTCAACTTGACCTTGTAATTCTGTTTGTATTTATTGAAATTGAAGAGAAAATAACTGAAATGACACCTGGTGTCTATCCATGTTCTGAACCTCCATTACAGGTTTCCCAGGTGCTGGATTCTGTTATCGTAAGTCACAGAAACAACACATAAGTGCACAACTGAGCACGTGCACACCAACCATTACTTATTGGGAGCCAACTGAATCAGCGTAATATGACATTAGTTTGCGGGAACTGCTTCTCATCACTCAGTAATTTAGCTATGTTTTTCATTCAAATGTACTCTTTCTCTCCTCTTTATAAATATATATTGTGATTGTGTTACACCTGTTTTAATTGTTTAATACACAAGAAGCAATCAAAGTGATACTTTGATACTTACATGTGTATTTTGGATTATTTCTTTAGTTTGAGAAAGATAGTAATATTTTTGATATTTAATTTTAAGAGTATCACATAGCCTCTTAGAGTCTCAAGATTTCATCAGTGACTTGCTAGGATATACTGCATCACTGCCAAGCAATGTTACCACAAGTCTCACCACACAAGTGCGATTAACGGATGAACTGGGAAATGAAACATACTCAAAACAAAGGATGGCCCAAAACCAAATTAATCAAGCCAATCCTTTGTCTTGTCAAATCAGGGAATTAAAAAAAAAACTCAAAGAACAAAACTGAAAGTCATTATCCAGAAAAAAACAACAAATTCATTTGCAAAGAATAGTCACAATATCTTTGGACTTGTTTCTTTTTCAATAAGTCTTTTCAGTGAATTGTCACAATCAAACAACCATGAGTGAATCTATTCAGTGGGGCTCAGTAGGAGTGCTAAAGCAGATGCATGATGCAATCAGCCTTGTTCGTTAGATGTTTAAAGCGTCTGTGTGATGCCATCGGCCCCTTTTGTTTAGCTGTTTAAAGTGCATGTGCAAGGACCGTCAATGTGATTCATGATTCTTGTTCACTTACGATTCTTTTAGTTAGAACTAATTCATTATACTGTATAAGCATAATATTAAAAATATTTACTGAATATCCCTTAGTACATGCAATGAATTAGTCAGACAAAACCAAACCTTGTAAAAATATTCTAATTTGTAACATTTATTTGCTTTTAATTTTACTTTAGTGTGCACTTTACACAGCCAATTGAATGCACCGAGCTAACATCATTAATTAATACTTTTGAGTTCGAAATGGATCATTACTTGAGAATAAGTCACAAGATTCTCATTCATTTGATTCACGAATGAGTTGCATCATTCTTGTTAGTTTGTTTTTTCAATGAGATTTAATTATGCATTTTCATTATATTGTCATGCTTCTTGCATTCAAACAATTAATATTAAACAACTTGAACTATCAGCATGTAATCTCTATATATATATAAAATCTGACGTCTGTCTGTCTGTCTGCTTTTCATGAGAGAACTACTTAATGGATTTAGATCAGGTTTTTTTGCTAAATTTGCTTTAACATTCCAGTTGATTTTGTGACTTCACTCATCACACTTAGTATCATTGTTTGCTTGCAGGAGTGATATATATATCACTAATCTGAGACAGAGGCTGCGGGGCAAGAGGATGGGGAAGCATGACGTCAGGAGTGGGGAGCCAGGTGAGGCCCTCCTCACTCACACGCCAGCCTCCGTTCGAATCGCTCTACCTCTGGTCATTTTTGAAGTGTACCTTGACTCCACTTAGCTAGCAATACCTGTTTGTTTATTGACTTTTAAAGTTTGTCCTGTTTCACTACTACATGGACGGAGCTGTGGGGGACAGCTAGTATACTATAAATAAATAATTGAATGAATATTAATATTCTTGCCGTTAACACTGAGCGTGATTTGCAATTCATTTTTGGGCCTCACACCCAAAAGGTTTTGTTTTTATTATGGATGATTCAAACAAATCAAATGAAGTGATTTGCCTAATTGGGTAGTTAGTAAGAATTAAACTGATGAAATGAATCAAAATGCTCATAACTAAAATCTGGAGGTGTCCCATGATAATCTTTATACCTAGAACCACTTCCCACATCGCACAATTCCTTTTGACTTTACCTATCAACTGCATAACGGCCAAGACAACAAAGAGCATAAAATAGTGGCACCCATAACAAAAACCAAGTGTCAGCTCTTTGTTTGAGATTATGGACTTAAACCTTATAGTGTTTGGTTTTCTGGTTATTTACTCGTAGCTTTCTACTTCTCGATTTGGTTTGCAGTTTTTCCATTAGGTTGTGGTGATATCCTCCTAATTTTGGTAAGAACTCCTTGCATTTTTTGTATTGATTTCACTTATAGTTTAGAACTCTTGGTTTTTTTTTTGATGACAATAGTTCACCCACATGCCTAAAAGCCACACACCAGTCTTAGTACTCTCAAGTGCAATTCCCAGGACATCACCAAGGATGAGAAAATGGCAACGCATAAAGAACAAATAAAAACAGAACAAGCACGACAAGTGACATTTGAATGCTGATAAATGCAAAGTGGTAGCCCCTGTTCTCTCCTCTTAGAAAACACCCAGAAGGAAAAAGGTTAATAAAATGACTATATTAAAGCAAAGAAAAAAAAGGAAGAATGCAAAGCACAAATAAATAACCAACACATCTTGGATTCCAGACCATCTGAGTGACTTGACAACCCAACCATCAACTAATGTTAATATTCTTGCCATTAGCACTGAGCGTGACTTGGGTTTGGAATTCTTTTTCATTACTGTAAACCACAAGTCAGACCTGGGGTGACGTTTAATGATCCGCTTTCCATTTTTAACCCTGAAAGTACTTGGGACATTATTCTGCTGTCATCTAGCAGATAAAATAATATCATGCTGCAAAAGATTCTGAATATGAGGTGAGAAACAAAAATAACCGGACTGGGCTTGGGGCTTTCCGGAAAAACCATTTGGGGGTTGGCCGGACATTAATCATAGAATTATATCCCCTCCTGCATGCCCTCTCAAACTGCTGACCGGCTAGGTATATCCTGTGAATAGCCTAATCAGTATTTACACAACAATCGCTACACAAGTTGCCACGATAATGTCAGGTGAAAATATCGAACAGCGAATCAACGTCAAATTTCTCCTGAATTTTCTCTTTTTCCATAAAGCAGCTTTTGACTGACAAAAACATTCCCGTCCTCGATCATCCTACCTATTCGCCCGATTTAGCTCCCTGTGATTTTTAGTTGAGCCGGAAAATCAAAAGTGACCTGAAGGGAACACATTTTTCTTCAATGGATGAAGTGAAGACACAAATGGCAAGTCTGTTGAAGAGCCTCAAGCAAGATGACTTCCAACACTGTTTCAATCAATGGAAGATACGCATGGAGCAGTGTACACATCAGGAGGGGGAGTATATAGAAGGTGACAATGTTTTGAATACTGTAATTCATCAATAAATATTTTTTTTTTTACCAATCCAGTTATTTTTGTGTCTCAAATCGTATTTTATTTGTTGTGCCAGTCTAAGGTAATTAATATTCATGAGTGGGGTAGAGAATCCAACAAAATACACAACTGCAAATAAAAAGCCATAAAGGCAGTTTTAGAGCAAACTGAAACTGAGCCATTGTTCGAATCATGCAATAGTGATGATGGGAACTGATCTTCAGCCATTTACATGGAAAGTGAAACTGATACATGATACGGTACTGTACAACCAACCTGCTGTGATATGCCCTTCTGAGTGGTGCAATAGTAGCTGACAAAAAGGCAAAGTAATTGTGATCGAATGCAGGGACAAGCAAGACTTTAGCCCCCTAAACACTGTGCATAATGCGGCAACTGTCAATGTTTATGTCAGGGGAAATGCGGAAGTCACTAAGACAACAGAAAAAATATTATAAACACACTTCCACTATTCCTGTTGCAACATCAAGCTTTGCATGGGTGACGAATCACACAAAGGATTCGTGTTCTTAATCTGCATCAGTACAGCAGGGGACACTAGACATACCTTTTCTACTGTATTTCTATTGATGTTTTTGTATTTAGATGTTCCTGATACATATTATAACACTTTTTCTTGTTGAACAAAATTCTACATTTTTGGCTCGTTTTTCCTGGTGTAAATACAGTATAACACTAAGGAGGTTAAAGGAGTGCAAACTACAAGGAAGACCTTTTTGTCATTAATTCACAGATGACGTGAGAACTTTCCTTGAAAGATCACCCTGTTGGGAATTTAATCCACACAGTAGGCAAAATGTCAAATACTTAAAGTTGTGTACTGTTGTCAAATTTAATTTTGTTGTAGGGACCAGAATTCTTGATTTTACAAAAAAAATCAAACAGGTGCCTTGAGCATTGGTTGGATGAGTACCCCCTAGAAGCCACAGTATATTTGCACATTGCCATTGGTTGTTCTACAGTAGTATTAGATAAACTGTAAGGTGTTTTGTGACCCTGTATTGTTTATTGTATTACATTTATCCATCCACTTGTAACTCTCGTAATCTAAGCCAGGGCTGCTGAAAAGGTGGGTGGTGTCTATCCTGGTAGAACTGTAAGTGAAGAAGGAATCAATACAGGATACAGTGATAGTGTGTTATATGGTACATGTACCCACATACCAGCACTCACTCGCACAGGGCCAGCTTAAAGTCTCCAATCAGCCAATAATATGTATATAAAAAAAGAATGTCTTCTGTGAAGTGAAATGTGTATGTGCAGTGCAAGAAGGCAAAAAGGTTAATGTGCTGAGCAGCAAGACTGTTGCTCACTTAATAACATAATTGAGTAATTCAAATGTCGGTTTGCATTGCAGAATAGTCATTAGATCAAACAGTAGTCTGTTTGAGCTCACTTTGAAATGTTTAAAGAGTTTTTATAGTTTTAATTCTACAAGAGCCTTTATTAGGCTTCACTTTTGTCAGTAATCAGCACCATGCTGTAATCTCTTTGCTTTCCTTTCCAGTCAATTAGATCATAATCTTGGCAATTGTTTTTTTTTTTTTTTTAATTATTTTTTCTAGGCAAATCAGTACAGTGAGTTGTAGCTTTTAATAATAAAGCACTAGTTTCAATTTCAGTCCATACAACATATCTCCATTGTGGTGTCCAAAGTTATTCTGCTTATTGTATAAATATGTGTCTTTATACAAGTTGTGTTGTGATGTATATATAAAATACCCTTTGGGATTTTATTTTACTTGAAAGGCAGTATATATGACCACTTTTTCTGAAACAAATTGAAATTTGACATGATTACCTTTAAATGACAGTTATATTTTTTTGAGCATCAGTTTTCATAAAATTTTGAAATTATCTTCCTCGTTTTTCTTTGTTAATGGTAATCATCAGTATCCTTTACTATGATTTGTGTGTGATTTGCACATTAAACCGGCAGAAGAATTGTTAACATCCTTACCAGCCCCACATGAAAAGATATCAATCTGAACAAACTAATTCAACCCCAAATTTTTGAGTCCATGAAAATTCACAGAACTGAGTTACAATCGAGTCCATTTTAATATTCTCACATTTGAATTGCACCTGCTTTTTCTTTTGCTACTTTTTTTACTAAACATTTTACTCTTTTGGCACCCCGACACTCTCACACTCTTTCGGGTTCTGGTGGAATGTAATCCTTCCCTATTGTCTAAGTTGCTAAGCTGCAATCAGATGTCACAATGTTTACGATGTGTGAGTACCTGTTATGATACAGCCAAAGTTACTGCTTTTGATCAAGTTCAAATCAAAATCAAGTTCAAAGTTTTCACTTTATATTAATTCTGTTTTTGGTTTTGTTTAGTTTTAGTATTTATGTAATATTATATTTTTTATTAATTTTGCTGTTATTTTTTATGTTCAGTGTATATTTAGTTTTTTTGTCATTTGCCAAGCCACTTATAAGTGGCTCCTAAGGAGGCAGGGCCTCTTGTTTAGGCAGCTGGATTACTGGTTTCAGGAGCAGATAAGCTGCAGCTGAAGAAGGATCAACAGTTTCAGTGCTGCATTTTTGACCTTTAATTCCTTTTTCATGATTTTGTGCTTCTGTTTTTGATTCTTGGATTCTTGGTTTTGATCCCACAGTCATGTAAGAAATGATTCTAATTTTGTGATTGTTGAATTTGTTTATTTTAGGTTTTTGTCTTTTTAGGCAGCTTTCTGCTATAGATGATTTTAAGCGGAGATTTTTTCACAATTTACAGATTTCAGAATATATTTTCTGCTTGCTGGTTTTGGATTTCATTATTACTTATTCAAATATTTAATTCATTGACTTTGTGCAAATTTAGGACTATGTTGTTATTGTGCATTCAGAAAGTATTCAGCCACTTTCACATTCTGCACATTTTGTTCTGTTGTAGATTTCATTTTAAATGGATACAGTACATTTGCCATTTTTGCCCATCAATATCCACTCAATAACCTATAATGACAAAGTGAAAATATGTTTTCAGAATGGTTGGAAGATGTATTAAAAATCAATAACTGAAGTCTTAAATTCATAGAAGTATTCAGACCCTTCATTCAGCAATTAGAGCTTCAAGTCTTCTTGAGTAAGTCTCTACAAGTTTGCACACCTGGATTTGGGCAGCGTATCCCATTCTTCCTGGCAGAATCTCTCCATTTCCATTAGATTAGATGGGATGTAACAGTAAACTGCCATCTTCAGGTCTCTCTACAAATGTTCTTTGCGGGTAAAGTCCGGGTTTTGGCTGTATGCTTGATGTGTTTGGTATGCTGAGAGGTGAACTATAGGTTGTGTTCACTCTTGAGCAGGTTTTCTTCAATGACCTTTCCGTATCTGACTGCATTCCCTCAAATTTGACCATTCTCCCTGTCACTGCCTCTGAGAAGCTCCCTCATAGCATGGTGCTGCCACCACCAAGCTTCACTGCAGGGATGGTATTAGGCAGGTGATAAGCAGTGTCTGGTCTTTGCTGGACATAGTTCTTGGAGCTTTGCCTAAAAAAAATCAATTTTTATCTCACCACAGACTTTTTCCTTATGCACTCAGAGTCCTTTAAATGCTATTTGACAAACTCCTAGAAAATTGCTTCTTCGATAAATGCATTGTTGTTGAAGTGCTGCTGAGATGGTCATATATCTGACAGGTTCTCCCATCACAGCAGAGGACTTCTGAAGCTCTGTTACAATGACCATTGGGTTCTTGATCCCTTCTCTGCCCAATGCCCTTTTGCCCGGTTACTCATTTTGGCCAGATGGGCTACTCTGGAGAGAGTCCTGGTGGTTCCATACTTCTTCTATATCTGTACTACTGTGAATACTCAAAGCTTTAGAAATGGTTTTAGTCTCTTGCTCTGATCTCTTCCTCACCACAATCTGATCTATGTGGAGGTCTACAGACTTTTCCTTGGACTTCGTGGCTTTTGTTGTCCTGACGTGCAGTGTGAGTTCTAGGATCTTAAATACAGAGGTGTGTGCCTTTCTAAACTGTCCTGGACTCCAATCAAGTTCTCCACACATCTTATGCAGAATTAAAGCAAGCAGGATGCACCTGAGGGTCTGAATAATTACACAATAGAGAGATTACAGTTTTTGATTTTGTTTTTATTTTTTCAAACCTTTCTGAAAATATGTTTTCAATTTGTAATTGAGTGTAGACTGATGGGCAAAAATGGCAAATGTATCCATTTAAAATTAAATCTACAACACTGTAAAGTGTGCAGAAAGTCAAGGGGTCTGAATACTTTCTGAAGCCTTAGTATATACAGTATGTAAATATTGCTCTTTGTTGCAGCAGTGGGGTAAAGGGCCTTGAGCGGTTTATTTAATGCCTGCATTTCATTTTTCCAGTTACTGTTTATAAATTAGAGAAGTGCCCCTGCTAGCCGTCCAAGGTCCCAACCTCAGTAGTTTCTCAGTATTTATCTTTGATGTTTCATTTTGGGAGTAATTTTCCTTTTATTATATGATGTTTTGTCTTTAGTTTTGTTTGTTTTTTCAACCTTTTAGCGGTTTTTAAGTTTTAATTTGTGGCGCCAACATTTGGACATTAATATCATATACTGAAACTTCTTTTTGGTGCTTGGGTTTTTATTTTCTATTGTAGACATTGCTTTTATGTTTAAAGAGGGACCAGTAGTTATGGTGTAAAATCCTTTCAGTTTATTATTATTTGTTGAATACTTTCATAATATACAGTATAACTGGAATACATTCTGAACCTTTTTATGTTAGGACTGCAATGTCAAAGTAGCTTTTCTGCCTTGAACTGTTTCAATATACAGTATGGGCACTTTACCGGCGTGGTTTGCAGGATGGCACTCCAGTACTCATGTGGTGAACTATGAGGGCTTCTGTAAAAGTGGAGGATAAGAACTCCAGAAGCACTAAAAGCCAGAGGAACCAGAAGACAGACGTTCAAAGCTGCTAAACGTCAGAAGGGCAAATACAAATTCACAAAATGGATGCTTCAGGTTTTGCCCCATCAGGGAAGGGAAATAATAGAAGACACCAGCCAGGAGAACTCTGTATTTTTTATTTTCATTTTAAGACTACAGGCCAATCTGGATATTCTAACTGAATTTGGTATTTTGGATGCAAAACATGTAAGCTATTAGCTTAATATTAATACAGTATAACCTGTGAATTCAGAATCTTTGTCTTGGATTTGTTTATTGGTCACATGAGGAATAAAAATTTGACTTTTGTCAGTTTAGTATAACTTTCTTTTTTTTCACTGTCCTCCATTCTACTTTCAGTGATGTTATAGGAAATAATATTTTGTTTCATTTTTTACTTGATATTTTAGAAATGAATATGCTTTTATCCTATAATGCTACTTGTTATTATTAATCATTATTAAAGGACAAGACTCAAGCTGTCTTAAGAGTTTGCTCAAAGTAGTCACTTCCTTAACTGCAATACATAAAGGTCACCTATTCACTGGCTCTTAGGTAACATCTTATGTTCTTTTTCTATGTATTTCAAATTCCCTAATCTAATGATGATTATTGTCAATTAAATTTGTTTTTCCAAACCTCTTTTACTATAAAAAAATTGCATTCTTTCAGGACCTATTATTAAAGCAAGTATCATTGACGTCTTTTGTAAACTAATTATTATTTTCTCTGCAGAGAATGTCTTAGGAGGCCACTACTTCATTCTTTGTGGTTTTGCAAGTTTTTTGTAAATAGAGGTAAACAATTTAGTAAAAAGCCCTTCATAAGAATAAACCATTAGGGAAAACATTTTTAGCTGATATTTAAAGGTCCCCTGAGGTTCTGGAAAATGTCTCCTAAAATTTACCCATTTATTTTGACATTTGTGTTAAATTTATTTTCAACGATATTCAGTCGTGTTCCACCAACCTCATTGAATGTGGCAGATAGGATAAGATTTTAAGTGTGGAGATAGTCGTGGAGGAGTGGAACATTTTTAAAAAAATTTACATATACTGCAGGACAGGAACATACCTACATTGGAATTAGTAAGACATAAAAAAAAGCTCTGCAGTGGGTTAATGAAGAGCTGAAACAGAAGCAGCAAGTGTATAAGACTAATAACTCCACTGTGAATCATAGGCTGTGGTGGGTTGGTGCCCTGCCCGGGTTTTGCTCCTGTCTTGTGCCCTGTGTTGGCTGGGATTGACTCCAGCAGACACCCATGACCCTGTGTTAGAATATAGCGGGTCGGATAATGGATGGATGGATAATGACTGACTCGTAGGATGATTGAGAACATGAGGGCAACCAGTAAGGAGGATATTAAGGAGGCTAAAAGACAGTTAAGGAAAAAATAGAGTAGATAAGGTGAAAGATGACCCAGAGAGATTCTTTCAGTATTTTAGTAGTAAAAGAACAGTCAAAGAGTAGGTAAAGTGCATCATGAATGGTAAAGGAGAATTAAAACATACAGACTGTGAAACAGCAGATGCTCTAAACTTGCATTTTTCTGAGGTCTTCACATGTGAGGAAGTAAATTACCTCCCAGAGGTAACAGGGACTACTAAGGAGGTACTGAATGATTTGGAAATTGTAAAGGGCGAAGTACTGCTGAGATTAAATAATATTTATTTTCAAGTTTTTAAGGAGCTTAGTCAGTTTATATATACAGATGGAGCCACGTCAAATAGCCGCGGCTGTGTGAATGGCGTGCGAATGGCATACGGCTGCCCTATGCACGCCGTGATCCCCCCCTCCCTCTACTGACAGAAGGCATGTCAAGATTTCACAGTAAACACGCCCATTCATGCCCTATTTATTCATTTACCTGGTTCCACCACTAGATGGCGCCTTGTTCTCAAGAACACGTTAACACACGCCAGCAATTTAGCTGCGCTGAGTTGCAATCACGTGATTTTAACATTATATTTTATTATTATAATTATAACATTATATTATATTATTATATAGGAGCTTCCCTGTCTGCCTATCATATAGTGCCTTTCCTTCCTACCTATCTATATATCTATCCCCTTACTAAGGGGCCCTTAGCTGTATTTTATATATCTATTATACAGTGCCTTCCCTGTTTATTTATACCTGTATATCTAGTGCCTTCTCTGCCTTTCTGTCTGTCTGATTGCATATAGCGCTGAACTGCGTTGAAACTGCTGCACTGAATAAGCTGACTCCTTCTGTAACAGCGTAAGCGTGTATTCAAACCCGATCTGACGCTGTTCGTTTTCAAATAATATTGCATGTACTTAACTATTTTAGAATAAAAACATACATTTGATTTCAGTCAGTCTGTAAGAGCCAGTGTAAATGCATGATAATTGTAAAGGTTAGCTTTTTTTTAAATTCAGTTCCATTCTCTCAGTCGCGTTCACGATCACCCCCCCCCCCCCAATCTGACAATGCTGTTTTCACATAAAGACGCGCTATAACTCAAATGTCATTTATTTGGAGACGCGCTATAACTCAAATGTGATTTATTTGGAGACGCGCTATACTCGAATGTGATTTATTTGGAGACGCGCTATACTCGAATGTTATTTAAACAGGGAAGAAAGTACAATGTCAGGTGCTCATTCAGTGTAATAGGAACCATAGCACAGAGAGATGTGTACACTGCAACAAGTACACATGTCGTGAATGTAGGAAGGCTGTGTGGGAATTGTTAATATTTGAATGTGATGATTTTATACAGCACGGATCGGAAATCAGCAGTTCTTAGCATTGCACCACGCAAGCTGTCGTATCAACCGCCTACTGTAACTTGCTTCATTTTTTCTTCACTTATAGTCTAGAATAAAAGTGCACTTGTTTTTTATTCTTGTACACCAACATATTTTCCTGTGTTTGAGCGACACGGGCATGCTCAAAAAAATAGACGTGTAATGCCACGAAAAGTGCACGCAGGCACTTCACTTTGCAAGCATTGGTACGAGAATGCAGTCACAAATACGCTGCAGAGCTATAGCGCATCTTTATGTGAAAACAGCATTCTCAATTGGGGGGGGGTGGGGGTGTGGGTGTAGGGAAGGATCCTGAACACGACTGAGAGAATGAAAAGTGAATAAAAAAAAAAAACTAACCTTTACAAGTATCATAAATTACACTGGCTGTTACACACTGAAATCAAATGCATGTTTTTATTCTAAAATAGTAAGAATAAAAGCAGTTTACTTCTCAAAACTGAACCGTGTGGAATCGAACCTTTTGAATACTAGTCAGCGGCTGATACCATTACGCTACCGTGGTAGCTGTAGTAAATATGTGTCAATGTGGCATGCTAAGGCGGCTTTTTTCTGCAGTTATATTTTTGAATAAAAGCATACTTGTTCTGTTATATCTGTATCTTTTGTGAAAGTGTTTGATATTTGGACTTCAGGCTTCATAAATGATATAGTTGATGCCTACATTTTGTCATTTACTACTACAATATGAAAAAAGTTTCTGTTTTAAAAATGTGTTTACACGGATTACTGTAGAAACGGAACAGACGTGAAATGTGTGTATTCCAAATAATGATCTATTATTTCCACTCTAAAACTCCACTTCACTCCCAGAAAATCAATCAAGGCATGAGGTGGGAGAAGTTTGTGCACGTTCTAAGTCGTTGGGGGGATGGAATAGCCGGCTACTTGCAGCTTTTCTTTTATCAGCACATTTAGATTAACAAAAGACACTGGCGGAGAGGTGAGAACGGTTTTAAGAAGTGATTGACTAGTTTTGGAAGAATAAATTTTATTTCTAAAGTCGTGTGTGCGTGTTTTAATTGTTGGGGGATTGTTTGGGTATTTAAAAAAAACATTTACTTGAACCAACTACTTACAGTAAATGGGCAAAAAATGGGAGACACCTTTGTTTTAAATAGTCAAAGAGTTGGGCTAATAATAATTATTAATATTATTACTGGTCATAGAAACAAATGAAAACAACAGTTAAACACTTGATCATATGTATCTGTGCTAGTTTGTGTTTGTGATTATGTGACCCATAATAATTTTTTCTCAGTATAAATAATTTTTTGGGTTTTAAGAACTCCATCAAAAGAGCAAACACAAACTTAGAAGGAGTGGAAGGTGAGAAACCTCAGTGGAGAATACTGACTATGACATGGTGCTAATTGCTCTGTGTGTTTTTTTGGCGGGGGGAGGGGTTCTTTAGACCTGTCTGCGCAAATGTGTTTGTGTTAAAGCCAACGGAGAAATGCAGGAGCGCACACACACACACAACTCTCATCCACAAATGCTTTAACTGTTGTCTTGTAAATCGTTGATTAAACCTATGAACACAGCTGTTCAGCAGTCCTAAACACAAGCGCATGGTCTATTTTTGTCCTTAATTAAAAAACATCAATACGTTAATAATTAACACAAAGATAGCATTGTTTATTTTGCTGAATAAGGTAATAAGCTATATTTAAAATAAAACAAACCAGGAAGTAAGTGTTTTACACATTAAACTACTCTGTATAACCAAGTGCCCTAACAAACAGCAGCAGTGTACAGTACAGACAAAGAGTGTGTGTGCTGGTGGGGATTGGAAGGTGAATTAGGATACCTCATTTACAAGACAAAAGACGGTCTGAGGTATGAATGCGCATCTCCGCTTTGCTCTTCGGTGTGTGTGTGTATGTTTTTTAGGTTACTAGGGGTGCATTCTTAAATTCAGTCTGTCTGAATCTTTATAAACGCCAAGTTGGAAAATCATGTTTGAGAAAATGACAACAACAATTAAAATCTTGATCATTTGCGTCCGTGCTATTTCGTGCTTAAGTGACCCAAAATATTTTTCTTAGTTTTCTTAGAACTTCATTAAAAGACAAACTTAGGAGGAGTGGAATGTGAGAAATCTCAACGGAGAATGTACTGACTTCTCCTTATTACTGACTGTTAGATGGTGCTAAAATGGTTTTTTTCGTCCTGCCGGCGCGCAAATGTGTTTGTGTTAAAGCCAGCTCAGACAAACCTGACGAATGCCGGAGCGCACACACACACACACACACACACACCGGTGGCACTTTAGCCGTTAGTGCTTCAACGTTAAACGAAGCCCCGTAAACTTGATCCTGAACAGCCACGGACTGACTTTAACAATAATAGTTTATTGTTTTTATATTTATGTTTTTGTATATATTTTTAAATGTTCAAATGAACGTTTCAGAGTATATAATTTGTTGTGTCATCTGTTTACAGTGTTGGCTGATTTTGTGATTGAGACCCATGGGTTACATTGAAATGTTTTTTATTATTAGTAGTAAGCCAGGCTTTAACCGTGGACAAATCACAATATAAGTCCTCTCTCGCACACGCGCTCTCTCTCTCACTCTTCCTTGCACACACACACATACACACACACACACACACACACACACACAAATATATGAAATCGCGTAAAACCAAATGAAACTATGGCAAAAATATATAAGCAGTGAAAAATACAGTAGTATCCTGTAGGTGATTCCTGTCCTGCGATAACAGGCGCTAACCCTCTGGAACTGTTTAGTTCTGTTAGTATTGTTTTCAAGTGTAAATGTTTATGGGGATTTAATCTGTCTCTGCTGCCGCATCTATTCACAGTTGTGATAAGTGATTAATGGCCCATCAGATCTTTGATGGGGGAACGTTATGCTGGTTAAATGACTAAAGAAATACTGATCCGTATGGACAGATATTTGTTCCAGATATTATGCGCCATTAATTGATTTGTTATGCCATTTTTTGACTATCAGCGAAAAAAACATCAGCGAAAAGATCAAAAATATAACAAAACCAAACCCAAGTAGTTTCATTAATTAATTAATTAAAAATAGCATGAGCATCATGGGTTGTGTATTGAGTGATTTAAATCTGTTTTATTAATCGTTTTTGCCTTTTTTACCACATCATCTATTTATGAAACTATGTTAACGTAAGTTATTTTAATTATTGAACTTAGTAACCGGCTGCTTGGACACTGCTGAACATTACAAAACTGCCATGTCCCACAATACAATGCATCTTTAATAAGACATGTTTACAATAGAACAAACCAGGACATACGTGTTTGATATATTTCAGTACTCTTTATTAACTGTGTACAAACATAGCTATAGTGTACAGTTTGTGCGCTGGTGGGGATTTGAAGATTCAAAGTTCATTTTCCACTGTGCCCCCCATTGTTTTTCACAAATATTAACAATTCCCACACACCCTTCCTACATTCACGACATGTGTACTTGTTGCAGTGTACACATCTCTCTGTGCTATGGTTCCTATTACACTGAATGAGCACCTGACATTGTACTTTCTTCCCTGTTTAAATAACATTCGAGTATAGCGCGTCTCCAAATAAATCACATTCGAGTATAGCGCGTCTCCAAATAAATCACATTTGAGTTATAGCGCGTCTCCAAATAAATGACATTTGAGTTATAGCGCGTCTTTATGTGAAAACAGCATTGTCAGATTGGGGGGGGGGGGGTGATCGTGAACGCGACTGAGAGAATGGAACTGAATTTAAAAAAAAGCTAACCTTTACAATTATCATGCATTTACACTGGCTCTTACAGACGGACTGAAATCAAATGTATGTTTTTATTCTAAAATAGTTAAGTACATGCAATATTATTTGAAAACGAACAGCGTCAGATCGGGTTTGAATACACGTTGACGCTGTTACAGAAGAAGTCCGCTTATTCAGTTCAGCAGTTTCAACGCACAGTACATGCAATATTATTTGAAAACGAACAGTGTCAGATCGGGTTTGAATACACGCTGACGCTGTTACAGAAGGAGTACGCTTATTCAGTTCAGCAGTTTCAACGCACAGTACATGCAATATTATTTGAAAACGTACAGCGTCAGATCGGGCGCATATTCAAACCCGATCTGATGCTATTCGTTTTCAAATAATATTGCATTAGTGCATGTTTGTCTCTTTCATTCATCTTGCGGTTTGTAATCAGTGACCGCGTGTTTTTTCCCGATCTTGCCAGTTCGCACATGTTGCTGTATGGTGCTGTTTCTTTTGTACTCCAGGACATGCAGAGGACAGAATAGTACAGAGCAGTAAGTTCAGCGCTATATGCAATCAGACAGACAGACAGACAGGCAGAGAAGGCACTAGATATATAAATAAACGGGGAAGGCACTGTATAATAGATATATAAAAAACAGCTAAGGGGATAGATATATAGATAGGTAGGAAGGAAAGGCACTATATGATAGGCAGACAGGGAAGTTCCTATATAATAATAAAATTACTGTTATTACTATATAGATAGACAGGGAGTTCAGGCAGGCAGAATGGCGAAGGTTAAAAATAAATACATTTTCTCCCCAGCGGGGAACCTTTACAAGTATCATAAATTACACCGGCTGTTGCAGACTGAAATCAAATGTATGTTTTTATTCTAAAATAGTAAGACTAAAAGCAGTTTACTTCTCAAAACGGAGTGGTGCAGGATCGAACTTGCGACCTTTTAATTTCCAGTCGGGAGCTGATTCGATTGCGCTACGGAGGCAGTCATAATAAATGGGTGTCAATGTCGCATGTTAAGGCGGCTTCTTGTTTCTGCAGTTATATTTTTGAATAAAAGCGCAGTTGTGTTAGATTTGTATCTTTTGTGAAATTATTTCTTTGATACTTCAGGCTTCATACATTATGTAGTTTATGCCTACATTTTGTCATCTACTAGTAGAATATAAAAAACGCTTCTGTTTTAACAATGTGTTTACACAGATTACTCTAGAAACGGAACAGACATGAAATGCGTGTGTTCCAAACAATGATCTATTATTTCCACTCTAAAACTCCACTTCACTCCCATACTGCAGTTAACTGAAGCAGTCAATGCTCCATCTGGCGGGATTATACAGCATTGCAACCATCTTTTTAGAAAGCGTATGGGGGCGTTTATCGGGCGGGGCATCGTTAACTGCGTCATCGCGGGGGATCACATTCCGTGCACGGATCGTGCATGGTCCTGTCATGGTCCTGTCATGGACCTGTCATGCTCAAGGCGGCTGTTTGACGTGGCTCCCACTGTATAAACCCTCTACACATATTTTTAGGAAGTCACTGCACACTGTGGAATTCCAAAGGACTGGAAAATGGCAAATATTATCCCATTATATAAAAAGTGTGATCATGCAGATCCAAGCAACTATAGGCCAGTAAGCTTAACGTGCATCACAGGAAAATTAAAGGAAGGAATTATTATGAATAAGACTGAGCAACACATGGCAAGAACAGGAGTTTACTACACAGTTAGCATGGATTCAGAAGAGGGAGGTCATGTTTTACTAGCATGCTGGAATTCTATGAGGAAGCAGAATAAGAATATGATCATTGTAGTGGAGTGGAGCATATGATATCATTTATCTTGATTTTCAGAAAGTGTATAATAAGGTGCCCCATGAGAGGGTGGGCATCAAATTAAAAGAGGTGGGAGTTCAGGGTGTTGTGAGCAGGTGAGCGCAAATTTGGCTCTGACACAGAAAACTGAGAGTTATGGTGTGGGTAACCTTATCTAAAATTGGTGATGTTAAGAGTGGCATCCCACTGGGTCAATGGTAGGGCTGCTTCTATTTTTAATATATATAAATGATTTGGATAGGCATATAAGTAACAACCTGGTTAAGTTTGCAGATGATACCAAGATAGGTGGATTGGCTGATAATCTTCAGTCCATTGACTTGGATAGCATACAGACTTGGGCAGATTTGTGGCAGATGACATTTATTTATGTAAGGAAATTTAAATTATTACATGTAGGAAGTAAAAATATTAGGTCGGAATAAAATAATGGGAGGTCTAAAAGTACACCTTATAAGAAGGATATAGGAGTCGTAGTGGACTCAACACTATCAACTGCCAGACAGTTTTCAGAAGCCATTAAGAAGGCTAACCAAGTGTTAGATTATATAGCACCCTGATGTGTGGAGTCAAAGGAGGTTATGCTCAAGCTTTGTAATGCAGTTATTAGATTTCACGTGAAGTACTGTGTGCAGTTTTGGTCTCTGGGCTATAAAAAGGACATAACAGCACTGGAAAAAGGCCAGAAAAGTACAACTAGGCTGATCCCAGGGCTGCATGAGATGAATTATGAAGAAAGATTAAAAGAGCTGAGCTTTTTCAGTTTAAGCAAAAGAAGACTAAGAGGAAACATGATTGAAGTGTTCAAAATTATGAAGGGATTTAGTACGGTGGCCTAAGGCTGTTATAAGTAGTTTAACAAGAACACAGGGACACAGTTGGAAACTTGTTAAGGGTATATTTCATATAAACATTAGGATGTTTTCTTTACACAGAGAACCATAAACACACAAAAGAAGTAACCAAGTAGTGTGGTAGACAGCAGGATTTAAGTGGGTAGGACTGGCAAGCTTTATTTGGGCTGATTGGCCTTTTCACATCTAGATTGTTCTAATGCTTAGGTAATAATTAATGATAATGGCCTTCTTACCATGTGAGAAGATTTGGTATAATTTTGTTTCTTCTCTTTCTTGTTCATGATTCACATAAAGAGCCTTTTTCTACCTCCACAGCATCTCCTACTTCAGGCTTATGCTTTATTCTTGTCTGATGATAACAATCTTTTGTACACTTTGTCATATTAACATCTGACTTCTGTGTATCTTTCTGTTTGTAGGTATAACCTGTTATATCATCATTATCAGTAGATTAAAATTCTATTATCAGGATCCCCACAGCCCTGATTACATGCTGTAAACCTTGTTCTGTTCAGTCTTCACTGGCTTCTTGTATCTTTCATCTACAAAAGCCTGTGGTTAAAGCACTTAATTTTTTATGTGGCACACATTTTTTGAGAATTGGTTCTTTATACATTACATCCAAGCTAACTGGTTAACAAATGATAAAACACTCAAACATTTAAAAACGCACAATTTATCATGCCTTTTACACTTAAACCTTGCACTAAAGCAGCAAAGGAGGTGGAATAATAAGAATACAAATTTGTACTTCATGGTAGTGAAAGTAAGTCTCTTACTCAATGCTGACGTTGCGGTTATTTAGTTATGTGCCGGTTGCTTTGCTGAGAAAAAAACTTCTAGCTGGATCAGCCAGTTTGATGGCTGGCTGATTTAGCAAGTCCTTGGATGTTAAGTAACAGCAAGCACGAAAGGGTGTAGTAACTGCTTTTATTATGTTTTGGTGGGGCAATACCAGAATTTTCATTTATTTATGCAGACTCCAAATACTAACTTGCTTAACTAATTATATATGTTTCACTTTTTCTAACGACTAGTGAAAAGTGCAAATTCACACACGTTTCATGTTACAAAAATGCAGTCAAACAATAGGATAGTGCTGCCTGGTCTGTCTTAATTTGCATCAGATCATTGTGATGACCTCTGACATCATCAGTATCACCTAGCCAAACACAAACATAAACATTTAAATCATAAGTAAAGTGAGGGCTTTGCAACCATCCACTTGTAAGAAAAATATGTTGGTTATAAACTCCCTAATTTGTAAAAACACCTCAACACCTCAAGTTTAGAATCAAACCACCTTAAGGTGAAAAAGAACAAGCCACAATAAAATGGAAAGAACATGCTGACTGCACACACTGTACAACTCAAACTACACAACGCTCGTCCAGTAGCAGCTAGGTGTTGGCAAACATGCAATTTAAAAAAAATACATTTCTCCTTTTCTCATTTTATTATGAGTGATGGCCTTCAAGCTAAACTGGAAAGATCAGGGTGCAAATGTACAAACACACTCAAGCGTCTAGAGGAAGCTACAGGGTCAATTGGTCAAGGCCATCAGCTGGAAATAGGCTTGTAGCACCTGGCACAAATGCAGTTTCACATACTACAATAAGCAATGTATTTCTAGATAAGTTATTACACTGACCATATGATAGAAAATAGAAAACAAATTGCTTACTCGGGCAAAGCTGAGGGCTGTTATAAACATTTTAATGATAAGTTAAATTATTAAAGGAAGCATATTACTTATATTGCACAACATCTGGTGAGGTTGCTTTCCTTTGGGCCTTAATGTAAAAATATTACAGTACGGTTTACTTGTTTATATATTTTTTTTTCACAAAATTAGTCTAATTAGAGATGCACAATAAATGCAGTGCATTAAGCATGTGTTCAGTCCTCCTACAGTTTCTGCAAACTTAATTGTATTGTAGAATTAATATTGAATTGATAAATGTGCCATTTTGCCCATCCGTCTACACTCAATAACCCATAACGACAAAATGAAAACATATTTTCAGAAAGGTTTGCAAATTTGCTAAAAATTAAAAAAATATATATACATATTACAGTCACTCCAGGATTTCACAGGCTTTTTGTGTGTTTGTTTTGGCCTAAAGTGCCTGATTTTTGTGCCAGCTTTTTCAAAAAGTTGCAGTGAAAATTCTTATATTTTGAGGCTTTATTTTTTTCTATAACATTTGAAAGAACAAATTAATTTACAAAGTAAAAGTAAAAAAACACATATTTAGTACAGATCAAATGCAATCAAACTGGGTAAGATAAATTACCCACTCCACTGTTACCCTCACTAATAAAATATGTCTTAGGGTTATTTGTGTATGCTTTTTCCCCTGCATCACTGCCTCAGTGACATATGACACACACACTCACACATACATCTTTAAAACATTAAGCAAAGCACATACAGCATGTTTAATTGGTTTCACTTCATATTTTTATCTGTGAACATATTTATTTCACTCATACCCAAACATGCTGTGCACACATACACACACACATGATATGAAATGCAGACCGACAAGCACACCTCTGTAACTTTCTAATTATGCCTCTCTAACATTTTCCATAAAGGTGCATTTTAATTGAACTCACCTTGTTTCTTTCAGCACTTGCAACCGATCTGGATGCAACAGCCTCTGTCATGGTCACTTGTCATGTCTGTAGTCCTTGCTTTTTAGCCATTCTCCAGACATATTTTGTCGTAGAAACATACCTGTCAACCGATGACTTTCATCTGTGTTTTACCACGATATTGCACATAGTGCAAAACAGTTTACCGCCACTTTCATGTAATACTTAAGGAAATTGACTTGCACGGACTTTAGCAGTAATATTTGATGCTTAATGTGATCTTTTCGCATAGCACATCTTGCAGACTCGGCTTCAAGGAACTGAACCTATGGAGGGGGACTAAGGTGAGTGGTGAAATTTGCGGAAAAATTACAGTGATTGGACAAAATTGCAAGGTTGTGCAAAATTTGTGGGGACTGATTGAATTTGCATTAATAGAGACATTGCAACTTCATGGAGGGACTGATATTAAGACCCTTTGCTGTGGCATTCCAAATTGTGCTCAGGTGCATCCTTGAGTTGCATGTAGAACTGGACTAGAGTCCTCCTGAGGTAAACTGAATTAATTGCACAGTGTAGAAAGGTAAGAAGAGTCTTGGTCAGGGAGGTGAACAAGTGCCCAATGGTTACTCTGACAGAGCTTTAAATGTTCTCTGCTGAGATGGGAGAATCTGTCAGAAGGATAACCAACTCAGCAGCGCTCCATCAATCAGACGTTTAAGGTAGAGTGGTCAGCTCGTGCTTGCAGTCCGCCAAACAGCATTTCAAGGTCTCTGAAAGCCTATAGAAAAAGATTCTCGATTTTGATGAGACAAAACTTGAACACCTTGGGCAGTGATGAGAGCTTCCTACTATGGGTGTGCTTCTTAACGATGGGGACAGGGAGACATGGCAGAACTGAGGGAAGGATCTATGCAGCTAAAACCAGAGAGGTCCTTGAAAAAAAACCTGCTCCAGAGTAAACACAACCTCGGACTGGGGCAACTGTTCACCTTTCAGCATGACAGTGACCTAAAGCATACAGCCATGTCAATGCTGGAGTGGCTAAAGGACAGATCTATGACAGAGTGACCCAGCAAAAGCCCAGACGTAGGCCCCATAGGGCATGTCTGGAGAGACCTAAAGATGGTAGTCTATGGACGCTTCCCATTCAGTCTAATGGAACCTGAAAGGACCTGCCAGGAAGAATGGGATAAACTGCCCAAATCCAAGTTTGAGAAGCTTGTAGAGACTTGCTCAAGAAGACTTGAAGCTGTAACTGCTGCCAAAGGATCATCTACAAAGTACTGAAGTAAGCATCTGAATAATTATATTAATGAGAGATTTCAGTTTTTGATTTTTAGTAAATTTGCAAACCTTTCTGAAAACATGTTTTCACTTTGTCATTTTGGGTTACAGAGTGTAGATTGATAGGTTAAAATGTCAAATATTCAATTTAATATTAATTCTACAGTGCAATAAGGTGTTCAAAAAGTGAAGTGAGACTGAACACTTTCTGAACCCACTGTAAGTTTTTCTTTTCTCGCTCTCTTCCATCACACAGATAAAGTCAATGCTTTCTCTTCTGTGTATAATTAGATACGTCTGGGGATTTCTGGCTAATGCTGTTGTATGAAGGAATCTTGCAAGTGTAGTGTAGTGTGCCTGATTTGGTTTCTTAAAGTTTGTCTCGTTTGAACTGTTCACATCGTCTTATTTCTAGTGCTACTAATGTGTTGCAAATATCTGGATTCTGCCTTGAGATTGCACAAATATTGTTAAGCAGTGTATCCATGTTACTTTAGAATGGACATTTAAAAGGTAAGCAAACTGTTAGAGATATTTGGACACTTTAAAAGAAAACCTGCTGTGCACCTCATTTTGGCTAATTTGACAGCTTTGATTAGAGTACCTTTGATTATTGATATTATGTTTGTCAGAGTTAATGCTTACTTGACGTAGATGTGTGGGAGATCCAATTGACCACATGGAGAATGTTATTATTATTTATATAGACAACGATCACATACACAATTCAAACCCATAACATTAGATCCATGAAGCAGCATTAGAAATGATTGTTCTACCTTGCCGCCTACATAACAACCACTCATCTATACAGTATTCAATCTGCTGTTATTCAATGGCTTTACATATCAGCCACTTCAGTTGCAGCTGCAGTGAAATAACTCTCCTAAAATATGTTGGGAACTGTAGTCGTCTAAAGTAATGAAGGATCAGGAAGCTGTTTTACTTTCCTTTTCAACTGTAAGTACTAGTCCATTGAGAAATGACCTCTACAAACTCACAGGTCTGCATTCAGAGCTTTCTGACAGAGTCAGTCCGTCATCCAAGTAAGTGCTCACATTCAACCTAAGCGCTACATGCCAAAACTTTAAGTTAACTTGGTTAGGATGAGGAAGTTGATGAAAAGTGTTTTCTAAATTTATATTCACATCCCCGAGATGCGCATTTTTTATGAAAGACAAAATTGCTTAAAGCAGCTTCAGACAGTTTGGTTTCATAGTGCTTGACTTCCTTGTTTACGTCTAAACAGAGGCAATTTTAGGGACTCTGGGGTGCCCAGGCAGAGACTATATGGGGACCTCCAACTCACCCTCACATGAGCCTCAACATGGTAAAATTGATTAATTTACTGAAAAGACTGTTAGTCTGCAATATTAGGTTCTTATATTGTACATGTTTTCCTTTCCAAGGATATCATCTAAATGATTTGAAGCCTAAAACAGATAATTTTCAGTCTGTGACATTTTTCTCTTAAGTGTTTTATTAAATCAGAGTGTAAATGGAAACAAGTTAGATGGAGAACTGCTGGCTCCTTTGTCAAGTGCATCTTATTGCTAATAAGGAGCCATTAAAATCAATGAATGCAACTGTTTAAGACTGAAATAAGCAAATAAGGGTAGGTAACCTTAACACTAAAATTACCAGAGCCTATGAAAAAACTCGTAGATCCGGCCCACCTTAAATCTCTTTGCACCTCTCCGCCAGCGTCTTTTGTCCTGTAAATGTGCTGATAAAGACAAGCAGTAAGCAGCCTGCTATTCCATTCCCCCACCGCCGCAGAACATGCACAAAGTTCTCCCATCTCATGCCTTGATTATCTGGGAGTGAAGTACTGAAGTTTTAGAGTGGAAATAAAACAGTAGATTGTTATTTGGAACACATGCATTTCATGTGTGTTCCGTTTCTACAATAATCTGTGTAAACACATTTTTAAAACATAAATGTTTTTCATATTATAGTAGTAAATGACAAAATTTAGGCATAAACTATATAATGTATGAAGCCTTAAGTCCAAAGATCAAATAAACACTTTCACAAAAGATTCAAGGAAAATACAAAATATCACTTGTGCCATAAGTGCTTCATCAGCAATCATTGACTTCTCATTAAGAAACTGGGTTGGACCAAAAACCTGCAGCCACTGCGGCCCTCCAGGACCCACATTGCCTACCCCCGGTAATATCAACCGGGGAGATTTAATAAACACAAATCCTTCATTTTAATTTTGTTAAAACAGATAAAGTAAAACACTGCAATAAATACATTTGTATAGAAAATAGAAAAGCAATAATAGAATAAAGTAATGTTAAAAATCTATATAAATGAAAAATAAATAAAATGCAAATAAATATAAGGTGCACATGTTAATGAAAATAAGTTCACATTGCACATTATGATATTTTAAAAAAGTAAATAAAAATTGTACATACTAGGAATTTTTAAAAAATGGTTTGTAAAGGTATTACTGTAACTTTCAAAAACACTCTTTGAGGGCTTTGGCTGCAGTAAGTGTAGCCGCTATGACTTTGAGGTCCAAAGACCTTCATACATTGATGGTAGAGCTCCGGCTGAAAGCGTCTCCTGGTACGTGGTAGATCACAAGTAAGATTTAAACACCTTTAAAAATGAAAAAGTCTCTCTTTGGTGGCAACAATGATAGGAAGAGTCAGATCTGCTGAAAGACTACATTTTGGTTTCTTAGACCTACGTCTCACTGTTACTGATTAGATTGGGGCTTGGAGAAACTGAAGATGAATCAGAAATAGCCAAGACAAACTGAGTCCATCCAGTTTTTGCTTACTGACACATAACTGCTCATCATGATTTATGACATCGTCTGTGATTACATTTAATGTTACTAAACAAGTAATGTTCCTCACAAACATTGACATCCTCGCAATAGAGATTGAGGACCCCCTCAGGGATGTCAGTGTAGTGTGTCAATGCTGTTATTTAAGGGTGAATTCCTGAAAATTTGTCATTGCAATGAGCAACTACTGTATGTAAACAGAAACCCTCAGGACTCCTACCAGTTCAGCATCCCAGACAGAGTCCTCTCACTGCTCCTCTGGGTCTAAATTCGAGTGACGAATAGCGAATGAACAGAAAATGTATTCTTACTTTAAGAAAAAGAGTTCCAAGAGTATGTGATAAAATAAGTATTTCTAATTTCCTTTCATTATCAAAGGGATACCTCATAAATGTGAGAGGCTCCTTTGGTGTTTCAGATTCGATGCATTTGGTAAGTTTAGGCCTTTTTTTATGCTTGGACCGTAAGCTCCATTGTAAGCCCAATTGTAAGGTACAAGAGCAGACAACATTTTTTTTAAAAAGTATAAAAAGACTTAACTTCACTTTAGAGCACAACTTTATGCGGCAAATTAATATATTTATCTAATTTTTTTTCTATCTACAATATGTGTGTAACTTTAACATTAATGTATAGTACGTTAAGCTTCAGCATGGTGTTCAGGCAAGTACCATCTACCAGGGGACTATGGCAGGTCAAATAAATTGTCAAAGAAAAATGTCAAAGAAATCATAGCACACTATAACATGGTAATGTAGACTGAGGGAAATACCTTTTTTGAAGAATTCAAATATAGCCCTCTGTATTAAAAACAATAAAATTATTCATAACTTTCCTCTCACTGTAATTATTATTTTAGCAAAAGATTTAGCTACTTTGCTATGTTTGGATTCACTGACTGCCATTCAAAAATAATTTGCTAACCTACAGCTTCTAGATTTGATCCCAAGCTCTTTTTAAAAGGGTCATTTATATTAGCATTTCTACCAGAGTTTGAATGAGAAAGTTCATTTGACATTTGACCTGCATCTAAAAGAAATGGTTATGACACATCATATCTATACTCAGTGTAATTCATCATTAAATTAGTTGGAGTCAGAGAAAACATTTTTTACAATTGTTTAGCATTACAGAACATAATTGAATCTCTCCTGAACCTATTAAACGTGTGCTCTTGCGTTGACTATGTTTAAGAGTTAGAGGTTAGGAGCATGCACTGCTGCACCCGCAACATGACAAACCAACTCAGGATCCCAGATTAGGACCCGACTACAGCCATGCAACAGGTGACACCTCAGCACCACACTAGTTCAGATGGAATTGAACAGTGTGAGGTTTTTTATGGTGGCTGGAGTGCCAATTCTGCCACCAACCCCTAGATTTTCCCTGCAGGTTGGAGGGCCTACATGCAGGGCTGGATACAGATTAATGTCATACCGAAGACGGAGCAATTGCAGATTAAGGGCCTTGTTCAAGAGTCACTTTTGGCATTTACGGGATTCGAACTGGCAACCTTCTGATTGTCAGTGCAGATCATTCGTCTCAGAGCCAACACTCCAACCACTCTTGTGTTGACTATGCTTAAGAGTGAGGCAGTTTTAAGTGACAACAGGCTGTCATAGTAAACCAGGTGATAATTTTTATCATATGCTGATCACTGTTAAATTTCTCTTGTAACCTTAACCACCTCAAAAAGCATGCATTTCTAATAGCCCTCTTTCATAACCAAGGACGCCTGAGTGAAGTTTTAGAATATTTAATGATAACCCATTTCTTTCATCTCACAATTTCAGATTGTTCAGCGATACAATAATGCACTCTTTTTGGACATCTTATTGCCAACTTGCTTCTCAGTACATTACTAAAGTCAGAGTTACAGAGTGAGTCTTACATATGGTATGTCTAGAACACATGTGAATTTCTCTCCATGTATAGAAAGGCGCAGTGCTTGACGTTGGCTGATACTCACTGCCATTCTATACTGGCATGTCCCCATTCTGCACTTACGAGTACCAGCAGTTAATGTACATGTACCACTTCTCACAACGCTCACTCCACTACCAACTTAAAGTTTGTATTAGAAAGTTAAAAAAAGTTTCCGACAATCAAGCATATTAAGTTAAAGGTTACAGGAGCATTTTGTTTTCAGGGTTTGACTGCTAACAACAATTGTGCTTTGATGTTTATCTAATATCCCCCCAGTGTCTTTCGGAGATTCTGCCAAGTGCTGACTCAAACTGTGAAGTTTGCAATGGAGGTGAGGGGCTAAAAAGTTTCCATTTGTGACATGGTCTTTTTATGGATATATGACCACCTGGAAGCAGGGCTTAATGAGTTTAGATTCCTGGGAAAATGTGAGGAAAGGGAAAATCATCTTATGAAATGATAAGAGGACAATAAAATCGGACAGACAATAAGTTAAGAACTGGAGTCAGACACAAAGAAAGCTGAGTAGAGACGAGATGGAAATCTGGTTACAGAAAAAGAGACCAGAAAGAGCTGAGCATAAATGATGAGGTGAGTAGAAATGATAACTTGACCAGCGACTTTGTGTAACGACTAAGATTACGGGCCGCCCTGGAATTGACAGACACAGTGACTTGACCTTAGTCTGCCAGAATTATACTAGATCCAGGCTGTATGGTATTAAAAGCCATATCTGTATTTTGCTTTTGGCTTATGACACTGACTATAATATTTATAGATTAAAACTTACTAAGCCTGCTTTCCTGCTTGTACATTTTGTTCTGTTTGTGCTGCCAAGAGCTGGGAAAATGAATTCTTTTCTCAGCTAAGTCAATAAAGGGTGTACAGTACAGTCATACCTGGGTGAAGTCTTAAGGTAATAAACTATAGTCTTTGGTGTAAGTGCATTGCAACTGTGAATTGTATATCCCTAATGGTTGGTAAGTCTATGAATAAAGAAACATGTAGAAGCAGAGGTGTCACATATAACTGTAGTCTACAGAAAAATAATCTGTGTATCTGATAAAAGGGAATTTAATGTTTTCACAAAAACATTCCCAAGATAAAACAGAGGTGTATGTGAGAAGAAGGATTGCTCCCAACTTAAACTTTGGCAGAATCATGGCCAAACTGAACAGAGAGATACGTATGTATTATTTACATGTTATTTTGTATTTGTTGTTCCTTTGACATGTAGTTTGAATAGAGTAGCATTTCATCTGTGTGTCACATAAAGGCACAAAATTAGTTTGGCATCTGTGGTATAGCAGGTCCACAGTTCTGAAAGAATGGCTGTTTTATTAAATAATCAGTTGGCCATGTCAGTCTCCATGGGTGCACTTGCGAAGCTACAGGGAGTTGGTGAAGGATGCGATCTTTCTCAGTTGCTTCATCGGCTTCCTGCAGTGCATGATTGAGTCGTTGTGCCCACAGAGCTTTACGTACTGGCCGGCACAAGAAAAAAGAGAGAGAACAGGGAAGAAACAATGCAAAAGAGCCGTTAAAACAACAGCAGATGGAGAGGTTTGTCAAGCCAGCCGATATGGAGAAAGGCAGCATGGTCATTTGCCCCATGTAGGAGCAAGGGTTTGGTGTGCTAAGGGTGGATCGTGCCTGCTGAGTATTCTTTGGAGCGGGTACAATCAAGGTGGCATCCTCCCTAGGGATTTGAGGGACGACCGCGTGTGCGTGAGGGAAGACAGGAGGCCAACTCACCCCGAGCAGTCTTGCAGACGGTGATGGAGGCAGCCAAGACGGGGGTTGGTATGGAGAGAACCGCAGCTTCTGAAGTCTCCGCAAGCTGTGTGAGCTATGGGTGAGCTTCTCCAAGTCAGGAGAAGAACAAAGACCCACCTGCTGTGACACTGTGACATTTTAGTCTTCTTTTGAATCTTTTTCTTTTCACTGTTTTTATGGATTGAACCTTTTTGAAAGCACATCTCTTTAATGGACATTGAATGTTTTGATTTTTTTGTTTTTAATAAAAGCATTCAGACACTTTGCACCATCCTATTGTCAGATTCAAGAGGCTCCCAAATATGGAAGACGGAGCATGGAGCGGGACCTGCTCTGTCACAGCATCACAAAAAGCATTCAGTATTAAACTATGCTTCAATGATTCACAAGTAGCAGCAAAAAGTTCTCTGTGGTCGCCCACACCTTCCTATGACAAACAGTACATTGGTGATTCTTTCACAACCCAAGTGTTTCATGACCCTCTGAACCTATCCACATATTCCTGGTAGATCACCCCACCTCTTTTAAGTTAATGGGTAACTGATGTTCCAATATCTTTGAAATTGGAAAAAATCTAATTTTCACTTAGACGATCTGTTCAAAACTTTTTAAAAATAGCATCTAATCAATAACATTTCAGAATAAGCATCTATATTGTGGAAAACAATACTCTTCCTTCCTTGCTGCATTTAAAGATCTGCTCTGGTTGTTGGCTCTCCTCTGTTTCTTTTGGGTGGAGGTTGAATTTGGTTTGTTTAGTTTGACTTGATTGTATGGATTGTTATTTACTTCAAATAAAATCAATAAAAAAAAAAAACATTATGTCAGTGTGTCCGTTGATTGAAGCTCGAGCTTTACTCTCCACTATCTTTAAGTGAACACATCGGTCTTACAAAAAAAACACTGGCACTTATATATATCCACTTCAGGCACTGATTGTACTGTATATGTGTACTTCAGAGAGGAAATCACAAAAATAATAATAATAATAAGTGATTGTAATAAAGCAGTATGTAATAGAAAATTTTAAAGGTGATTTTTGTGACCAATAGGTGAAAATCCATAAGATACATCCAAAAATGTACAGGAAGCAAAATCTTTATTATTATGTGTTTTGATGATATTTGCTTCAAACTACTTTCTGCCTATGCTCTGGCCTCTGGTTTTCATGCAGGCCCAACCCTGTGTTTGATTCTACTCACAATTGTAGACTACAGGCTCAAGATGGCTTTACACCTTGTACCGGGGGTCATTTCTATCAAAGCCCGAGCTACATCTGGCACAGTAGCAGCCATAGTTCTGCAATTCAGACACCAAACAAAGTGCCCTCTAGAGGCTCCATGGTCCCTGAATCTCTGAATCATCAGTACCCTTTAAAGAGGCACTACTTCAGAGTATTCTTCTCAGAGCCTGACCTCTTTTAGTGGTCAGCAGTTTTTGCATGCCCACCCTGGGACCTTTTGCAGTCCTCTGTTGGCTCATGGCTCATAAGAGTGGTATTTATATGCTCACCAGGTTTCTATTCACTTGTTTATTTCTAGGAGCTCCATCTTCACCCAGAGCAATCTGATGAGTTACACTCACATATAGGAAACAGTTAAAGAGAGTTTTTATATTGTTTTGAGGAAAAAGGCCATGTGGTACCTATTTCTGGGATAAAGAGTTTGACAGAAAGGTCAAGTAAAGATTTGAGAGGTAGCTAGATGTTTTATGTTTTATCAGATTTTCATAACTTCTTTAATACTGTTCCCTTTTTTTGCATAAAATGCAACCACAAATACAGAAGCTGACTTTTATACTGACATCTTGTGCTACAATTTGGGGATCAAAAGGATGGTTTATAGCATGTCCAGTGACAATTTCCTATCATTTCTGGCCATATTGTCCAGCTAATCTCCTAAAGCTAACCAGACAATAGTTTATGAGATAAGTCATTATGGATAATCTTATTTATTAATGGTTGCTGGCACTGATAAAAATTTAGAATGTTACAGTCAAGCCTTTCATCACTAAATCACACTTGCAGTGAACCCAAAGATTAAATGAAATCACATCTAAATGAAGGTAAAAGTATATGAAAGTGATTCTTAGGATAACACAGTAGTTCACAAGGTGTCTTTTCTCCATCATGCAACAGACCTAGAAATAAGGTATGAGATACTGTAGAATAAGACCACAACCATGAAATCTTCATCATAGCATATTTGGACAAATAAAGCAATATATGCATAGGATAAATGTTATGCTGTATTTTCTGTTTTAGTATAGCTTTGTTTATTTTTGAATTTTTATTTGTCATGTTTGTGTATGCTTTCTGTTATGTTTATTTATTATTTCATATTAATTTACTGTGTCTTTAAATGTTCAGTAATTTTGGCAGAAATACTCTGCCTTTATATTGAGAACGGAGAGAGGATCCCAGTGGTGGATCATTGCGTGTTGTTGGAGTTCTTCCTTGAGCCCTGTTTTCCCTTAGATTTTTCTGGTTTTCTGATATTTCACCACTGTTCCTGGATTACTGCTTCTGGTTTTCATATTACTTCATCTTTAATCTTTGAGCCAAATTCTTTTTGCCACTTTTGCCTTGTTTTTGCTTTTTTGTAATACACTTCATATTTGTAAAGATTATTGTGTTAGACTTGTCTATTCAAGCCAGAAGTTTGATGGTTCCTCTCTCGAAGTAGGGTTTTATGAATTTTGTCTATTAAAAATATAGTTTGAAGCCAAAGCATTTGTGTAAGTCTGTGGCAGGCTGAAGCTGTCTGAGGTGAGGCCATACCAGGGCAGGTTGGTGAGGGTCCTGGCCTGCTTTGTTGGACTTTTACCAGGCCTCATGTTCATTTTTCTCATGTTTATGATTTTATTACACAACAATTAGAATCACTGACTTTACCAGTCATAAGTACAGTACAGCTACTATAATCCACTGCACAGGCCAGATATGAACCAAGCTTCCAGTATTATAGTGACCCCATCATTCTTGGCAAATGTAAATTTACTCTAAAGACACATTTTATTATTATTTTAGCACTGCATGCTCTTATTTGAGCTCATTGGTGTTGTTTTTCATTAACTTTGAGTGTGATTAGAATACAAACCAGGAGATTAAAATATACAAGGGGCGAGACAGAATCGCTGGTTAACTAGCAAAGGTTAGAACAAGGAATGCCATTAAATCAAAATTAGCAGAAATGAGCTTTGGTGGCTGAGCTTTTTCTTAGACATAGGGTGAAAGGCACAGACAGAGTCACTGACTCTCTGCATCAAGATAAGCCAATTGAGATGGTTTATTAATCTGATACGGATGCCTCCCAGATGCTTCTCTGTGGAGGTTTAACAGGCACAACCAGTTGAGAGGAGACCCCTGGGGAAGACCCATGGCTTGCTGGGAGGACTATATCTACCACAAAGCCTGGGAACACCTTGGGATGCCACAGTATGTGTTGACCAGTGTAGCTAGGGAAAAAGACGTATGAGCCTGCTAAGAGTTGCCTTTGTGACCTGGCTTTGTATGAGTGGTGGAAAATGACTTAATCATTCAAATTGCCAGTACAGGAAATGGGAGGATAAATATTATTTATTTGAATGTCAGCTTCACATTTGGTGAAGACAATTATTATTAAGACTTTCATTTGGAATCCAACAATCCATCCATCCATCCATCATCCAACCTGCTATATCCTAACTACAGGGTCACGGGGGTCTGCTGGAGCCAATCCCAGTCAACACAGGGTGCAAGGCAGGAAACAAACCCCGTGCAGGGCGCCAGCCCACCGCAGGGAATCCAATAATAATTTTGCTAACTTTTCTATATATATTGGGGTTTATGTGAATAGAAACAAATCAAGCTAATTTAACCATATATGTTTTAAGATGCACAATACAGTGATCCCTCGCTATATCGCGCTTCGACTTTCGCGGCTTCACTCCATCACGGATTTTAAATGTAAGCATGTCTAAATATATATCACAGATTTTTCGCTGGTTCGCAATTTTTGCAGACAATGGGTCTTTTAATCTATGGTACACGCTTCCTCAGTTTGTTTGCCCAGTTGATTTCATACAAGGGACGCTATTGGCAGATGGCTGAGAAGCTACCCAATCAGAGCACGTATTACATATTAAATAAAACTCCTCAATGATATACAATATGCTTCCTGCACGGTGCTTTGCACATTTCAAAGCTCTAACAGCCCGTATTGATTTTTGATTGTTTGCTTTTCTCTGCCTCTCTCTCTGACATTCTCTGCTCCTGACGAGGGGCTGTGAGCAGAGGGGCTGTTTGCTTAGAAGATACGGACGCTCCTCTAAAAAATGCTGAAAAGACTACCTTCACATTGATCCCTTCATTGTGGCGGCTTTATCGTGGTGCTTCCTTTACTTAAAAGCCCAACAGCCCTATTGATTTTTGTTTACTTTTCTCTCTCTCTGACATTCTCTGCTCCTGACGGCACTCCTTTGAAGAGGAAGATATGTTTGCATTCTTTTAATTGTGAGAAAGAACTGTCATCTCTGTCTTGTCATGGAGCACAGTTTAAACTTTTGACTAAAGGGTGTTATTTCATGTCTAGAGGGCTCTAATAATGTTAAAAAACGTATTTAGAAAGTCGTAAACAGGTTTTCTATGCTCTAACTGCGAATATATTCATAAATAAAGATGGAAATTCATTTATCTGTCTGGAGCGGATTAACCGCGATAAACGAGGGTTTACTGTATAACTGTGCAGAGAATATTTATAAACAGTGCGGGAGAGTTTCTAAGGGCTTAAAATATATAAAAATAACCATACAAACATATGGTTTCTACTTCGCGGATTTTCACCTATCGCGGGGGGTTCTGGAACGCAACCCCCGCGATCGAGGAGGGATTACTGTAATGAAATTTATCAATAAACATACGGAATATAGAAAAAATTAATGGTCCATTTCTAACATGAAAGCCCGCTTGAAGGGCAATTCCCAATTTCATAACAGGTTTTTCTAGAACAGCTGTTATTGTCGATTTTGAAAGCTTTTTCATGGAACTGTTTGTTTGTGATTTTGCCATGACATCACAAGTAAATAGCTCTCAGTATAGCAAAGATTTGTTGGCAAGAGCTTTTAAATGCTGTGTTATAAGAAAGAATCTCCTTGTTTCTTTTCATGTAAGTTGAATGCTAAGTGCTTGTCATATATAGAACTTTATGTTAGTGAACTTTTAAATATATAAAAGTAATACAGCAATACTTTGTCTACTACAGTATGTACTATCTATTAAGAAATTAAATAATATAATCTCTTTTAACACGTAATAAAAGTCTATTTTAATCTCTTTCACAGTCTATTTGATCTATCTTTCAGTGTGATCCTATTATCTTTAATTTCACTGCCAATAAAGAGCTGATGTACCCATTTTTCCTTACAGTAGTTGATTTTAGTTTACATTGTTTATGCTTTTAATGTAAATATGAATATGCACTTTCATAGAGAATAGTGTATTATACACATAAAAGAGCCCTGTTTTTTTAGTATTTTGGTGAATGTTACTTATCTTCTTCTTCTTCAGCTGCTTCCATTAGGGGTTGCCACAGTGGATCACCTTTTCCATATCCTCCTGTCCTCTACATCTTGCTTTGTCAGACCCACCGCCTGCATGTCCTCTCTCACCACATCCATAAATCTCCTCTTAGGCCTTCCTCTTTTCATCTTACCTGGCAGCTCTATCGTTAACATCCTTTTCTTTCTTTTATACCCAGCATCTCTCCTCTGCATTGTCCTCTGCATGGTTCATTAATCTGATACGGATGCCTCCCAGATGCTTCCCTGTGGAGGTTTAATAGGCACAACCAGTTGAGAGAAGACCCCTGGGGAAGACCCATGGCTTGCTGGGAGGACTATATCTACCAAAAAAGCCTGGGAACACCTTGGGATGCCACAGTATGTGTTAACTAGTGTAGCTAGGGAAAAAGACGTATGGGCCTGCATGTCCAAACCAACACAATCTCTCTTCTCTGACTTTGTCCAACTTGAGCTGACCCTCTAAAGTACTCAATCCTATCCATCCTTATCAACCCAATGCAAATCTTAACATCTTTAACTCTGTCAGTTACTTATCTGTTGCTTTTTAACTATAAATGTAAATTTGTTAGATATTCTTTGCTTATTAATGGAAATGCGCCATGGAAAAATTAATTACATTGAATTAAAAGACACACTGTGGAACATGAGTTACTGCTACTGCTTCACAGTTCTAGAGAAATCAGTTAAAATCCTGGTTTTAGTACTGTGTCTGTGTGAAATTTCTGTGCATGCCCAACAGAGAGGAGCAGCCATTGTCCTGGTGTGTTGTCAGCACTATAAAAAAGAAGAGCCTGGTTAGTTGCTAGCAAGGCTAAAGATGGAGATGTAAGTTAGAATTAAGGGCCCAGAGTAAATTCAGGAGAGTTACTTGAATGCCGTTCAACAAAGTTGCTTGAATTGAGGATCCAATTTTTGTTAGGCGTGTGCACATATAGGAGTCTCTGTCTCCTGTTATAGGAAATAATTGGGGTTTAAAGCATATAGTTTTACAGAAGTGGTGACACATGTGCCTGTTGGTGGGGGATGGTAGTGGCTGTGCCCACCTCAAGAATATATAAAGAAGCAATTCTGATGCCGAATTGTGCTACTCATCATCCTATTGTTTCATTTGTCTCATCAGTTTGTCATCCTGTCAGTTTGTCTTCTTCTTTTGTTACCTTTTTTCCCATTTGTTTTTAGATTGTTCAAGGTGCCTGAATTCTCTATGTTTGAGAGAAGACACAGAACCTGATAAAGAGAATTCTGACTTGCCTCACGGAGTTGAGGTGGGAATCTGAACTGGTGTGCTGAGCTAGTTGTTGGGTGTGAATTTCTCTGAGTAGAGTGTTTTGGTTCAAACTCTAGATTCTTTGGAATGATTAAGTTAAAGGAAGGTGAAAGTGATCAGACTTTTTTATGCGGATGCTGATAGTTAGGGTCAGATCAGGAGGGAGAGCATGAACATGACTGAGAGAATAAAACTGAAAAAAAAACTAACTTTTGCAAGTACCATAAATTTACACCCGACCTGACGCTATTCGTTTTCAAATAATATTGTATTAGTGCGACAATGGCTTCTGATTGGTACTATTCAGGTCATAAAATGATTTCTTCAGAATGTCACATATATTTGTCTCTTTCTTTTTTTCCCCAGTGCTGTGTTGACATCATGGAACAGAATGTGTGAGCTTATTCAGTGCGAACAGGAACACGTAGGTGGCCGGTCTCTGTGTGCTACATTATGCTTGACCTGGCGGCGATGAACTCACATGTGCTGTACAAGGCATGCATGGGTCCACTGAGAAAAGAAGAGTGTTCTTTGCTCACCTTGCAGAGGAACTTCGTTGTCGCTTCTTACAAGAAAAGGCAAAGGAAAAAGAAAAAGAGGATGCAACATCAACAAGCTTCTGTTCCAAGACTGCCGCTTCCCCCAAGAAAGCAAACTCAGTCAGTGTCAAGTGCCCTTTCAATGTAATAGGAACCACAGCATAGAGAAGTGTATACATTGCAACAGGTACACTTGTCGTAAATGTAGTAAGGACGGTCCTTGGGTGTGTGTGAACTGTTAACATTGGAATTTGATAATTGAAGATAGCGTGGAACTGACTTCTCTGTACTATTCTTTCATCTGCATGTCCTGGAGTACAAAAGAAACACCACCATGCACCAAAATGTGGAGATTTGGCAAGATCGGGAAAAAAAAACACGGTCGCTGAATACAACCGTAAGAAGGTATGCAAAGGAATATGAATAAAGTTGCATCAGTGCCACAAAGTTTTCCGAAATGTACTATACAGGTCAAAAAATGAATTATTCCAAATATCATATATACTTATGTCTCTATTTTTTTTTGTCAGTGCGGCTGTGACATCATGGACCATAAGGTGCATACTAATTCAGTGTAAGCAGGAACACTCAATAAAACTGAATAAAAAAAAATTAAAGTGACGGTGAGATACGAAGAAGGCAGATTCACCAGAGTTTGTGTGTCAGCTTTTCTACATCCAGATCGGAGAATTTCTAGTTCCATTATCTCAAAACACCACTTACATCTACAGTTATTCCCAGTTTCAAATAACTAACAGCGTCAGATCTGGGTTTGGGTTGTATCGTAATCGTGACTGAGAGAATAAAAGTGGAAAAAAAAATGTTAACTTTTACAAGTACTATAAATTTACATTGGCTGTTACAGACACAAATGAAAAGTATGTTTTTATTGTATAATATTAAAAATAAGAGCAGCTCCCTACCCAACATGGGAAATTTGCACGGCACCCAGGATCAATCCCGTGGCCTCTTGATTACAAGACAGCGGTTCTTACCTCTGCGCCACAGACGCTGTCGTATTATAGTTGCAATTTTTGTGAAAGTATTTATTGGATATTTGGACTTCACACATTATAAAGTTCATGTCGACATTTTGTCATTTACTAATAAAACATGAAAAAAGTTTCTGTTTTTAACAATGTGTTTACATAGATTGTTGTAGACACGGAACACACGTTCCACATAACAATCTGTTATTTCCCCTCTACAACTCTAGGTACCTTACTCCCAGATAATCAAGGCTTGAGCTGGGAGAACTTTTTGCCATTTCTGCGGAGGTGGGGGGATGGTATAACAGGCTGCTTGACTGACACATTTACAAGACAAAAGATGCTGATGGAGAGGTGCAAAGGGATTTAAGGTGGGCCGGGTTTATGAGTTTTTTCATAGGCTTTAGTAATTCTAGTGTTAAGCAACAGAATGGAGTGAAACTGGTTGGAGTTTCAGGCCCAGACTTAGTTGGTCTTCTCTTGGCTCACACACTTTACGTTTCATTTCTGTGTGGGTGCCATTTAACAAAAGAAATGAATCAATTCAGAGGAACGATGAAGAAATTCTGGAGAACAAATCTTAAAAAACAAGTCAATTAAAATGAAAGGAAAATGAATTAATTAACAGCAAAATCAGGTCACCAATTAAGTAAAGGGTTAGAATGAAAACCTGCAGCCACTGAAGCCCCCCAAGACTGGAGTTTGAGTTCATTGATTTAGGAAAAGTTTAGTTTGCTGCCGGAAGAGGTGTTGGTGAGGCCAGCAGGGAGTGTATATCCCAAGGTCTGAATGTGGATCCCAATGCCACAGTGCAGGGATGGGGAGAAAGTACTGTAAAAATGGTGCCGTCATTTGAATATGACATAAAATCAAGCTTGTGACACCCTTTGGTCATTAAAGATCCCTGGACATCCTTTGTAAAGGATGTGTCCCAATGTCCCGGTTTAAATTGCCCACCCGCTAGTAATTCTGACCCATTAATTATCCTTTGTCTCTAACTGACTATCTCTCTCACCCCTTCACCACCTAACAGCTAATGAGTGGTGAACGTACTGGCATAAAATGGCTGCCATCGCATCATCCAGGTGGATGCTGCCCATTAGCGGTAGATGAAATGCTTCCCACTCACTGTGTAAACTGCTTTGAATAGTGAGAAAAGTGCTATATAAATGTAAAGAATTAATAATAATAATATTATCTCAATGGACAGACATTAGCATTGTGAAATAAGCAATTCACAGCAAGATAAAGAGAGTGGCTCTATGGAAATTCTGTATGCTTGAAATTAGGCAAATAAATGCAAAAGGTCTTTTCAGACAGAGCGCACATCAGAACTGAATGCATTTGTAAAGATGGCAGTTTATATGCCTGGATGACAGGAAGGGGTGAGTCGAGAGGAACAGGAACTGGAAGTGACATCAGTTGTGGAAAGTTCAGAGAACTGGTCTGCAAAGGGAGAAGGAGAGAAGGACAGTGCCAACCCCTGGTTTAGCAGGTTATCACGGTTATTCAAGACCTTAAGCTGTCTCTTATGTGCAAGTGTGTGACAGCATTCTTTATATATATATATATATATACAAGGTCTGTGATATACACCGTATCACAGACCTTCTCTTCCATTCGTACAACCTTCAGGCATGAAGCCCTCCAATGTATTAGACGATGGGAAACTTCAGCAATCCGTGAAGCACACACCTATGAAAAACTCTTCTTCCTCCATAGTTGCATCAGGCACGATGTAACTCCGAAATGTTTACGATTCAAACCACCAACTAACACCCCGAAGATGTCAACCATCATGCAACAATTTACAAAACGAGTTTTATATGAACTTATTACGGAAACAATGGCAACGAAGCTTTTACAGATCTGAAACTATGAAGCAACATTCAAAACTCTTCATAACATACGGACAAATGATTACAGATGAATGGACCAAATGGATCCAGGACACAGCTTCTAAAAACCGTATTTCTAAACGACATGCACTCAACAAAAAATGGAATAAACTCACTAGAAATCAACATACTAACAAACCCCAATCCAGAGTACACAACCTATCTAAAAGACAGCTCTTTACCACAGAACACAATATTCTCTCCAGAGGATTAAAATTCAACTACAAAGACGCATCTAACATGAACTTCCTAGGTTCCTTGGAACACATCCTATTAACCGAAAAAGTACCGACAGAAAATGTACAAGAAATAAGGTGCAAAGTCGCCAGCCACCTACACACAGGACAACCGATCAAACATATTTCTACAAGTGAACAAAAAGCTCTACGATCGCTACGGAATGACAACAGCATCATCATCACACCAGTCGACAAAGGAGGCGCAATTGTCGTCTTAGACAAAGAACAATACACCACAGCTATGGAAGAAATGCTTTCTGACACTAACACTTATCAAAAGCTGAGTAATGACCCAATGAAAACTACACTTAATAGAATAAACACTACTCTGACCAAACTCCAGAATAACAACCACTTGGATGCACAGAATTATTACAGAATGAAATCCAACGATGCTAACTGCCCTGAATTTTATGGACTCCCAAAAATACATAAAACACCACTGAAATTCAGACCAGTGGTCAGCCTAATAGGCGGACCATCTTACAACTTGTCAAAAAGACTTTTCCAGTTACTCAAACATTTAACTTATGACTTATTCTTAATATTCTGTGAACAGCGCTGAGTTGGCATTACAACGCTTAAAAGATGTATCCGTTACTGAGGATGAAATCCTGGTCTCTTTTGACGTTGTGTCGCTATACACCATGGTACCAATTCATCTGGCTACAGAAACACTATTAATGAAACTGGAAAGCGACCCCACCATAGAGACAAGAACTAAACTGTCGATTAAAGACATAATGCACCTAATATCACTCTGCTAAAAAACTTTCATTTCAACTGCAAATACTACACTCAGAAAGAAGGCATGCCAATGGAATCGCCGTTATCAGGACTTCTAGCAGAACTGGTAATGCAGCAATTTGAAAACATGGCTCTATCTCAGTGCACACCAAAAATTTGGATACGCTATGTAGACGACATATTCGTCATAATAAAAAATGATCAGCTGAATGAATTCTACAACCACATCAACTCAATATTCCCTGTAATCCAATTCACAATGGAGAAAGAAATTAACTGACACATTAGCTTCCTGGACATCTACATCAAAAGAAATAATGACGCCACCCTGACCACTAGTGTTTACCGTAAAGAATGCTACGCAGACAAGATATTACACTTCGCCAGCAACCACCCAGTATCTCATAAACGGAGCTGTGTTAAAACTCTATTCAGAAGAGTCCACACCCATTGTAATACGAAGGAAACAAAAATGAAAGAGAGACACTGTCTCTTCCACCTTTTCACTTCAAACGGATATTTAAAAACATTCCTTAATCGAAGCCTACACAGAAGACGCCAAAAAACTCAAAACAATTGAATCCGTACTGACCCCTGCTCTCTTTTCTGTTTCTTTTTCCGGTTTCTTTGTGGTGGTGGCCTGCACCACCTCCACCTACTCAAAGCTTCATGATGCTCCAACAATGATGGATGGATTAAAAGGTAGAATTCTACGTGAGCATCATCATCAAGCCTTTCCGTGAGAACCCTAAATCCAAAGAGGACTGTTTCATTTATGTTAGGTAAAATGCCCAGAGGGGACTGGGCGGTCTCATGGTCTGGAATCCCTACAGATTTTATTTTTTTTTCTCCAGCCGTCTGGAATTTTTTTTGTTTTTTCTGTCCCCCCTGGCCATTGGACCTTACTCTTATTCGATGTTAATTAATGCTGATTTATTTTGTTTTCTTATTGTGTCTTTTTTTTTTCTATTCTTTATTATGTAAAGCACGTTGAGCTACTGTTTGTATGAAAATGTGCTATATAAATAAATGTTGTTGTTGTTGTTGTTGACTTGAATCAGAACCCCCACCCCGCCTGGCACTCACTCCCTTATCACCACAATGTGTCTGAAGGTGCAGCACACATCCTGGCCAAGTCAGGTGTCAGAATAGCACACAAACCCACGAACAATCTGCGCACAGTCCTCTTTAATGCTAAAAACAAGAAATCGACAGCAGAAACACGAAACACAGTGTACAGAATTCCATGCAGTTCGTGCTCAGTGGTATACATTGGACAAACTTCAAAAAGAATCGCAACATGTATACAGGGACATCGCAACGGCGTCAGAAGAGAGGACTCACTATCATTGATCTATACGCATACAAAATCAACAGGACATACATTTAATTGGGAAAATGTACAAGTAAAATTTAAAGCCAATACTAAAAGTGCCAGAGGGCTGGCTGAATCCTGGTTATCAAATGAGAACGACATAAATCCAGCATATGCAAACTTAAGAAGAACTTACATATTCATAATAAACAAGATTTTACACCCAATAAACGCCCCCCCGACCACATGGACTTAGCCACCCCTCTCCACCCCCCAAAGTACGTGATTCATTTTCTCCCTTTGTGGATCTCCAGCTGCAAATATATATATATATATATATACAGTAGATTAGTCTTACCTAGTTAGTCATTAATAGTATCTGTTCTCTATTTTTATACACTTAGTATTAATCAAACAAAAAAAAAAGTTTTACTTTATAAATTAACATATTTTTCCAACTGCTATAAGTATTGTGGTATTTTATTTTTACATAATTTGTCTGTACTCCCATTATGTAAATACTGTACATGTGGCTCAGTCAGGATCTTATATTGAGTTAGAGAAGAAATCTTTGTCCACAAAGATGCATTGAAGTGTTAATTGCTCTCTTTCATCAGTTTCATTTAAAAGGCTCATTTTCTTCTCATACAGTGTGAAAATGTGTCTTCAAGGCATAGAGCTGAAGATAATGCAGTGTTCCCTGGACAATAAGCTGAAGAATACTCCAACAAAGACAGCATATTCTCATTGACCAGTTCAAATGTCCATTGAGGTTTTTATGTTACTTCAATTTTTTTTAAGGAACACAATAGAAATGTTCCAAAAATCAGATCTGACTTTAATTAGTTGTTTTCTCACGGGAATTTTCTGAAAGGTATTTATTTCCATTGTACCTACGTACTGCTTAAGCAATGTCTTAGCAATCCGTTGCGTAATTATTTCAACTTTAGGGACTCCACTACAACATTTAAGTCGAAGATACCTTTGTCATCTAAAGGACATCTGACAAAGTGACATTTTCAAGGCACCTTTACAAATGACACCCCTGTCATTCGTAAGATGTCCGAACAAAACATATTCCTGTCATCCAGAAGACATTGGAACAAAAGATGGCCTTGTCATCTCCCAGACATCTGAACAAAAGACACCCTTGCCTTTCACGAGATACCTGAATGTAAAAAAAACCATGTCATCCTTAAAATACTTGTATGAAATGTTAAACAAAAAACTGAGTGAAGATGGCATTATTCACAATCAGCAAATGGTCATGTTGGCTATGTTTCATAACTTGATTTAGCCTGGGTCTGCAAAGCTGGACATCTTTTATGCACAGTCCAGCAGCAGCATGAGAATGTACATGATAGAAATCAATTGTAATCAAGGAAGATTACATTTTCTGGAATTGTGGCTTCTAAATACCTTTACCTTTAGTAAGCTCAATTATCTAAGGTTCAGAGATTGTTGCTCAGTCACTCTTAACATTAATAAGCAAATCAGGGTTTCACTAGACCCACCTGTACTAAAGTAGCCCTCAGCAAAATTAGGCACTCTCATTTTTTAATAGGATACACTTAATTTTAATTAGTCACCGTAGAGCCTAATTAGATTTAAATCAACTTATCTAGTGATGCTAATACTTTACAGAGAGATGCAAAGCTGCTTCAGTCCTATTTGATGTACAGTTAGGCAGCCCCTGTTCATGCCATTTCATTTCAATGCCCATTCTCTTGATATGGTGCTCTCAATTATTCTAATGCCCACCCGTGAGCAAAATACTTCTAAAATAATTCAGTTATGGAAAAGAAACTTAACTGCAGGGAAAATGACACCATTAAATGTCCAAGGCGGAATGGGATCTTTAAAACACCAGATTGTCACAGCTGATAGTGGTTGCAGGTGGATTTGAGGTTAACCATTGTCGGGTCACAATGCAGCAGACCACCTCAAATTAACAGCTGTGATACACTTTGGCTAACAGCTGTAAAAAGCTGATTGGCACACCCAAGTTAATGGATGAGCCACACAGACCACTGAGCTGCTAGGTTCTTCAGGTTGCTTGGTTGCCTCTGATGAAACAATTCTGAAATGCTGATATTATGAACAGAACACTGCTTATCAATTCAAGGGTGCCTATCATATAAACTTCAGTTAACAGCATTTTTAGCAGCTTAAAACAACCAGAGGAAGCACATTACCTATTTGACAAAATTCGGCTTAGCTTAAAGCAGGTGCCCCAGTGTATGGATCATGGGCAGTATGCTGAGCAGCCTGGGATAATTTCCTTTTATTCATTTTGTGAGGCACTTTTTCCATTACATGCTCACAAACAGTAAAAGTTAACAGTGTATGATACCTTTTGAAATACAGATTCACTTACACCAGGCCATTTTAGCTCAAAATGTTTATTTTCGGGACATTAGAGACAAACAGAATATCCTGTGTTCTGCTCTGCATGTAAATGTATTGCATTTACCCCCTTTTTTGACACCTACTGCACGCCCAACATACCTGGAAATGGGTCTTTTTTTGAACTGCATTTCCCAAGGTTTCTTCCATTTTTTCCCTAAAGGGTTTTTTTTTTGGAAGTTTTTCCTTGTCTTCTTAGGCAGGGCCCGTTAAAGCCCATTGCAGCACTTCTTGTGTGATTTTGTGCTATACAAAAATAAATTGTATTGTATTGTAATGTACCTTCTAATGGCACAACCATATAAAGATGAAAAATTACCCAAAAGACAGGGAGATGCTGAAATATAAATAATTATAAGATATCATTATCCATCTTAAATACGATAAGGCAATATATACAATATGAATAAACAGAATGAAAATTATATGTAGTTGATGTAATATTTTCATTATATATAGTATCATGTTACAAGGAATCCACAGTTCTAGTATGGCAAAAGGCTGACAAGTACGTCCAAGTGTGAACACAGCTATATATAGTACAGCATTTACAGTAAAGCCTATCATGGTGAAGTGTACTGGTTAAGAAATATTACATATGGCCAGCTCTTCTGTGCCACAAATTTAGGAGCGGTCACTTCTGCATGTGATGTTGAATTTATCAACTAGAACATTTCTAGAGAAGACTGATAACTGGTAATGAAGCAACACTTGAACATCACCCTTTGCTTTGAACTATTTAGTATAGGCCATGTATCCTTTAGAGTAGAGTTCACCAGAAGACAAAAGACAAAGTTAACTTCATTGATTTTTGAGAAAGTCATCTCAAGAACAACTTATGATGGTGGATAGTTGCATTTAAACAACTCTACAGACTTGAATGAGAGAAGCAGAAGTGTATGCCTTTTAAAAAAAATTGCTCTTGACAGAGATGAATGGTAGGCAATAAAGAAGAATGAACACACACATTCACCCTCTTTGGAGGGGATGGTGGGGGACCAGGTGTTTCAACAGATGCAACATTTTATTAAATGAAGACAAATAGACACCTTTGCACGGTATCAGTGTGTTCGGATCAGTGGACTTTTTGTCTAATAAGGCAATAAACATTTTTGTGTTTAAAGGACATATTGTTCCAACTAATCTTTCTTTCCAACTGACTGGCTCCATATGTGCAAGAAAGGGAGAAGAGGTAAAAGTGGAAACAGGGTAGAAAAAGAAGACTAAGAACTATAGTAGACAAAAGAACAGAAAAGGAAAATGGATAGATAAGTAGGAAAGGAACATTAATGGAAAGGGGAGAGAAAATAAGAAGGCTGGAAAAAAATGGGACTGAGGGAAATAGGAGGAAATGGCAAATGACTTTAGTAAGTATTTTCAAATCATAATAAAATTATAAGAACTAAAAAAAACCTAAACTATTCAGAAAGGTAATCAAAAAGACAGGAGACATATTATGCTAAATTCTGTTAAAAGCAATAAAAGAAATAGTTAGCTTTTAGGTGCAACATGCACATTAAACCTGAACTAATACTGGCTGGTATAGGAAGTAGGTGGGTGTCCTGTTTGGGAAGAAACATAAAAATCAGATTTGTTGTAAGAGCTTGTATAAGGAAATTAAAACTTCAAAAGCCTATTTATTTATGAGATCGATAGACAGATAATGACCACCTCTAATAAAGAAATGTGTTCCTTGACATATTTCTGCAGAATAATTCATTGGCTAAATGTCAGAGGGAGGATTTGTAGCATTGATCATAATGGCCATCACTTTTGTCTTCATTCTCTCCACCACTACTTACTCCATAGGGTTTAAAGTGTGTCTCATAACTGAGCTTGCCTTCTTAATCAGCTTGTTAGTTAGGTGAGCTTCTCTTGAAGTATTTTCACTGGCCTGGGACATCACAGACTTATAGAATGTGTAAAGAATTTCACTACCCACAAAGTGTCCAGCAGCTAAGCAGCAGCAGATAGAAACTTCATGAAAGTGTCAGTTTCAGTTGAGAGGCTTCTCCAAACTGCCTATGTTTGCAACTGAACTGACCTCTTTACAAAAGCAACAACTGAATTGAGAATGTCATTTTATTCAAATAGCAGTTGAGAGAGCACTTTTTTTACAATGTGTAATAAAATGTAGATGCTCTTTCTCTCCCTTTGTGACCAAAATGAAAAGACATACAAAACACCAGGCAAACTTGTGTTTATCTCCATTAATGCAGAACACACTGTCACTTTTCAGTTTTTCAAAAAACAGAAAATGTTACTAAATAATTATCACAAAGTCAAGGTTATTTTACTATGGGAATTAAAAACTGTATTTTCTAACTAAGAAAAATAATGTATATCCTGCTTTGCCTTTCAGCTTTCCTAGAACACACTGCACTCCTATTCAGCTTGACAAGACTTTCAAGCTTAATGCCTATCACCTGAAATATGTCTGCTGACACACAGTATTAGTCTGTTCATATCAGTGAACTTTTTTTCTAATGAGACAATAAACACATTAACATACTTTTCTAAGTGATACTTCAGAGATGATCAGGGGCCTCATGCATAACGCTGTGCGTAGAATTTGCACTATAACATGACGTAAGCACAAAAGCCGAAATGTGCTTACGCACAGAAAATTTCAGATGCAGGAATCTGTGCGTACTCCAACTTGCACGTTCTTCCGCTCCATGAATCCTGATCAGCTTGCATACGCCTTCTATCCCGCCCCGTCTCGTCCCAGAATTAAGAGGTGGAGCGGAGCGTATTTGACTAAGGTTTAAAAAAGCTGGTGCCCAGGCTGAAGAAGTGCATCGAAGTTGACGGCGATTATGTTGAGAAATAAACACATATTTTGGAACATACCCTGTAAATTTGGTTGAAATATATTCATTTTTCGATTTTTAACAGCTGTTGTAACCTTTTTTTCTGGATATCCCTCGTACAAGGAGCAATTGATTGAGTGCGTTTATAGTTCTTGGGATGAAACTGTGTCTGATAATTCTCTTTCCGGTCAGCTGCTGCTGTGATTCCCCACTCAGATACAGTGATATAAATACTCCGAGTGGTGCAGTGAGAGTAATATGGAAAAAGATGATCCGTTGTGGCAACCCTTAACGGGAGCAGCTGAAAGAAGGAAAAAAGGTGCAGTGAAAGTTACAACACTAAAGCAGTTATGGTATTTGGAATACTATGGCTATTCCCTGGACCATTATATTGTTACAGGTTAATTACAATCAGATGCATTATACTAATAAACAATATGCGGTTAGTTTCAGTGTATTTATAAAGCCACATTAGGAATGTGGTTCTAAGAAATAAAGGGTAACCACTCAGGAACAGTAGCACTGCTTTGACGCTGGGTGCCGCCAGTCTGCTAAACCAAGCGGAGAACTTGCGTACGACTGGGTATGAGGTACCATGGAAAAGTGCATGGCTTTACGCCAAGTGTAGGTTTTATACATTGCGATTTGAACGTGGAAACATTCATACGCAACATTTCTGTGCGTGCGCACCGTTTATACATGAGGCCCCAGGTATCTACAATGTCTTGCTTTATAGACTCATAGCTGTCACTTGCATCTACTTCGCAGGTCACCATGAGGGGATTTGTTACAGGTACATCATTGTCAATAAGTGGGCTTAAGCTTGTGTATGGTCAATCACAGTATACTTTCTAAATAAAACAGGTTTTGAATTAAATTATTTAAAATTATTTTAAAAAGCCACAAAAATCAGAGAGAAATTGATAAACTAGAACAACATTATTATGGATATTTGTATGTAACCATTGTTTTATTCTTACTTTTTCCTTTGTTTTTATTTTTAAAATTGTTGACTTTATTATAAGTTTGCATGTATATGTCACCATTCAAAATGCTTATGTCATGCACTAGGAAGCTGTAGGTAGTAGTTAAAAACGCTTATTTTATCCAGAGACCTTTTAAAAAGTGGTTCATAGGTAAACTTCACTTTCAAAATATCTTACTAACTGTTTGCCTCCATAATCTTTTATCATGATATTTTTTTTTCAAAAAAATGTGTTTTATTACTCCTGGTATACTAGCCTGCTGCCTTCTCTGTTTCCCATAGTGACATCCCAAAATTGCATATGTTACACTGCTTGATAGACTGCTATCTGAACATGTATATGCAGGTGCTTTGCACTTCTTTCTGAATGTGTGTATGCAGGTGCTTTGCAATGCTCAGCATGATCACGCTGGCATGTGACACTGGAGCAATCAGTGTTAAATAGTGACAGGAAAATTGTCACCGCTCTTTTTCCTGATTTCTTTGAAACTATCAGATGTCATTGACACAATCTTTGCTAAGTTTTTGAAACAATTTACTGTTTATTTGTTTTTTCACTGTGTCACCCTGCTAGTACAATTCATTTGGCCCAATTCTGGTTCTGCTCTGGCACTGTTGGCTCGGTGCACATTTACTAGCCCACATTTGGGTCGAATCCGGTTTAGAAAAGGATGCCTAATTTATGACCCAATTATGGCAACTAACATCTGGGCCAAATACAGGATAAGCATAGAGTGATGATTGCAGTACAGTTAGCACTGGGTCAAGTTTGTTTTAGAGTAGGCAGTACAATTATGGCATGTCAGATTTGAGCTTTGGTTGATTCATAGCACAACGGCTGACTTATTAGTGGCTCAGTTAGTATGTGACATTTGCACTGAGTGCAGATTAGAATAAAGATTGCCTGATTAACTACCTAGTAAAATACACTTGGGCTGCATCTAGACTGATTTTCTCCATGTCATATCCTAATTACTCGTCCCAGATGTGGCAGTAGCCCTTTCCACAATATATTCCAAGCTTGACTGAGTGTTAAGAGATAATGCAGCAAGCTTGTACTGCTTCTAGATGGAGTGAAGATACTATAGTGCGCTTATGGTTTTACTTTGGTATAGACAAAAGAAGATGTCGGTGTAGATAAAACACTGGCTGTAGTATGTTTGCTGTCCTAGGCAAAGCTGTAATTGGTGCCCGGCAAAGACATACATACCCACCACACCAATATTGTGACCCTTTCATGAATTATAATTTCTGTTTGTTTTGCTGACTGGAATTTATGTCTTAAAACAAAATTGCTAGTTTACCTTTTGATATAGTCTTACCTATGTAACACAATGCTCACAATCTTACTCTTTGTAAAATTAAGTTAAATGTATGTGTTAATGAGATCCATGTTGTTCTTCCTCACTTATCTATGATTTAGTCAATTTTTTTAACTCTTCTAACACAAAGTGCAAATCCGATCTCCAGACAGGTAATTGCAACTTCACTAACAGCACGCTGATGGAGAAGAGCTTAAATTTGAGTGGTAGTGAGGAATGAGGTAAAGTTTCTATTGGACAGTAACGTTTTCTTGACAAATATTTGCTAGAGATATGACCAGGACCCGTTTAACCAGATACATATGTATATATATGTTGTGAAGTGAGAGTCACTGTGTTGCACCTGAAAGATGAGGCTGAGTCCAAAAGCTTCAGAAAATCCATCTTTAATTAAGTTAAAACAGGAATGGCCAGGGTATTTATTGAAACGGGAGCTAAGACTTCAATACACACAGACACAGCAAACTAGCTATGATGTTATTGGTCTTCCTGCCTTGGCTCCCTACTTCAGTTCAGAAACAGATATTCCTCCCCGTCAGGTAGGTCCAGCGGCTGTGGATCAGCGTTTAGGATCAGGACATTCTGGAGGGGTCAAAACAGAAAAGAAAAGAGAGGGCTTTGTCAATGGGCAGGTTAAAGTGTTCCCCACATCTACCCTCGGCTAAAAGACTTGTTACGCGGCAAGTCTACAAACTTGCCTGGGCAGCAGACAAGCAACCCTTGACAGATGCATCATCCACAATTTGGCGTTGGGGAGGGTCTCAAACGGTCTCATAGATCTCACAATGTAAATAATAATAGTAATTCTTTGCATTTATATAGCGCTTTTCTCACTACTCAAAATGATCACCAGGTGGAATCTGGATGATTCTGACCCAAAGTGAATGAAAGGCAGATTTTGGCATTGTGATGGCAGTTTTCTCAGTTCTTTGCCCACTGTATCTGTTGTGACTGACTTGAGTTAGAACTCTGCAATTTTTACTTGGGGTTTCATGTTAAGTGCTACAAAACTGTGCAATTCTGGCGTCAAGTATAAAATATTACCAGGCAGATTCTGTTGCAGCACTAGTAGCTTTGGTGAGTGATTGCTGCCATTTCTGGCCCAAGTGGCCTTGGTTCACAGCTGAGCTGTTATTCTAAACAGACTTGGGCCAAGTACTGCAGCCACATCTGAGCCAACTGATTAAGATCTTGCTCAAAAAAAAAAACTACCCAGATGAGGCCAGAGCATATTTTGCTAGCTACGTTATCTTTTACTTGTCAGTTTTTCCACATTTTGTTTTTACCCTGATTATAGTACATATTGTTAGTCTGCTGTGTGGACCAATTCATCAGGTTAGCCAGCTCTGGTTTCATAGGAGTGGAGGGGTAAATTAGCTCTTTGAGGGTCACTATATGGTACACCTCTTGGTTTTTACTGATCAGGCTTAAAGACAGAGCTTGTTTAGGTAATAACACATGCAGCCTGTCATACAAATAAAGAATATCAGCATTTTATTTTCTCAACCTAGTTGATTCTTCAGCTGTATGGCAGAAACCAATTCTGCATGCACCACAATGTACTATGACATTTACAGAGATGTATGGAATGCTTCCTGTCATATTTCCTTTCTTAACCTGAATATCACTAGTTAAATTGCCAAATGAATTTGGTTTAGAAAATTTAAAACCAGAAAGAATGCCAAAACCCTTAGTACTTGGATTAATTTTTTTGGTTTTAATAAATGTTGATAAATGTGAGTTTTGCCAAACCCAAGCTGTAGCAAAGATCAGCCCTGAAATAAAACCCATCCATAAACAAAACTCCATTGTGATTTCACATTCAACTTCAAAATGACTCACTATTCAAAGACACTTAATAAATACCCACTAAATCTAGGGTCCTATTGAAAAGATTAAATTCAAAATGGAAAGTTTAATCTGAAAACATTTTTCCATATTTGTAGCTATCAGGATAATTTTGTTTGGGTGGCAGAGTGGCACAGAAATCAATTCAATTCACTTTATATTTGTATGGTGCTCCTCACTGACTGCAAACAAAGAGCCCAAGTTCTCATGTAATAAAGAATACATTTTACTAATTTCTAAATAAAGAATTCATACACATAGAGACAAAGATTTGTTAAAACACACAGAAAATAAAGTAGAAACTGATTAATACAATTGGAAACCAACATTATATGCCCATTAAGTAATTGTTACTCTCAGTTGGCAACAAAGGAGAGGAATCCTGCACCTAATTATTGTCTGCATGTTCTCCCCTACTTGCATGGGATTTTGTTTCCACAGGTTAATTGGCCTTGTGTGAGTGTGAGATTATGCTTTATGATGGATTGGCACCCTGTTCAGGGCCAAATCTGCCTTGCACTGGATTACGTAAATTCCATCCATCCATTATCCAACCCGCTATTTCCTAACTACAGGGTCACGGGGGTCTGTTTGAACCAATCCCAGCCAACACAGGGCGCAAGGCAGAAAACAAGCCCCGGGCAGGGTGCCAGCCCACTGCAGGATGCGCACACACTCCACGCAGGTAGGACCCAGGAAGCGAACCTGGGTCTCCTAACTGTGAGGCAGCAGCGCTACCCACTGCGCCACCGTGCCACCCCGATTACATATATTTGAGAATGTTATATTTCAAACACATACATAATACAAAACAATGTTCAAATGCTGCAAGACTTTGATTTTGAACCGATGCAGACGCTGATTTTGGAGGTCAAGATAATTAATAAGAGCATTTAAAAGATGAGCACTTGACAAGCTGAATTTCCAATGTGAGTGTTCATTTTAAGGAATTAAAAAATAGTAGTTTGTTTCCTGCAAGTTCCCAAATGTATCTACTCATGATGTGTCTGTAACATGGACCACTAAGCCTCTGGCTTCATCTGAGCAGCGTCTAAGTAGCCCTCTGTTTTTACTCTGTTCCATCTCACTTTACACTGGATTAACTTCTACATCACTTTAAGCCCCTGACTTTGTTGAAGTAGTACCCCTTTCTACTGTGGATTGAACTTACACAAAATCAATGAACCGCCTTGCTCAAAGGCCTTGTGATGTACAGAAAATCCACTACTGCAAATGCTTACACACTCACACATACAAATTGTTTCTTCACAGATGAACAAGCGGCAAACAAGACCCGCAAAACAAAAAAAATGCTTCCAGGTTTCAGCGTGATATCTGATTGTCTTCCAAAGTCCATACATGACTGACAAAGGAAACAAGGTCCAGTCCAAAAAGATAATTTTTTATGACGCAGTACATTTTCCACTGGTTAAAAGCCGTCTCCAGGAAGATACCATACACAAGGTAGCCACACAAACACCAATACACCATTAATCATTCCCTACTGTACTCATCAACCCGGAGAATGTCTTTTACAAGTCAGACCCAGGAGTACTTGTACAGAACCAGTACAACAGTATTGCATCTGGGTAGCACTTGAGGGTGAGTAGGAACCTCCACCACTTTACTGTTGTCTCAACTAGAGGGATGCTGCCATCCATTGTACCAAAGAAACACTGTCTCTCACTGACCATCCATTGTAAGTCTCTCATAAGGACAATGGAATACCATCCATGTTTCTCAGCAGGGGTGCTAGCCCACCCACGCTCTCCATTAAAGAGCCTTTTATTTAGAACTGCCTCTTGAGTGGCAAACCATTGCAGTGGTTAGTGCTGCTGGCTCATAGGTACCAGAGAGTTGGCCTAAGCTCCACTCTGGTCACTTTCTGTGTTTCATTTGACTATTTTCTTCTGATTTCACTGATTTTACTCTAAAAGCCTATATAAACGCTCATTAGGCTAATTGGCAATGGCTACAATGTGAGTAAGCAAAGGGCGCTTCACATGCATAGTGGGGCGATGGATACCACATTATATACATTCAAGAGGTTGCAACCTGTGAGATGATGAAGCACACAGGTAGAATAGGGTTAAAAGTAGAAAAAGATAATTGTATAATAGAAAAAGAAAGATTAAAGGTAAGATTTTTTTGTCATTAGTATAGATTTTTAAGGTTTGTTTTCTCTGTAAGTAAATAGACGTCTTAGTGTGCAGCGAATTGAAAGAAAATAAATGATGTAACTATTGTGACTGAGAGATTGCATGTGTAAATTGGGGTTGTAGGGCTGGAAAGTCTATGGTTGATAATAAATATATAGAACAGAAGACAGGTCTTAAATTTAGGAAACAGGGTACTGGCCGGTGGCCAAAAGAAGGTTTAGGAAGTCAAGATGTTGTACTGGTGTTTTCAATGGCAACAGCAAGTGTTCCGAATGTGAGAGCAAGTGGACTGATGATGAAGTAGGAAGTAGGGTGAGAAGGAAGATCCTATTAACACACTGTAATGAGGGAGATTGGTTAAAATAAATACTTTTAAAATATTCAAATCTGAATGTGCTGCGAAGTTGTGTGTTCAAGGAGAGTGCGGCTATAAAATAAGGGAAATGGAGAGGACGTATGAATGGGACTTCATTGTCTCAGATGTATTGGTATTAAATTGAGTGTTCAGAGTGTCTGCTAAAAATATATTGCACACATAAATTTAGAAATATCTTAATAAATTTCCAGAGCTCTGAGTTAATTTGGAGAAAATGTGAGTTTAGAAAATGTGTAATATTTGCTAAAATGAAAACATCTCCACTTTGCTTATAAAAATGTTTATATGTATAAAAGATCTTTCCTTTAAACCCTGACCAAGTCTTAGGGAAAAGTGTTCTTTGATAATCTATAATAATAAAAGGCAAAGCCCTCACTGACTGACTGACTGACTGACTGACTGACTGACTGACTGACTGACTCACTCACTCACTCACTCACTCACTCACTCACTCACTCATCACTAATTCTCCAACTTCCCGTGTAGGTAGAAAGCTGAAATTTCGCAGGCTTATTCCTTACAGCTTACTTACAAAAGTTAAGCAGGTTTCATTTCGAAATTCTACACGTAACGGTCATAATGGTCGATAACGGTCGACAACGTCCGCCATGTTGAACTTTCTTATTTATGGCCCCATTTTCACGAAATTTGGTAGGCGGCTTCCCTGCGCTAACCGAAACCGATGTACTTACTTATTTAGATGGTATGACGCCACTGTCGGCTGCCATATTGAACTTTCCAACGTCACCAATTTTCAAACTTCCCGTGTAGGTAGAAGGCTGACCCCATCTTCACGAAATTTGGTAGGTAGCTTCCCTGCGCTAACCAAAACCGCTGTACGTACTTATTTCGGTGGTATGACGCCACTGTCGGCCGCCATATTGAATTTTCCAAACGTCACTAATTCTCCAACTTCCCGTGTAGGTAGAAGGCTGAAATTTGGCAGGCCCATTCCTTACAGCTTACTTACAACAGTTAAGCAGGTTTCATTTCGAAATTCTACGCGTAACGGTCATAACGGTCAACAACGTCCGCCATGTTGAACTTTCTTATTTACGACCCCATCTTCACGAAATTTGGTAGGTGGCTTCCCTGAGCTAACCGAAACCAATGTACGTACTTATTTCGGTGGTATGACGCCCCTGTCAGCCGCCATATTGAACTTTCCAACATCACTAATTCTCCAAATTCCTGTGTAGGTAGAAGGCTGAAATTTGGCAGGCTCATTCCTTACAGCTTACTTACAAAAGTTAAGCAGGTTTCATTTCAAAATTCTACGCGTAATGGTCATAACGGTCAACAACGTCCGCCATGTTGAACTTTCTTATTTATGGCCCCATTCTCTCGAAATTTGGTAGGCGGCTTCCCTGCACTAACCAAAACCAATGTACATACTTGTTTCGGTGGTATGATGCCACTGTCGGCCGCCATATTGAACTTTTCAACAGTCTTTGTTACTTATGGGCCCATCTTCAAGAAATTTGGTTCACAGGTTCCCCACGCTAACTGAATCCTACTTACGTACATATATACGTCCATAGCCTGCAGCTCGGTCACCGTGTGAGGTGGCATTGGGTCCCCCATCCCAACGCCTCCCACGTTGTTGGCTGCCTGCCTATATAAGACCGTCTGTCGCTCCGGTCTCTACATTCCCTTCCTTGCTTCGCCACGGGATTCACGTCTCCCTACTGATAACTACAGCCTTTTTGTTTAATCCACGGCTTCTCCGCTGTTTTATTGTTTGTTTATTACAATTATAGTTATTGTATAGGTATTTTACACTTACTTTACATTGCTCAGGTACCCATTTCCTTTATCATTCCAACCCCCATTACCATGTCTATCGAGATGATCACTATCGATCAAAGAACTGTCACTTACCGAGTGGTTTCCATGCTCGGAGATGGCACCTACCTTTTCCATTCTCTTTGTTACATATTGCACGGCCATATCAGGCTCACTCTTGATATCCGGAGGAACATTCTGTCTTATGTATTGAATGACTGGGACAGGTTCAAAATGTGGACTGATGACGGTACAGGAGATAATTATACTACACAGGAGCACTAGAAGAGTGAAATGCTTAAGCCCTTCACCTATGGTTCTGCATGTGAGTTGATGGCTGCCGCTGAATTGTTTGGTTGTCGCTTTCAAGTGTACCGAAATGGCCAAATATTTTACACCTTTCGACAACCGCCAATGCCTCTTAAACATCTTAGATTCACAGGTGATGATTTCAGTAGTGGACACTTTGATGTTTATGAATGTTTAAACTCTCAAAAGCTGGATGTGATTTTATCGATGAAACCGGTTGTGTGCTTACAACGCTTGACAGATGCCAAATGTCACTTCAACACAACAAATCCTGCAAATACTGTCGTAATTGAAACAAACCATGAAACTCAAACCAATTATGACAGCAGCAATCCAAGCTGTGAGATTTGAGACAAGATTACTGTTCTCATGGCGAACTGTAAGTTACATGCTCAAGAGTAAGCTCAGCGCACAGCTTGGTCATATTATTACCGGAGGGCCGAATTGACAACATGGTATACAAAGAGATCCTTAACAAATAATTATTGGCATATTTTCCCTAAGTTTAAAAAGGTTTAATTTTCTTCTTAATAAAAATTTTAATGCAGTACTTCGCCGCTGCAAAGCGCGGGTATTTTGCTAGTTATAAAATATAAAGGAGACAATTTCTTTCAAGGATAAAATGCTGCAGTGGCCATGATATTCTATTTCCGGCACCGCATCCGAGTGGCAGCCTTTTCCAGCAGCTCCGTATATGACTTTATCTTTTTACCTTTTTATCTCTATTTTTCTCTATTTCACTGATCACTTCTACCCATTTCTTTTATGTGGAATTGCTCCCTGGACACTTTTTACTATTTTACTACTTGACATGGATTTTTACACTCCGAGAATTGCCTATTCAAGTAGTCAGCTTAAAGCACTGAGAAGAAATGCTCATGCCGGTGTGGTTCCTTATTTACCTGACGAGGTAAGAAGACGATATCGGAGCAGCCGAGCCGGCGCAAAGTTATTTTGTGAATTTTCCCTTGGGATTAATAAAGTATCTATCTATCTATCTATCTATCTATCTATCTATCTATCTATCTATCTATCTATCT
>JANRMT010062856.1:53247807-53259924 GCA_026402145.1 Polypterus bichir lapradei | reverse complement strand
ATAGATAGATAGATAGATAGATAGATAGATAGATAGATAGATAGATACTTTATTAATCCCCAAGGGGAAATTCACAAAAAAGGTAGGAAGATAAAGTCATACACGGAGCTGCTGGAAAGGCTGCCATTCACGGCAGGACGTAAATTGGGGCAACTTTGTGGATGAGAGCAGAAGGATGTGAGCATGGTTGTTTGTATGAGGACTCTATTTCTGGTTATTGTTATATAAATCATTGGCAACTAGACACATTTTGAAGTTTTCAGGTAAATACTCGTGCTGTCTGTGTCGCCACCAACAATAATATTAAATTATTTGACTATTGATGAAACATATAGGACTAGGTACACTTCTGTGAACTAAGATATGTTGGTTGGATAAGAAGGAAATCAAATAGTTGTTGACAATGTTTTATCATTGTATGTAGATGTTATGAGGTTATCAGACACAAATCTGAGATTTATAGGGGTAAGCATAATACCTGTATACTCTGAGGAAAAAGGACTTCGATACATGTTATTGTTTGACTTAATTTTCTAGCTATTGATTTATGTGATTTATCTTAGGTATTAACGACTGGCACTGATTTCTGTTATTCCCCAAATTCAGCTAGCCAGGTCTGATCATTACAGTTTTAGTGGGACTTTAACAAGTCCTAAAGGAGGGGAGTATGGAAGAATAATTTTAGGGCAACGTAGCATTCATCTTAAAGAAATGGCTTAAAGGCTTAATGTCAGAAACCTGTTCAGGCACACCAGGAAACCAGCTAAAGGTCAAGTGAACAACAAAATGGACACTGAAATATAAGAATTGATTTGGGAAAAATACTGAGATGGTCAAGTAAATAATGTAACAGAAGAAAGGTTGATGTAATATACAAAATGTACTGAAGGATGATTAGAGATGACTAAGAAATCAGCAGATGTCCTGTAAACAACGAGAATGGACAGTTGTTATATGCACAGAAATTTCAAGGGTGGTGGTGCGACTCAAAGGTATAAGAAGAACCAAAATATAATATGAGACTTTTATTTTATATAAATCATTTTGGTGTAAACAAATGAAACAATGAAACAGTGAAATGTATGCATTGATTGACACTGTATGTAAATTCAATAGTTTATAAAATGAACCTCTAGTCTTTGTTTTTCTGACCATTCTGTCCAAGCTGTAACAGACTGCTTTTGAAGAATGCTCCCTCAAAGGCATTTTGCTGAGGAGTAATTAAAAGAAACAATGAACAGCTTTTCTCCTGCCTGATAACTGATTTTTCCTGTTAGAGGATGTTTCTTTCTTTAATAAGATGTTAAATTTCTACCACATTTTCTAATAAACAAATAAATAAATAATCAGTAAAACTGGAGAAATCTGTGGAGGTTAAAAAATTCATAACTAATAATCCAATAAAAACAAGGTTAAAATCCAGACACGGTCCTTTTCTTCCTTTAATAATATGAGTCAAAATGCTCCTGTCTCCAACCGACGTCTCCTTTGCTTACCCCACATGGGACCTTGTAGCAGAGGAGACACCCAATCGACAGGTGCAGTCTACCTTTAACTCCTGGCTCAGGATTTTATCTTTTCTTCTGTGGTAACATAACTAAGTTATTGGTGTTATTTCTCCCACTACTGGGTACCATGAGTATTTTTGGGACTATCTGCCTTGGGAGTTTTTTTTAAAAGGAAAAATCTAAATTGTAAAATTTAAAAAAAATGATTCACATCTTTTGTAAATATAATTAACTTTGCTCAGGTGTAGTGTATTACTGTCTGATGATCCATGATTATCCAAGCGGAAAGAGATGTCTCTTTGTCTGTTAAGACCCGCGGGGGGTGGACTGTGTTTTTATGTGAGCAGAGAGTGGTGTACGAATGCTGCCTCAGTTGCGCGACACTGTTCCCCGCTGATAGAGGTTTTATCAGTAAGGTGTCGGCCTTTCTACCTGCCGAGGAAATACAGTTGCATGATGGTGGTGGCCGTCTACCTCCTGCCTAGCGCAAATGCTAACCATGCGCTAGCGGAACTCTACGAGATCATCAGCAAACTGCAAACGACGCACCCCGAGGCATTTTTCATTATTGCTAGAGACTTCAATCATCCCAACTTGAAGTCATTTCTCCCAGAATGTGAACTTTGTTACTAGAGGGGGAAGCTGTTTGGACAATGTTTACACAAGCGCTCCTGACGCCTACAAGGCCTACCCCACCCTCACCTGGGCTGTTCAGATCATATCAGCGTTTTTATGGTCCCTGCATACAAGTCCTTGCTAAAGCACACTAAACCAGCCTGCAAGGGCATCAGAGTGTGGCAGGTTGGTGCGGTTTCAGCTCTCCAAGACTGCTTCGAATTGACAGACTGGGACATTTTCAGGGAGGCTGCTATGGATGGTGACTCCATCAAACTGGAGGAGTACACAGACTCTGTGACTGGCTACATCTCCAAATGCATAGAGGATGTTACTGTTACCAAGGATGTTACCACAAGAGCCAACCAAAAGCCCTGGATGACAAGAGAAGTGCACAAGCTACTCAAGATCAGAAATGCAGCCTTCAGATCTGGAGACAAGGCCGCCCTTAGGATGACCAGAGCCAACCTGTCTCGCGCTATAAGGAGAGCTAAGTGGGTATACGCGCAGAAGATCAACAAACAATTCAGCAGCACCAGAGACACACATCGTATGTGGCAGGGCGTTCAGGCAATTACAAACTACAAGCCCAACCCACACAGCAGTGATGGTGATGCCTCCCTTCCGGATGAGCTGAACAACTTCTTTGCACGGTTTGAGGCGCAGAACAAAGAGCCTGCGAGAAAAGCAACACCTTCCTCCACTGACCAAGCACTCTGTCTCTCCATAACAGATGTGAGGAGGACTCTATCCAGAGTCAATCCACGCAAGGCTGCAGGACCTGACAACATACCTGGTCTTGTGCTCAAAGAATGTGCCAGTCAACTGGCTGGTGTCCTCACAGACATCTTCAACACATCTCTGAGCCAGTCGTCAGTTCCAGCATGCTTCAAGTCGACCACCATCATACCAGTGCCAAAGAAATCATCAGTGACATAACTGAATGACTACCGACCAGTTGCACTCACGCCAATCATAATGAAGTGCTTCGAAAGGTTAGTCTTGTCACACATAAAGACTAATCTCCCTGCCTCCCTGGACCCTCTTCAGTTTGCATACCGCTCAAACAGGTCAACTGAGGATGCCATATGCTCTGCCCTTCATCTCTCCCTGACACATCTGGATAAAAAAGACACATACGTCAGGATGCTATTCATAGACTTTAGCTCTGCCTTCAACACAATCATCCCTCCAAAGCTGGTTGTAAAACTGAGCAGGCTGGACCTGAACACCACCTTCTGCAATTGGATCCTGGACTTCTTGACAGAGAGGCCCCAGTCTGTTCGGATGGACCACAACACTTCCAGCATCATCACACTGAGCACTGGAGCACCGCAGGGCTGTGTACTTAATCCACTGCTGTTCACCCTGCTGACTCACGACTGCACCGCCACGCACAACACCAACCACATCATCAAGTTTGCAGATGATACGACGGTGCTGGGACTGATAAGCAGGGATGATGAATGAGCATACAGAGATGTGGTGAAATGGCTGTCCGCATGATGTGAAGACAACAATCTATCTCTCAATGTTGATAAGACAAAAGAGATAATCATGGACTTCAGAAAATCACGTCCTGCCCACATCCCTCAGCATCAACGGTTTAGATGTGGAGATTGTTAGGAGTACCAAGTTCCTCGGTGTGCACATAACTGAGGAACTTACGTGGACACATAACACCTCATCACTAATCAAGAAAGCCCAGCAGAGACTACACTTCCTGAGGCGGCTGAAGTGAGCACGTCTTCCCCCTTCTATCCTCACCATGTTCTACAGAGGCACTATAAAGAGTGTCCTGACCAGCTGCATCACTGTTTGGTATGGAAACTGCAACATATCCGACCGCAAGCGCCTGCAAAGGATAGTGAAGACAGCAGAGAACATTATTGGGGTGCCTCTCCCTTCACTACAGGACATATTTTACAAACGCAGTGTCCGCAAGGCCTGCAACATTGTGCAGGACCCCTTACACCCCTCACATGGACTTTTCACACTTCTGCCATCCAAAAGAAGATATTGCAGCATCAAAGCCAAATCTGCCAGGCTGCAGGAGAGTTTTTACCCCCAAGCTGTTAGACTCCTTAACACCAGGCTGCCCCCTGGGACCTTCCACACAGCCTCAACCAACTCTAAAAAACAGAACTTTTATACATGAAAACCACTGTCCTGCAAAGACGAGTGTGCAGGGATAAAAGAAATGAAAATCTCATACTGACCTTTAAGTATTTTGACACTGCTTCTGCTGTGGAACATTCTGACCTGTCACTGTTTACACATGTCTTAAACAACTATTATCATACACTGATAATTTCTGTATTATCTATATCTATTATTTATTATTTATTTATTATATTACATATCTTACACATCAATATTGCTGCTACTTCTTTGTCCTATCTTTGCACAATGTCTTGTCTTGTTTGTGTTTTAATTTTACATTTTTTTTTTAAATTATTATTTGCACATCATGTTGTTACACTGTGGACCTTGAGCTTCGCAATTTCATATATCTGTATACTTGTATATGGTTGAGATGACAATAAAGTTCACTTTGACTTTGACTTTGACGGATGTGCAGTGGTAGGTGTGTTGGGTGAGGTGCCCCAACATTTCATTTTGGTGTCCATTCTTTATCTCTGCTGTTTTAAAATGCCAATCCAAAGAGCTACCGTGTTTCCCCGAAAATAAGACCTACTCCAAAAATAAGCCCTAGCATGATTTTCAGGCTGCTCTGTAATTTAAGCCCTACCCCAAAAATAAGCCCTAGTCAAGATTGTCAGCTGAAAAGTAAGACACCTAAGACCAGGTTTATACTTCATGTGATGTGACGCGTATGCCCGAAATATCCATTAAACACTTGCCACAATATCTCTGAAAAGGATGTTTAATGATTTACATCCATCAATTGGGCGCAAGACAGAAACAAAATCTCTGGACGGGGCATCAGCTCATCGCAAGGTGAACACAAGCACACATATACACTGGCGTCATTGTAGTTACACAAATCACCAAACCTTCATGTCTTTGGATGGAAAACTGAACACACTGTGGAAACCCACCAAGAAAACATGCAAACTACAGACAGGGATCACAAGGAACGTGTCTCCCTGCGAGACAGCAGCGCTACCACTCTGCCACCGTGCCACCCCATATGTGTATTTATTAGCAGTATTCATTATTTAAACAAAGTTAATGATTTATCTGTAAAGTGTAACATACATATTTTAATGCATTTTATCATGAAAATGATATCAAGTATAAATCTAAGAATTCTAAATGTGCAGAGAGCTGGAATATTATAAATTTAATGTGTTCTGTGTGGCGATGCTGCTGTCAATGCAGGAGGGTGCCCCAGAAGCGCGTATTGATTTAACAACTTGGTCGGTTTTAAGATGATGTTTACGATGGTCTGCTTTAATGACAAAGTAAACTACTGGATTAAAGAGGACATTTCGAGTTTAAAGTTGACATTTCCACTTTAATCACAAAATAAACATCTTCATTATGTCCTTATTTTCTTTTTCTCTGTGACTCAAATACGCCGCTGTACATTCTGATGATATTGTAAAGGTGCAAAAAAAAAAAAAAAAAAAAGACGACACATAAGATTGCATGTGAGACTTTTAAAATGTATCGTGTCATTACTTTGGGGAATATGCGATGCTTGAATATCAAAGCACCACGAATGCATTTGTATATCCGCATTTTGCTTCACCATATCGAACCATTCATCAAACATCGAAGCACGCACATCAGTCCTGGAGGATAAAAGCATAGCAAGAAATTCAGGCCGAAATTCAGGGTTTGAATTTGGAGAGTTATGACGATATTCCAGAAGATGACATGACTGTATTTGGATAAATGTATATTGTAGTACATGAATAAATATAAGATATCCCCTGAAAATAAGCCCTATTGCATCTTTAGGAGCAAAAATTAATATAAGACCCGGTCTTATTTTTGGAGAAACACGGTAGTAATTCAGTCGAACTGCAGCATAGGCAAAGCCAAGCATACACCTTCCTGCTACTGTTGTTAAGGATCAATATGCTTTATTATTCATTTTAGTGCTTTTAGCTATGAAAGCCTAGGCTTGGAACAACTTTATAAAGACACCATTTACTTTGTTAGAGAGGCCGCTTGTCCTTCTCACTTGCTTTGTTTTGAGTTTCTGTGAGTCAAGCTGTGAGACAAGGTCATCACGTTCTCTGAGGAAGCACTCAAATGGCATTTAGACGTATTAGGGCTCTTCAATGCCTTAGGCAATAAGATTAAAATATAGGGTGGTCCAGATCTAATTATACAATTTTCATTACACTATAACTTATTAAGTTTATTACATAGAAAATCACCCGAAAAATCCCGGACCATTGAGAAGTGTGCGAACTGACGACATGAAGAATCGTCTTCGCGCCAAACTGGAATCGTCCCCACATAAATCAAAGTCATCCAGATGATCTGGATCTGCATAATTAGATCTGGACCACCCTGTACAATATATTATGATATTAGTTAGTTTGAGCACTTGACTGGTGAAAGTTAGGGACTTTTTCCTGAACATGTGCTGTGACGTAAGCAGTGGCTTGGCCTCTGTCAGACCACTGTGCAGCTGCATTCCATGACTTAACATCACTGGGCTCTTATTAGCACGCACATTTATATTTAATTCAGCCAGCACTTAAGTTTATATGCCTTGTTATTGGTTTTAAAATTATTGATTATTAAAAAGAGATGCTTGACATCTTTTTAAGTGGCTTAGTGAGGCACTATGAATTATGGACCGATGCTTTTGTTTTTGATATGACCTGCTTGGTTGCTTTTCACTTGCTTTGTTTTTTAAGAACCAAGAACGTTGTGTTTTTGAGGGAACTGAGGAAACAAGTTTTTGTTTTGGGACATGGTGACTCTGCTGGGCCTTTTGACTTGCCAGAGTCTAAAGAAGAATTTTAGAAAGATCAAACTTAAAGTAAAATAAGTAAACTGACACACTAGCACATACACACTTTAAACATATAAACATTTTAGCATTTAAATGTATATATAAAGGCTTTTGAACATTTCAGATGACCAGGTTAAATGCAAGCTGTTTTGTGTTAGTTAGGTTGAATTATATAGATGCGTTAAGAATTGATTATCAAGGTTAGGCCCTGTATTGGTAAGTCAGACCGTATGTGGCTGCACGTCACTGGCTGATGACGAAGCTACTTTTGCTCTCAGACAAGGAAGAGGCAACTAAACAGGTTATAATAAGAACCAAGAAAATAAGGACAAGTCAAAAATCAGATTAAAATTAGCAATATAGAAATGCTGGACTGGAGTGAGGTAAGCTATTACTCATGTAAAGTACATATGCACTCTAAAAACAAAGGAGTCATATAATTGAACCAGCAGTGTTGAGTTTTATTTATGAGAAACAAAGAATGAAAGCAAAAGAAAAAATGTGCTACAGAAAGAATGACTAGAAACTACAAATGAGTAAATGTGTCAGTCAATGCATTCAAGATTGCAGATAATGGAAATGGAGGGGAAGCTATGTCTGCTTTTTAATACACTTACCATGTCTTTTTATCATGTAATAAAGACTTAACAGGACTTAATTAATCTGAAAAAAGAACACTGAGCTCCTTAGAAAAAGACATTTCACAAGCACACTTAAAATTCACAAGTATTACATAAATAACCTCAAGCGTATCCTGAACAATATTGACTATTTCATGTTCCTACCATAAAAATTGATTTTGTGGTATTTTTTATGCAGTGGTCTGCAGTGGAGCAAAATACTCTGTTTTGAAGCTCCAAATCTAAACATTCATTAGGAAACTTGATTAAAAAAATCAGCAAATAGTAATTGTCTAACCTGCTTAGTCCCAAACAGGGTCACTGGGGTGCTGAAACCTATCCCATACGTGTAGCTTCTGTAAAATTTCCCCTAATTTTTGAGGTCTACTTCTCATCATAGACAAACTGCAATATGACTAAGATTAATTTTTAAAAGTCCACTTAAAACAAAAATATAAAACATTGTGGTGTCTTATGCAATGTTAGCTGCTCAATCTGGACCTGTTGAACTCTCTGCTACAAACTCAAAAACTAAAACAATGAGACAGCCAATAATTATTGAACACCCCGACTGAGATGATTCCGGTGGCAAAGAAAAGAATCTTCCCCATATTGGATCAGGAGGTTCTTTAATCCCTCTGAGGATTTTGACTTCAGGAATTCTTAGAGGTATGCTTACTATATTGTGTGCTGTTTGTAGAGTTACCTTTAGACCTTTTTAAGAAGGGTGACCAGAGGATGTGCTCCAACTATAGGGGGATCACACTCCTCAACCTCCCTGGTAAGGTCTGTTCACGTGTGCTGGAGAAGAGAGTTCGGTCGATGGTTGAATCTCGGATTCAAGAGGAACAATGCGGATTCCATCCCAGCCATGGAACACTGGACCAGCTCTACACCCTGGCCAGGATCCTGGAGGGGGCATGGGAGTTTGGCCAACCAGTCCACATATGTTTTGAGGATTTGGAGAAGGCATTCAACCGTGTCCCTCGAAGCATCCTGTGGGGTGTGCTCCAATAGTACGGGGTAAAAGGCTCATTGTTACAAGCCATTCAGTCCCTGTACAGGAGGAGCAGGAGCTTGGTCCGCATTGCTGGTAATAAGTCAGACTCGTTTCCTGTTGAGGTTGGACTCCGCCAGGGTTGCCCTTTGTCACCGATTCTGTTAATAAGTTACAGTATGTGGACAGAATATCTAGACGCAGCCAAGGAGCAGAGGGGATCTGGTTTGGTAACCTCAGAATCTCATCTCTGCTATTTGCAGATGATGTGGTTCTGTTGGTTTCATCGGATAGTGACCTCCAGCTATCACTGGAGCAGTTTGCAGCCAAGTGTGAAGCAGCGGGGATGAGAATTAGCACCTCTAAACCCGAGGCCATGGTTTTTAGCCGGAAAAGGGTGGAATGCTCTGTTGAGGTTGGGAACACATTACTGCCTCAAGTGGAGGAGTTTAAGTATCTTGGGGTCTTGTTCATGAGTGAGGGAAGAATGGAGTGGGACGTTGACAGACAGATCGGTGCGGCATCCGCAGTAATGCGGGCCCTGCAACAGTCCGTCGTGGTGAAGAGAGAGCTGAGCCAAAAGGCGAGGCTGTCAATTTATTAGTCGATCTACATTCCTACCCTCACCTATGGCCACGAGCTTTGGGTAGTGACCGAAAGAGCAAGATCGCAGATACAAGTGCCCAAAATGAGTTTTCTCCGCAGGGTGGCTGGACTTTCCCTTAGAAATAGGGTGAAGAGTTCAGTTATCCGGGAAAGACTCGGAGTAGAGTCGCTGCTCCTCCGCATTGAGAGAAGTCAGTTGAGGTGGTTCGAGCATCTGGTTAGGATGCCCCCTGGATGCCTCCCTGGGGGGGTGTTCCAGGGCAGACCCAGGACACGCTGGAGGGATTATATCTCTCGGCTGGCCTGGGAACGCCTCGGGGTCCTCCCAGAGGAGCTGAAGGAGGTGGCCGGGGAGAGGGAGGTCTGGGCTTCCCTGCTTAGGCTGCTTCCCTCGCGACCCAACCTCGGATAAGTGGTGGATAATGGATGGATGGATGGACCTTTAGCCGTTGGTGTAGATGGAAGAGCAACACAAACTAAAATCCAAGTAAGATGGTATTCCTGAGGACCTGGGGCCTCATGCATAATGCCGTGCGTAGAATTCACACTATAACATGGCGTAAGCACAAAAGCGGAAATATGCTTATGCACAAAAAAATCCAGATGCATAAATCTGTGTGAATGCCAACATCCACATTCTTCCGCTACATAAATCCCGGTCACCGTGAAAAGTAATGCACGTGGATGCGCCTGCTGTCCCGCCCAGTCTACTCCCAGAATTACACCTCTTTGAATATGCAAATCAATATAAATAGCCCTTAAGCTCAGCATTCTGTGAAAAGGCAATAGCAAAAGCACAGGGGGAAATAGAAGTTCAGCGAATACCAAGTGGAGACAAGGAAAACGTACTATTTGTTGGTTTAAACAGTGGTATAAACAACAAAAGGAAGTTGATCGAGTGACATAGATTGACGGAGAAACTAGAAAGCTCAAGTCGCACAGTGCCCGAAATAAAAAAGAAGTTGTCAGATATCAAAGTCACCTTGAAAAGGCAAGTTGTAGCCCACCAACTAAGTTTCATATGAAAGCTTATTAGGGTACAGAGAAAACAAAAATAGGCACACAGTGGGGAAAAAAGCACGAAATGTCAACTTTAGTATCGAAATTTCCACTTTAATCACATAGTTTATTTTGTCATTAAAGTAGAACGTCATAAGCTTCATCTTAAAATCGTTTAATTTACTAGTTTCTCAAATCCCATCGTAACTAAAGTAGCACGCTAAATGCTTTGTTTTGTATGTGTTCTTCTATGTGCTCTATGTGTGTGAATCACTACATGCTTCTTAAATGGGATTTCTCTTCCTCCGGCAGGACACAGAATCCATTACATTCGTAATATTACAGTCCCCTGAATAATTAAAATACAGAGATGTATACTTTATCATTTTCATGATGATAGGAGTTAAAGCATGTATTAAACATGGGAACACGGTGGCACAGTGATTGTGCGCTACCTTCGATGAAATAATTTATTGCAGCAGTACTGTCTCTTTCAAACATACTAACCCCGCATTCCTGTCCTTACTTTTCTTTCTCCAAATACCCAATTGCCACACAATCAGCTCTGTAATAGACGTTAAGCCATCTGTAAGCTTAGAACGCCGAGTCTTCAAAACTTTTAAGGAACATTGAAATATCTTCGTAGTACATGTTTAATTATTCTATCCTTCCAGTGTCACGCCAGTCCCAGCAAGCATACAGCATGAGGCAGGAACAATTCGTGAACGGAGCGCCAGATCCTTGCTAGTGCAGCGACACTGTATCCTCACATATTTAACTATTAACATTATAGATTATTTAAATGAAGTTAAAGTTTTATCTGTATAATAAACATATTTTGCTGCATATCTTCTTAAAAATGATATTGTCATCATATGTAAATGCGCACTTTATAAAGTGGCTCAGGTTGTGCAATATTATAACTGTAGTACAAGTTTACAGTGAGGTGATTGTACTAATAAGTACAAACAGTTCTACAAGGACCAATTGATGGACTGATTGAGTGCGTTTATAGTTCTTAGGATGAAAGGTTTTGAAGTGTTTGACGTGTGAGAGCAGTTCAAATAGGCAGCATGGCTGATGCAGCATGTGCTTGATGCTGTATACCAATAATTCTCTTTCCAATCAGCTGCTTCTCCGAGTGGTGCAATGAGAGTATAATGGAAAAAGATGATCCACTGTGGCAACCCCTAACCTCGGTCCATGATCATGATGCAGGAGGTAAGACAAAATCTGTGATTTACTGGTCCATCTACATCCTTGTCCTCACCTATGGTCAGGAGCTATGGGTAATTACTGAAATTACATTATGTTTACAAGTCAGAAATGGGGGTTCTTAGTGGGGTATTTGGGCTGCCACTCCATGATAGAATGAGAAGCTCATTGATTTGGGAGACTCTCAGAGTAGAGCTAAGAGTGTCAATTCCCACTGGGAGGAGGCCTGATGGAAGATCCAGTACACAAAGATAGGATTATTTAACTTGGCTGGCTTGGAATTCCCTGGCAATTCCTGGAATCTGTAGTTGGGGACAGAGAAGTCTAGGCTGAACTTCTTATCCTGCAGCAACTATAACCCTCACCAGGAAAAGCAATTTAAGAAAAATGAGATAAGGTGTGATGAGATGAGAAATAATTATGTAAGAAATATGCTTGAATGGAAACAAACACTTTTACTGTTCTTTATTATAAGGCCATTGTTATTTGTCTACATGTGGCTCTATTGTCATTATGGCAATAATCCTCTTCTTGGCTGCCAGTATGAAACTGATTTTCTTAGATAGATAGATAGATAGATAGATAGATAGATAGATAGATAGATAGATAGATAGA
>JANRMT010062856.1:53172108-53247797 GCA_026402145.1 Polypterus bichir lapradei | reverse complement strand
AGATAGATAGATAGATAGATAGATAGATAGATAGATAGATAGATAGAGCATTAACTCCCCCGGGTGGAATTGAAGAGTCGCATAGTGTGGGGGAGGAACGATCTCCTCAGTCTGTCAGTGGAGCAAGACAGTGACAAAAGTCTGTCACTGAAGCTACTCCTCTGCCTGGAAATGACACTGTTCAGTGGATGCAGTGGATTCTTCATGATTGACAGGAGTTTGCTTAATGCCCGTCGCTCTGCCACAGATGTTAAACTGTCCAACTTTACTCCTACAATAGAGCCTGCCTTCTTAACAAGTTTGTCCAGGCGTGAGGCATCTTTCATCTTTATGCTGCCTCCCCAGCACACCACCGCATAGAAGAGGGCACTCACCACAACCGTCTGGTAGAACATCTGCAGCATCTTATTGCAGATGTTGAAGGACGCCAACCTTCTAAGAAAGTATAGTTGGCTCTGACCTTTCTTACATAGAGCATCAGTATTGGCAGTCCAGTCCAATTTGTCATCTAGCTGCACTCCCAGGTATTTATAGGTCTGTACCCTCTGCACACAGTCACCTCTGATGATCACAGGGTCCATGAGGGGCCTGGGCCTCCTAAAATCCACCACCAGCTCCTTGGTCTTGCTGGTGTTTGATTAGCTTCCTGTACTCCTCCTCCTGCCCACTCCTGATGCAGCCCACAATAGCAGTGTCATCAGCGAACTTTTGCACGTGGCAGGACTCCGAGTCATATTGGAAGTCTGATGTATATAGATTGAACAGGACCGGAGAAAGTACAGTCCCCTGCGGCGCCCCTGTATTGCTGAACACAATGTCAGACCTGCAGTTCCCAAGACGCACATATTGAGGTCTGTCTGTAAGATAGTCCACGATCCATGCCACCAGGTGTGAGTCTACTCCCATCTCAGTCAGCTTGTCTCTAAGGAGCAGAGGTTGGATGGTGTTGAAGGCACTAGAGAAGTCCAAAAACATAATTCTTACAGCACCACTGCCTCTATCCAAGTGGGAGAGGGATCGGTGTAGCATATAGATGATGGCATCCTCCGCTCCCACCTTCTCCTGGTATGTGAACTGCAGAAGGTCGAGGGCGTGGCGTACCGGTGACCTCAGGTGGTGAAGCAGCAGCCGCTCCATGGTCTTCATCAGATGTGACGTCAGGGCAACAGGCCAGAAGTCATTCAGCTCACTAGGACGTGATACCTTTGGGACTGGGGTGATACAAGATGTTTTCCAAAGCCTTGGGACTCTCCCCTGTTCCAGGCTTAGGTTGAAGATGCGCTGTAGAGGACTCCCCAGTTCCAACGCACAGGCCTTCAGCAGTCGTGGCGATACACCATCTGGACCCGCTGCTTTGCTGGCACGAAGTCTTCTCAGCTCTCTGCTCACATGGGCTGCTGTAATTGTGGGTGGGGATGTCTCACCTATGCTGGTATCAGCAGAAGGATGGTTGGAGGATGCAGTACTACGAGGTGAGAGTGGGTTAGGGTGATCAAACCTATTAAAGAAGTTGTTCATTTGGTTTGCTCTCTCCACGTCTGTCTCGATGGTGGCACCCCGCTTCAGCTGCAGCCAGTGATAATCTTCATCCCATCCCACACTTCCTTCATGCTGTTGTTCTGCAACTTCTCCAGCTTTCTCCTGTACTGCTCTTTCGCCGCCCTGAGCTGAACTCGGAGTTCCTTCTGCATGCGCTTGAGCTCATGCTGATCACCGTCTTTAAAAGCCCTTTTCTTCTGGTTCAAAAGGCCTTTGATGTCACTTGTAATCCATGGCTTGTTGTTAGCATAGCAGCGTACTGTTCTTACTGGAACTACAATGTCCATACAGAAGTTGATGTAATCAGTTGTGCAGTCAACAGCATCTTCAATGTTCTCACTATGTAATCCCAGCAGTATATCCCAGTCTGTAGTTCCAAAGCAGTCTCTCAGAGCCTGCTCTGCCTCAGGGGACCACTTTCTGAATGATCATGTGGTTGTAGGTAGCGCCCTCACTCTTGGTTTGTAGTGAGGCTGAAGCAGAACCAGGTTATGATCTGCTTTCCCAAGCGCAGGCAGCGGGGTGGCGCTGTATGCGTCTTTAACGTTTGCATACAGTAGGTCGATAGTCCTATTTCCCCGGGTGTTACAGTCCACATACTGGGAGAAGACAGGTAATGTTTTGTCCAGCGTCACATGGTTAAAGTCTCCAGAGATTAGCACAAGTGCCTCAGGGTGCTGCGTTTGTAACTTAGCAACTGTGGAATGGATGATGTCACTCACTATCTCCGCGTTCGCTTGAGGGGGGATGTAAACAATAACAACAATCATGTGTCCAAACTCTCTGGGCAAGTAATAGGGACGCAGACTTACGGCCAACAGTTCGATGTCCCTGCAGCAATTGGAGATTTTAACGTTTACATGTCCTGAGTTGCACCACTATGTATTGACATAGAGAGCGAGTCCTTCTCCTTTCTTTTTCCCGCAGGTACTTGCGTCTCTGTCTTATTCTTATTTGGGTTCTTCAGATTAAAAATACTAAACTCCAGACTTAGACAAAAGGGTGTCAAATTAAAGTAGTTCACCTGAGTGAAAAAAAAACTGAAAACTGGACTTTCAATGTCGCAGTTTGGCTGGACAGCTTATACCAGACACATTAACGTTACACAGATTGTCCGCTTTCCTTAGAAGAACTAATGGTTAGACTGCTGTGTTCCTCTTTCTGTTTCTCTGGATTTAGAGGGTTTCCAACAGTGGTAACTAACTTCAGGGACCATAAAACAATATCTGTGAAATACAAAGCACAGGATGAATAGCCAGTGTTGCCTAAAACAAAAAGTGTGGTGGAATTTATGGAAGATTTGAGGTAAAAAAATATTCAGAGTCACTTTCAGAGCTTGCCTCAATGGAATAAGGAGTTTCTAAATTAAGCTTAATAATCACTTTAGGCAAGTAGCTTTGACTTAGCAAGTTCAGATAAACAACCTAGAATTCTGACCAGGCTAAAGATCTTCCATCATATAAATGGGAAATGGTGGCAAACCTGTCCAAGCATTATTCATCTTGATATTAGTACACTTGCTCCTGAAAGCTTCTGTGGCATTTTTCCCCACCTCCTTCCCCTCATGTTCTTGATAATCCTATAAGTAGTTGGCCTACAAACTTCTTCCTACACATACATCCTATGTTAATCTCTAGAGAAACAGGTTAAATTATTTTCTGCAGATTTTGCAAACCTAAAGAGCATGTAGCTTTTCCTAACAAAATTACGTTTCCTCAGAAGTGTTAAAGAACCAAATATTAGATGTCTTAAAAGACTACAAAAGTTAGCATTTTTTGCAACTTGACACAAACAAACAATTCCATGAGGTATTCTGTTCATGTTAAAAAACTAACATCGATGTTTACTTATAATTTGTACAGTTTCGATGACCCTCATGAGATTATGTTCAAATCCAGGTTTTGACTGTATATGAGTAGAACTATGCTGTGCTCATGTTCAAAAGCAAACAAAAAAAAAAAAAGACAGAGAAAAAGTAGGAAATTAAAATAAAAATATACATGTTGTGTATTCAGAACAAGCCATAACAAAAAAGGGAATATGCTTAGAAAACTCCTGTAATCATTAAAATATAAACAATAATCGGAAATGGAAATAAATGAATAATGATATAGTGAAATAATTAGGAATACAACTGTAAACTTTAAAATATGAATCTAAAACAGAATCAGCATAACCTATTTAGGTTGGCCAAAACAAAATGAGGAATGCCAAAGAAACGGTGCCTAGATGACATATATATATGCAATGCAATATATATGTGTTTCTAAACTCTTTTGGGGTCCCCCCAACGGAGCAACCTGCCGAAGAGTGTCCTAAAGTTCGATCGCCACATCTTGGGAAGATAGCCTGTTGGTTGCTGGGGCAACAGTGGGCTCCCACTGCTGTTGCAGTTCTCTGCGAAAACAAATCCGAAAAATTAAAAATGAAATTCTTTGCATTTATATAGCGCTTTTCTCACTGCTCAAAGCGCTGAGCAATTGCAGGTTAAGGACCTTGCTCAAGGGCCCAACAGAGCAGAGTCCCTGTTGGCATTTACGGAATTTGTAATTGGCAACCTTCCGTCTGCCAGTGCAGATCCCTAGCCTCAGAGCCACCACTCCGCCTAAAGATTGTGGTCACGCTATAAGGACCTGCCGTCGATTGGTGATGCAAGGAATGTTATAACTGCAGGGAACAGGATTACTTGACCATTAACCTGGCCATGACCCTGCCTGATTGCTGTGTCTGTGTATACGAGAGTGGTAGATCCCGCTACAATAAATAACCGTGCTGTTACTTTTTCAAGCTGAATAAAATTGGTTTTGCTAAAGTACTGAGACTCAGTCTCATGTTTTGGGGTGCAATACAGGGACTCACATGTCATTTTATATATATATATGTACTGTATTTATATATATATCCTCTTTAATAAAACCCTTGTGTGCGTCCAGGTGTCCGTGTGTGTGTGTGTCTTCTGGTGAAGTGCGCATGCATGGGGCCACACGGCACGTGTTCAGTCTCTTCCTGTGTATTCCCTGTGCAGAGAGAGAGAGACAGACACACACGCGCGCGAGAGACAGACACACACACACACAGGCGCGCAAGAGACAGACAGACACACACACACAGGCACGCAAGAGACAGACACACACACACACACAGGCGTGCGCGCGCGACACACACACACACACACAGGCACGCGCGACAGACACACACAGGTGCGCACACAACAGACACACACACACACGAGACAGACACACACACACAGGCCCGCGAGAGAGAGACACACACACACAGGCGCGTGCGTGCATTGTTGCAATGTTACTTTCCTTGGTTGTTTATTGAATTACGGATTTTTCAAATGTTCATTTCTTTCCCTGTGCTTAAAACTCATTAAAAAAAGTGTTTTTAGCGAGCGGGTCATAAGGCTATAGCGCGAACTCTTCCAGTCTTAGTTTTCTCAGTTGTTCAAGGTTTTCTCAGAGTTATTCAATGTTTTTACATTTAGTTTACTATTACGCTGTGCATTCAATGGTATAATTAAATATATTTGTGCTTAAAAACTTAAAAAAAATATATTTACATACAGTTCATACGGTCTGGAATGGATTAATTGTATTTACATACAATCCTATGGGGGAAATTACTTCGGTTCACGACCAAATCGGGTTACAACCAGAGTTTTGGAATGAATTATGGTCGTGAATCGAGGTTCCACTGTATTACTATCAGACAAAACTACAGGCATTTTATGGAAATACAAACCAGTATTACTGAGAGAGAAAATTAAAGGCACACAATACAGTGACGCATATTACAGCCACATACAAGGTCCCTTGCCATTTAATATAGACTGTTCCTACTTATGTTTATGCACTACTGTTCTAGCGCCCGTTATTGTAACGGGCTTAATGTCTAGTATATATATAAAGAAACAATCAAAAACAATCAGATACATGTATAATGAAATACATTATTTAAATAAAATAAAACACTAAGGAAACTGTGTGTGTGCGTGTGTATGTGTGTCCAGTCCCTCTGAGCAAACTGATTAGTCAGTTTGGCTTTGGTGATGCAATCGAAAGAGGAAGTGTGAGTGTTAGACACACACAGAGGAGAAACAGCATAGAAAGCACACTGAGAGAGTTCCCTTCAAAGATTGGAAACCAAACAGAAGGTGAGAAAGGTGCCTCAAAAATAATGACAGCATCTAAGAAGCAGGCATTATGTAGATGTGCTAGAGAGAAGATGCGCCATTTGAGAGAAGTTCTGACACACATGGTTACTGTGGAAAAGCACTGAAGGTATATGTAGGTCAAGAGATAGTAAATATTTTAAAATGATTTTTCCTGCATTTTACTAGTGTCTTTGTAACTACTAGTAGCATGAGGTGGTACCTGCAGCCTATTCAGGTTGCATAAGTAGTCCAGCTCCTCTAGGAAGGTTTGCTGTGATAATTACATATTCTCTTAATTTTTTGGAGCAGTGTATATTATATAAATATGAGAGAAAAAAGGAGGTATCAAAAAAAAGATTACAAAAGAAACACTATATACTGTACATATATATTTAAAATTAAAGTTCCCAATCATACTCAAAAGATATTTCTGTCCAAGTTTCACAAAAATATTATCAAAACATGACCATTGACTTAAATACAATACTTAGTAAAAAAAGAAATCAGCATTTCAATCAGTATGTCTATAAACCTTCATTTAAATAACTTTGTCACATCTTCAAAGACTGATGAGAGGTATGCATTCTAAAATGCTTTTATTTAGTGAGTATGAGGTTACAGGAAAGGGATGTTGAAGGTCCAAGTTTTAGAGTCCTGGTGCTTCCTGTCTTGCTACATGGTTGCAAGACATGGATGCTATCCAGTGACCCGAGAAGAAGACTGGACTCCTTTGATACTGTGTCTTTTTGGAGGATCCTTGGGTACTGCTGGTTTGACTTTGTGTCGAATGAGTGATTGCTCATAGAGTCCTGAATGAAGCACATCACCTGCATTGTTAGTGAGCATCAGTTACGGCATTATGGCCATTTGGTACAATTCCCTGAGGGGGAACCGGCTCACAGGATACTCATTGTTGAGGACCCGAGAGGCTGGACCAGGCCAAGGGGACGCCCACATAACTCCTGACTGTGGCAGGTAGAGGGTCATTTCTGGTGGATGGGACTGGGCCACGTGTCTGCCTGGGAGGTTGCCGACCAGGATCCTGAGTTATTTCGTTGTGTGGTGATTGCAACAATGCGCTGTACCAGTGCATGCTCCCCAACCTGACCTGACCTGACCTAAAACTTTCAGTTGAACAAATTATGAGGTTATTGATTTATCCTATTCCTGTCCAATGATGTGATTTTTGTCTGCTTTGGAGGCTGGATCAGTGTGACCTCTATTAAGCTTAAAGGTTAAAACAGTTAATGAGTGGATCAGATCTTGGTTAGGATAGAAGGACATGGGGCATTGGGGTATAGTTGGAGCAAAACGTTCAGTCTGGTTGACCATCGATATCACATGCAAAAGCCCATATCGACATGAAAAATGTATTAATCAGAGAAGACTGACGGATTATGTTGGATCTGCTCATGCAATAATGCAAGATGACTCGGTGTACCATGAAGTTTGAGCAACATAGTTACCAAAACAGTTTACTGATCTTCACAAACAATTGCTTATAGAGGTTGTAACCCAATTCCTGAAACGTCATTAGAGATGAGAATTGGGTCCATCAATCTGAGCCAGAAAGCAAGAGATAAAGCATGGAGTGAGAACTCAAATGACAGCCATTCACCAAGAAAGTCATGATGACCTTCTTTTGCAGGTTCGGCTCTGAAGATGAAGTTAAGAAAGCGGTACAGACCCTGGATTTAGGAGCATTCAAAAGATTTCTCTACCAAGGAATGAAGGTGTTAATGGAACAGTACAAGAAGTGTATCGAGCAGCAAAAACTATGTGGCAAAGCAGTCTGTTTGATTTAGTGACCTCAATGTTATTAGAAAGATGCTTGAGTGATTCAGAGAATAGGGTGAGACTCAGGAAAATGACATAAATGTGGCATCCTTTAAAGATAAGCATTTTTGCTATTAAATTGTTTGTGTCAGTTTCACAGGGATTTCGCCCTGCCAAGGGAGACGTGGTAAGGAGCTTCTGTAATAGAACTAACATTATGGAAAGAACAGTTTAGAGTGTAGAACTGAGGGATCAGTTTGAGGGATATTATAAATAAGTTTGTCAATAATTGGAAATCCCACAGTGTATTTATAGGCACCTATGATACTGCCCCGATATAATGGAATTATAATGTTGGGAGACTGAGTGGGTAGGCGAAAGTCCTCAGATACTGTTTCACTTTTTTTTCTTCCAGTAAAACGAGTGAAAGGTTGAACAGGAGGTGAAAATCCTGCTTAATACTATTCTGATGGGATACCTAGGTCGTCGGTTCATCAATTTGAGCACTTTGGTGAAGTGACTGCACGAGGCCAAAGGCTGCCTCAGTGAATTACGCTAGGTAGTCCCATTGGATTGAGTTCTGCATTGTCATCTGGTCTCTGTGTCTGCCTTCTTCGAAGATAGAGGAAAGTTTTTTCCACAACATCTGCTCGCTGTTAGCGGTATTAAGGGGTAATTAAAGTTGCCTTTAATTTTTGATTCTCCCTCATATATTCATACACTATAAATACTTTGTCTAACATAGAATTGTTAGCACACCCTTAATTACAATACAGGTGCATAGGGTGCTCAAAAAGTGACCTTGTTAAATAAATTTATTAAATGTTTCTGGAGTCTGAAGAACATTTTATTAAATGAGTGCTAATGAGGACTGGGAATTGGGATTTTTCTCTTACACAAACTAGTATAAATAAAAAATATACAAGATAATTTTGAAGTTATTAGCCTACAGGCAATAACCCAAATAAAATCAACAAAATGTTAAAAATGATTTAACTTAGTGCTAGAAGTATAAGGAATAAAAAACAAATAAATTGGAGTTTATAATATTATAGCAGTAATAATACTGAATCTGAATCATGGGGATGTGTACATTATAGATGGGTACACATTATTTAGAAAGGAAGGTTAAATAAAAATGTGTGGGGAGCTGTTATCTAAGTAAAAATAAGAATGCATTCTTCCTTCAGCTGGGTGAAGATATTTTAAATTGACTTGAAAATTTCACGGATGGAGGCCTGTTTATAGACCACTTTACAGAAAATAGTGTTGATTTGTATCTTTTTAATAATAATTTAAAGTTTACAGAGGTATATTATTGTAATAAGGGATTTTAATTACCTAACAAAAATATCCAAAGTGAAATAACAGTGAAAGAAGTGAGAAAAGAAACCTGTCAAGATTTATTAGTCTGTAATAATCTCGAGAGAATTCAGGGAGTTGAAGTGATGGATGCATTAGTATATATTGATCACAGTATAGTAACATTTTACACTGTTTTGAAGGAAAATATGTTCTAAAAATTAAACAGGTATGTTTAATTTAGGTAAGAAAAAAGTTTGAACAGACTGAGGCAAATGTTAAAGTGTGAAGACCACCAAGGAGAAGTGAAGCAAGTTTAATACAAGCAGAACAAATGTATTCTGAAATTTAGAAGGATTAAACAATGAAATAAACTCTACAGTAGACAAATCAGGAGCTAATACAGAAAATCAAAAGGAAAGAAGAGCAGTATAATGCATAATGACAGAGCTACCCATAAAGGTTATAAGCACATCATAGCTATAGTTATAAAAGATATTAGGAAAGGCAAAATACAGCTGGCCAGAAATATTTTAGAAATTGCAAAAGCTGACCCAAATAAATTATTTCAGCATTTTATTTGTAAAATTATGTTCAAGGAGGTGAAGTGTGTTCTGAACAGCATAGTCAAACATACGCAAGTTTTAATGAGTGAACATGTGTATCGCAGTTAAAGGGGCAATTAAGCAGGTGAAACAGAGAATATATAGAGGGAAGTGCTGCTTAGATTAGTAAGGCTAAAAGTAAATAAATTGCTGTGATTAAAAAACATGTATCTTAGAGTCTTTGAGTACTAGGGTGTTGTACCGTGTTAGCCATTATTAATGTTGTGAGAAGTCAAGCAACTACTTGTCCGAAGCTCCCTAAGTGAACCAACAGAAAATGGCACTGCCTACAGAAAAGATGTAAAACATATGCTCACATTTATAATACAGACCATGTAGTTATACCACACTGCCAACTAGAATATTGCATAAAGGAATCATTTTCCTGCAGATCATCTAATGTGGTCTACCTAATTCTCTGTATGAAATGTCCTGACACTGCACTCTATGTGGGAGAAACTGGACAAACACTCCACCAGAGAATGACTTTACACAGGTTTTACAACAAGAATGGCAACACAGATGTTCCTGTAGCAGCCCACCTCAACAGCCATGAACACTGTGAGAAGGACTTTAAAGTCATAGTGCTTATGGGCAACTTCAGAACACAGCAAGAGAGAAAAGAATGGGAAGTTAAATTTATGTTAAAATTTAATACATTACAACATGGTGTGAATAGAGACAAGAGTTTTATGGCCAGATATGAGGATTGTTTGCATGTCTTGCTGGGACTGACACAGACAACCTGTCTACAGACCCACATTATATTGAAAAACTCATCAGAAACTTCAAAAGACTTTATTGGACAGTTATCTTATCCAAAGATCTTGACCATACATTGTTCTCATCTCTTTCTTAATGAACCTTAGCCTAAAGAGGTCTATTATTTTTTTACATTTAAGATGTCTCACTTAAAGGTTTTCCAATGCTGTATCTGTCCTGGTGTCTATATAAACAAATCTTGTGTGAAGAAGGGGCTTGAGTTGCCTCGATAACTTGCATATTGTGATCTTTTAAGTTAGCCAGTAAAAGGTGTCATTTTGCTTGACTTCTCATTAGAATCTTTGAGAAATGCAATTATCACATATATAAATCTTTTGTGCATATTTTTCAAAAACTACGCTACACTGGGAAGCCTCCTAAAGATTGGAAGAAAATCTAACTGTATAAAAAAGGTGATCAGGACGAACCAAGTAACTATGCATCAATAAGCTTACCATCACCACAGGAAGGAGGTATAAAGAAAAGGTTGAGCAACACATGTTAACAATAGATTCAAAAACAGTCAGCATAATGGAATATTGAAGAGACTGTGCTTCACTAATATGCAGGAATGATACAGAATGTAGAAGCAAAAAACAGCATATAATCAGAGAAGTGTGCATGATATTACTTTTCCTTGATTTTTTAAGAAGCCTTTAAATAATGTACCATACAACAGGCTGCATAGATTAGTACAAGTGTTGTGGTATCAGAAACGTGTTCTGAATTAGATAATTAGACTACGACATAAACAAAAATAACAAGCTGGTTAAATTTTTAGATGAAGCTGGACTAGGTAAGAGAGAACATAATTAATAACTAGATAAATGATTACAGAGGAACTCGGGCAGAATTAAGAATTAGAAGTCTGGCAGATAAAATGTGAAGTATTACATTAAACAGTAAAACTATTACATTTAAATACATAATGTGGGACTAAAACTTAAAAGCTATCCTTATGAAAAGGGCCTGGAAGTTGTGATGGACTCTTCATTTTCTACATCCAGAAAGGGCACAGAAGTAATTAGGAAGGATAATGGGGTGTTATGTTATATAGCTAGATTCAGTATGTGGAGTACAAGTAAAGAGAGATTATACATACGTTATATAGTCTACTAGTGAGGCCACACCTGGAATAATTTGTGCACTTTTGGTCTCCATATTACATAAATGACATAGCAGTGCTTGACAAATTGTGGAAGAGAGCAGCTAGACTGGGGGGTGAGCAATCAGAAAAAACTGAAGGAGCTGAACCTTTACAGTTTAACCAGAGATTAAGTGGTGACATGACAGAAGCCTTCAGAATTATGAAGTGAAATAGTATGGTGGATCCTAGGTAGTACTTCAAAATGTGTTCTTTAATAGGAACTTGATGGCATGGATGGAAACATTTAAATGGTAAATTTTAGAATATTTTTTCTTTACACAGAGAATCATAGATTCAAGGAATTTTTAAACTGAATATATTTCAGTCATTCAAGACTTTGTTAGCTTTGTCAAGGGGTTTGGCAGTTCCCCTCTCCATTATTGTGAATGCTAGCCTTAGACGTTTTATGAAATATTCAGACCTTTTTGAAATTGTGAACCTTAATCATAACATGAGCTATGTTGGGTGAAATGTCTGCTTTTGCTCTAATTGTTCTAATATTCTAAATATTGGTAACCAGATTGTAAGTGTTTATTATCAGTTTATTCTTTACTTTAGGAAGACTTTGTATCTTTGCCGTGTTCTCATTTTTGTATTTTAATTTTGTGTTATGTGTAAAAAGTGTTTTAATACTTTATTTTTAATTATGATCAGATCACGCAGGCAGATGCTGTATGATTTACACTGTTTATATGATTATTATAGTCTTGTACACTCTGAAAAGTACCTATAGATGACACATGTTATTTATGGCTCTATATAATATAGGCATTGACTAATCAATCAATAAATACACCAAGGGGCACATGAAAAGATCCCAAGTACAGTGTATGTAGTAGAATGTGACAGGTTTATGCAGGACTGTAAGTTCTTAAAGTAACACTGAGGTTTCTTTTGCTGTTCCATACACTAAGATTCATTTTAGGGATAGTGAACAGTTGATCACCAGTTGTGCATCTCCATATGCAAGAAACAACTAGCTTGGAGCTTATGTTTCCTCTGAAAACAAACAGAACTACATTAAATATGGGAAAACACAGACAGCTCCCGGAGCTCCAGCAGCAATTAGAAGTGGTAGTGTACATTAGCATCACCAAAGCTGACATCAGAGCATTCACCAGGACACATGCAGCCCATTCTCTGTTTATCTGTCCTGTTACGATGCAGGATAGAAAGGGTAAGGTATGCACAGAGTAAAAGAGGTAAATGTTTGCTTATTAGCTATGTAAACAATTGATTTGTAAAACTAATAAAACATTTCATTGGATCAAATAACACACAATATATAAGGAAGTTTTTAATCTGTGAATGAACTTGGGTATGTGATTAAGGCAAACTTTCAACTTTCTTGCTAGCTAACTTACAATATGTATGGTTAGCTGTATATTTGTATCTCCTTGGACACATACGTAAAACTTTAAAGTAGATTTTCTTGTAAAATAACACGCTCCCTCACAAACCGACAGACAGAAGGACCAACAGGAGAAGTGATAGCTTCCATCCCAAGCATATAAGGCACTCCATTATTTTCAGCCAAGCAATACAATACAATCATATTTGCTCAGACCTGACAGACCAGGATAAACAACTGCAGGAGCTTAAAAAAGATTTCATCAGATAAGGCTATACTCCCAAAACAACAGCCACTCAAATAATTTGTTTCTGGAATATTAAAACAAAGACAACAAGAACTGCATTCCCTTTGCTGTCACCTATAACCCACATCTTGAAGCAATTTGAAAAATTATAAAAGAACTTCAGCCAATGCTACACAATGACAAAACACTGAAAAATGGATTTCCAGAACCTCCCTTCCTGGCATACAGCCAACCACCAAACCTGCAGCAAATAATTGTCCGAAGCTCCCTAACTGAACCAACAAAAAATGGCACAACTCCCTGCCTACAGAAAAGATGTAAAACATGTGCTAACATTTATAATACAGACAGTGTAGTTATACCACACTGCCAACTAGAACATCACATAAAGGGATCATTTTCTTGAAGATCATCTAATTTGGTCTACCTAATTCTTTGTATGAAATGTCCTGACACTGCACTCTATGTGGGAGAAACTGGACAAACACTCCACCAGAGAATGACTTTACACAGGTTTTACAACAAACATGGCAACACAGATGTTCCTGTAGCAGCCCACTTCAACGGCCATGGACGATGAGAAGGACTTTAAAGTCACAGTGCTTATGGGCAACTTCAGAACACAGCAAGAGAGAAAAGAATGGGAAGTCAAACTCATGCTCAAATTTAACACATTACAACATGGTTTGAATAGAGACAGGAATTTTATGGCTAGATATGAGGATTGTTTGCATCTCCCGGACTGACACAGACAACCTGTCAACAGACCCACATTGTATTGAAAAAACTCATCAGAAACTTCAAAAGACTTTGTTGGACAGTTATTTTATTCAACGGTTTTGACTAGACATTGATCTCCTCTCCTGTTAAATGAATCTTAGCCTGAAGAGGTCTATTAATTTTTTACATTTAAGATGTCTCACTTAAAGGTTTTCCAATGTTGTATCTGTCCTGGTGTCTATATAAACACAGGGAACTCCAGTTTCTGTATTACATCTTGCCTGAAGAAGGTGCCTGAGTTGCCTCGAAAGCTTGCAAATTGTAATCTTTTTAGTTAGCCAATAAAAGGTGTCATTTTGCTTGACTTCTCACTACACTGTAAAATAAAAAAAGACTGCTTTTTACAGTAAGGTATACACACTTTGCCAGGTCTCCTTACTCTATCCAAAACAAACATAACACGTAAATAAATAAAATAACACATAACAAACAAAATACAATTAATAGTACAATATACAATACATTCGTACCATCACAAAAGTATATACAGTTGAAATTAATAATAATATATTACAGAAATATATTCAAGTAAAAAAATGTATGCATGGTGTGATATTCAGGTGCATTTAGAGACTTAGCTTATTTATAACTTGGAGCATTTAAAAATTGTTTATTTAAAAATTTTAGCCACTTCATCAGACAGTTTTATTATCCTAGGTTTTTTTATTATGTGTATTTGTAACAGTAAATCACAATCAAAAATAATCTCAAAAATCGAAAGTAACTGTATGTACTATTTGTGTACACAAAATAGGTTTTTAATGCCATTTTTACATAATCATGTGGCTGTTTTCATAGACAACAGATTCCATCTCAAATGATAAAAGTATCCATGACTTATTCTTGTTTGTTGGATAGTCTATGACTAATTGTAGTTCACTTGGAGATGTAAAATCTTTGTTGAAGCCTCAAGCTAAAATTGCTGGCTGAATTCGAACATGATAGTGAATCATTGTGGGACTTTATCGATAAATTATAGTGTTAGAGAAATATTGAATCATTTTAATCTTTAAAGTCATCTTTCATATATTTCTACATAAGTTAAGTTTCTTTCAGATTTTTTGTTTTACAGAAATAAATATCTTGCCACTTGCCTGCTTTGCTGCAAGGAGAAGGAGAAGTGAGCTGTTGAAGAAATAAAAGTAAAACATTTTCAAGTTGAAGTAACTGCTCTCAAAGGTAAAGATGACACAGCTAAATAATTCAGAGCTGTGTTTCACTAGTATGAGTTCCATAGAAAAGAAACTGTTTACATGTCAGTAAATCTTATTTCTAGTGACTGGTCACATTTCCTTGATGGTAATAACTGACATGGTTACCCAGGTGTTTTTTTATTATTATTATTATTATATTTCCCATACATTTCCTGACCCATGACATGTACATTACCTCAATGGAGTCCAATTTTAGGCCTGCAGACTTTTCTGCTGTCCAAACAACCTGCTGCACCTTATGTCTTAAATGAGCAGATGCACTGCCATACCAGACTGTTAATGGGAAAGTGAGGATGCTTTTAATCACAGCTCTAAAAACTGTAAAAGCACTAACTGAGACATGTTAACCTTTTTTGTGTTCATGATGAAACACATACATTGCTGAGCTTTTTAGTAAGAGAAATCATGTTTTTAATCCGACTCCAGACTTTGAGTGGCAATGGTGCCAAGAACTGTAAATGAATCCATCTTGTTTCCAACCTACTCCCTACTTTAGGAGATTCTCCTAAAGTCCACAACCCTTTCCACTGTTTTTGGAGAATTCAGATTGAGATTATTGAAGCTGCACTAACTGGCCAGCTGATCCACCCTCCTCCTATATTGTAACTCATCCCCATCTGTGACCAGGCCAATCAGGGTGGTGTCCTCATCATACTTTAGCAGCCATTGGTGTGGAAAGAGGATGTAGCGGTGCTACATGATTAACAATGTCTTAAATGTATTCTGTGCTGAGTCACGTCTTTCATAGTGTTGTCCTGAATATATGGTCTTTGTGTGTCTGTGTAAATATTGTCCCCTGGAAATAAAGGGGGAAGGATAATGCAGTGGAACTGTGGTGATAATTTGCCCTGTCATTCCCATCAATTGCATCCAGATCATTACTGTTTAAACATAAGGACAAAAAGAAGAAAGGGTCCGTTTACTACACTGACACTTCATCGCACAGCCAAGAGAAAGCACCGATCCAGATCACCTACTGTACACCTTTTCCTACTTGTTGCTTTCAACACCAGACATGGACAACTTCATCATTGCAACACAAAACCCCGGGGTTCTAGATTACATCGAAGCACCGAGGATAAGTATGGTGAGACTGTTTTTTTGTCATTTGGGAGAGGAGAAAGACATCAATTGCATTCGTGTGGGACACTTTTCCTACTGAGCAAGGTTCACATTCACTATTCATCCTCCTTTTAACCTTTTGTGTGTTTTGTGTTCTTTGTGTGTCTTATTTGATTCATGTTTAGTGTGGGGTCAAACTGTTTGCTTTATGATTATTTAACCGTCGATTGGGGAAGTTTATTTGGAAGAAGTACAGCATGTCGGGTCTAACATTCCTCAGCTTCTGAGTGCAGTATCAAAGGCAGCTTTCAGGTGTATGAAAGCCAAGTGCATTCACAATTTCTTCACGGATACACTTGCCACACAGTCCCAAATGAATAAATGAAGTCATGGGTTTGAACTTCCAGGACTGAAAACTATGTGTTTCTCTTTCAGTTCTGGTTGCGCAGTCTTTATGAAAGTTTACTTCGGCATTCTTGTGCATAGCTTGGCTGCTACAGACAACAGGCACAATTAAAAATAAAAAGGTGATTTTTTTTAGACAGTTACTTGGCATTTGGCATATGTATTATCCTGTTTAGTTTCACCTCTAGCACATTTCCCCTGCTTTTATCATTTCCGGTACTAATTTATTCCTGACTTTGTTCTCTTAACTGTTCTGCTCATACCTTGCATCTGCATGTCCTCTTCCTCCTCATCTACTTTGTAGGCAGCTTCCATCTAGTATGGCCAAAAATCCATATCACGGTATAATTTAACATTAGATACTGCTATAGTGTATTTCTCTGATACTTTTCAAACTGGAATTTATTTTTTTAACAAAAACAAATGTTCTACTGATTAACTTTATACACTACCCAAAAGTTATCTATCCAAAGACCAGATAACATTCCACTACTCAAATAGATTAGATAACAGCTATTTACCTCTCATACCAATAAAAGTGCAGTTTTGCATTCATTCATTCACTCACTTACTCACAGCTACTGCTGCTGCTATTAAGCCAACATAGCACAAGACTTGGCTTCTTCCTGTCTTTCCTTCCTGTTTGCGTCAACTCACCAATCAGGTTGCACCACATAACACTCTGGGTAATCTGCTTAAAGTGGTGGGTTTGTATGCAGCTAACATAAAAGGCCACATATGAAGTTATTACCTTTAAGACACTTGTGCACTGATGGAAAATCAAATTTCCCTTTTTCCGTTTGTATATACAGTATGTGTGACATGACAGCACCATAGTAGTGCTGCTGCCTCGCAGTAAGGAGACCAGTGATAGTTCTGTCTCAGTTCCTCCCTGTGTGAGTCTGCATGTTCTTCCCATATCTGTGTGGGGTTCCTCCTACAGTCCAAAGGCATGCAGACACTAAATACAGTAATTTGGCCCCCTGTGTGCGTGAGTGATTGTGTTCTCTCTGCGATGGACTGGGTTGCCTATCCAGGGATTTTTCCTGACTTGTGCCCTACGCTTTGTTGGGATAAGTCGCACATGTACATACACAACCTTTTGGTATATACATATTTGCACATTTTGCATTTTGTTTTCTAATTGTGTTTCTAGGTTTTCCACTGATTTTTACATACCAATAAAATGTTTCTTAATGTTGAAATTCATACCAGGAGAAGCATTTCAACTGATATACTAGACCAGTGATTCTCAGTGTGTTTTGTGCAGCGAGGTGCTGGCATGTGAAAGCATGAATCCGTCAAAACTGAAGCGGCATTTGGAAACAAAACACCATTATCTCAAAGATAAACCTGTTGAGTACTTCAAAAGATGACTTCAAGGCCTGAGGACATCACAAAAGTGTCTTACTTCTTCATGCTCGAAGCAAGAACAGGCACTCTGTACATCTTACCTGGTGGCACGTCATATTGCAGAGTTAAAGAAGCCCCACACCATTGCAGAGGACCTTATCTTACCTGCAGCCATGGGCATGGTTAGAGAGGTGTTGGATCAATCCACAGCGGATAAACTAAAAACTATACCTCTGTCAAATGACACTGGTAGTAGGCGAATTGAAGCCATGTTGGATGACATAAAACAATAGACCACAGCTTGCATTAAGGCAAGTGGTCATTTTGCCTTACAAATGGACGAATCCACAGACATAACAAACAAAGCACTTTTACTCGTTTACGTGAGACATGTGTGGGACGGGAACTTACAGGAACAATTTCTCTGCACAAGAGAGCTCCCTACTACTACAACTGCAGAGGATATTTTCAGCTCTGTGGACTTGTATTTGTGTTCAGTGGGCCTAAGCTGGGACATGTGCGTTGGTATCACAACTGATGGCGCTGCCTCCATGACAGGGAAAAACTCGGGGGTTGTGAGGAGAATACTTGAGAAAGCTTCGAATGCAACTTGGAACCATTGTTTTTTACATCGGGAGGCCCTGGCAGCAAAGGATATGGTACCAGTGCTTCATGGAACATTAAAAGATGTTATCCAAGTGGTAAACTACATTAAACAGAGTGCAAAGAACACCCGATGTTTTCAGAAACTGTGCCAAGATCTTGGTAGTGAGCACGTACAGGTGTTGTATCATGCCGAGGTATGCTGGCTTTCGAGAGGGAAAGGTACTGTCCCATTTCTATGAACTATGAGCTGAAATCGCAGCTTTTCTTGCCCAGAACAGTTCACCTCTTGCAGACCTGTTTAGCCACAGTGTGTGGCTCGCACACATTGCTTACCTCACTGATGTGTTTGAACAATTAAACACATTAAATGTGTCTGTGCAGGGGAGGAGGCACAACATTTTTGAACAGTATGACAAATTCAATGCTTTCAAAAAAATATCTCCTTGTGGGCATATTTCTAAAAACCAACTCGACATGTTCCCCAAAGCCTGTCATGAGGGACAGCAACTGGACGCGGCAGGAAAAAATGTAATGAGGAAAACGATTACGACACATCTGAATAAACTTCTTGAACGGTTTAATGACTATTTTCCAGAGAAACAGAGGGATGATGACTGGATACGCAACCCATTTGGAATTGACATGGAAAGTGTCACATTGCCAAGCAACAAAGAGAGTCAGCTGGTGGAGCTACCATGTGACCGCACGCTAAAAAAGAAATTCATGGAGGTAAGCCTCTCCCATTTCTGGTGCAGCACTGTGATGAGCGAGTATCCTTGTTTTGCCACTCGAGCAGTAAAAATCCTGCTACCATTCAGCATTACCTATCTCTGTGAGTGTGGATTCTCAGCTCTGGTTCATCTGAAGACAAAACACAGAAACAGACTGGACATTGAGCATGACCTCAGAGTTGCTTTGTCTATTGTAACTCCAGAATTTTAGACTCTTGCCCAGTTCTCTCATTAATTCCTCCAAACTCAGGTCTATAATGTCAGTGTTACACCTAAGGTTGAAGTGAGTGATGCTTAATTTTCTTCAAAGCACAATGTTTTCACCATTTACATACTGATAAGGTAATCAGAAGAAAATTTAATTTAGTATACTTGAATCTTTTTGAACTTCACTCTTTATTTAATTTATTTCTCTTTGTTAAAAAAAGCTGCTAATGAAGAAACAGATTTTTTTCTATAACAACAACAACAACATTTATTTATATAGCACATTTTCATACAAACAGTAGCTTAAAGTGCTTTACATAATAAAGAATAGAAAAATAAAAAACACAATATGAAAACAAAATAAATCAGCATTAATTAACATCGAATAAGAGTAAGGTCCAATGGCCAGGAGGGACAGAAAAAACAAAAAAAAAACTCCAGACGGCTGGAGAAAAAAATAAAATCTGTAGGGATTCCAGACCATTAGACTGCCCAGTCCCCTCTGGGCATTCTACCTAACATAAATGAAACAGTCCTCTTTGGATTTAGGGTTCTCACGGAAGGACTTGATGATGATGGTCACGTAGACTTCTGCCTTTTAATCCATCCATCATTGTTGGAGCATCATGAAGCTTTGAGTAGGTGGTGGTGGCGCAGGCCACCACCACAAAGAAACCGGAAAAAGAAACAGAAGAGAGAGTAGGGGTCAGTATGGATTTTAGAGCCACCATGAATAGCTATTATGAAGAATTGAACATCAGGATAAAGTTAAATTAAGTTAAATTGAAGTGATAAAAAGGCCATGTTAAAGTAATATGTTTTCAGCAGTGTTTTAAAGTGTTCTACTGAACTAGCCTGGCGAATTCCTATTGGCAGGCTATTCCAGATTTTAGGTGCATAGCAGCAGAAGGCCGCTTCACCACTTCTTTTAAGCTTTGTTCTTGGAATTCTAAGGAGACACTCATTTGAGGATCTAAGGTTACGATTTGGAATATAGGGTGTCAGACATTCCGATATATAAGATAGGGCGAGATTGTTTAAGGCTTTATAAACCATAAGCAGAATTTTAAAGTCAATCCTGAATGACACAGGTAACCAGTGTAGTGACATTAAAACTGGAGAAATGTGTTCGGATTTTCTTTTCCTAGTTAGGATTCTAGCAGCTGCATTCTGCACTAGTTGCAAACGATTTATGTCTTTTTTGGGTAGTCCTGAGAGGAGTGCGTTACAGTAACAGTAAACAAATGCGTGAACTAATTTCTCAGCATCTTTCAAAGATATAAGAGGTCTAACTTTTGCTATGTTTCTTAGGTGAAAAAATGCTGTCCTAGTGATCTGATTAATATGCAATTTAAAATTCAGATTACAGTCAACAATTACCCCTAAGCTTTTTACCTCCGTCTTGACTTTTAATCCTAATATATCCAGTTTATTTCTAATAGCCTCATTGTATCCATTATTGCCAATCACTAAGATTTCCATTTTCTCTTTATTTAACTTGAGAAAGTTACTATTCATCCATTCTGAGGTACAAGTCAGACATTGTGTTAGTGAATCAAGAGAATCGGGGTCATCAGGTGCTATTGATAAATACAGCTGTGTGTCATCAGCATAGCTGTGGTAGCTCACGTTGTGCCCTGAGATAATCTGACCCAACGGAAGCATATAGATTGAGAATAACAGCGGACCCAGGATAGTGCCTTGTGGAACACCATATAGAATATCATGTGTCTTTGAGTTGTAATTACCACAACTAACAAAGAATTTTCTCCCTGTCAGGTAGGTTTCAAACCAATTTAAGACACTGCCAGAGAGGCCCACCCATTGACTAAGGCGATTTCTAAGAATATTATGATAAATGGTGTCAAATGCGGCACTCAGATCTAAGAGGATGAGAACAGATAAATGGCCTCTGTCTGCATTCACTCGCAAATCATTTACTACTTTAACGAGTGCAGTTTCTGTGCTGTGATTTGTTCTAAAACCTGACTGAAATTTATCAAGAATAGCATGTTTATTGAGGTGGTCATTTAAGTGCATAATGGCTGCCTTCTCCAGAACTTTACTTAAGAAAGGCAGGTTAGAGATGGGTCTAAAATTTTCAAGAGCCGAGGGGTCAAGATTATGTTTCTTAAGAAGGGGTTTAACTACAGCAGTCTTAAGACAGTCTGGGAAGACCTCCGTATCTAATGATGAATTTACTATGTCAAGAACATTATCAATTAGTATGCCCGATACTTCTTTGAAAAGCCTTGTCGGTACTGGGTCAAGGACGCAGGTGGAGGATTTTAATTGAGATATTATTTTTTGTAAATCGGGTAAATCTATCCTAGTGAAAGAGTTTAATTTGTTTATAACAGAATGCTGGGGTTTAGGAGGATCCTTAGTGTTGGAGGGATATACTATGTTATTTCTAATATCATTAATTTTTTGATTGAAAAATACAGCGATAGCCTCACAGGTTATGCTGGAAGTACTTAGGAGGCATTCCTTTGAGCTAACTGGGTTTATTAGGCAATCAATTGTAGAAAATTAGACTCTGGGATTACTAGCATTGTTATTTATAATCTTAGAGAAATAGAAGCGCCTCTCAAGACGGACAGTGTTATTGTATTCTGTTATTTTAACTTTTAATATTTCATAGTGGATAGTAAGTTTAGTCTTCCTCCATTTATGCTCAGCTCTGCAGCATGTTCTCTTTAAATCAGACACTCTTTGGGTCTTCCATGGTATAACAATGCTAGAAGATTTTTTCACTGTCTTTTCAGGTGCAACTATGTCAACAGCAGCTCTCACTTTAGTATTAAATCTTTCCACCTTACTATTTACATTATCCTCGCTATTATAGTTGGCACTATAAACGGACTGATTGCTTAGAATGTTTGTAAGTTTTAAAGCTGCTGCTGAGTCAAAGAAGCATTTTTTAACAATATGCTTCTCATCGGTGTTTTTTATCATTATTTCTATATTAAAAAGTAGAAGAAAATGGTCTGATAGACCAATATCAATGATCTGCTTTATATCAACTTTCAGTCCTTTAGTAATCACTAAGTCTAACGTATGACCTGCTTTATGTGTAGGCTGATTTACGAGCTGCCTCAAATCAAAAGAATCCAGGAGGTTCATAAATTCTTTTACTTTTAGATCACACTGATTATCTATATGAAAATTAAAGTCGCCAACTATTAGGAGTGTGTCATAGTTAGTAATTAAAATTGACATTAAGTCAGAGAATTCCTCAAATAAAGACGCGTTGAATTTTGGAGGTCTATACACGGATAATACTAGAACTTGAGAATCTCCATGGATAACAACGGCGAGATACTCAAAGGACTTGAACTTACCAAAACTGACATCTTTACATTTTAACCGGCTCGAGTAAATGTTTGCCAAGCCGCCCCCCTTTTTCCCTGGTGGTCTGCACGAGTAAAACTGTAATCTGGATGCGCAGATTCGATTAAAACAGCCGCGCCGTCTGAGTTAAGCCACGTTTCACTTAGTGCAATAAAATCTATTTTTTTATCACTAATAAGATCGTTGATAAAAAACGTTTTGTTGGTTAAAGCTCTAACATTTAATAGTGCCATATTTAATGTTTCGGAGGTGCAGAGATGAATACTATGTGCGTTATTGATATTTGGAATAGGAACTAAATTATTTTTATTAGCGCCGCTCTGTGTGTATTTTTTGCTTAATCTGTGATCTGTTTTTATAGTTTTAATATATTGTTCCTCTAAAATAGTAATTTTAATTAGATTGTTGGAGTTTATGCCGTATTTCCTAGATTTTCTACATGCATTGAGATTGCTTATTACAGTATTAATGTTGTGCACTTCAACTGAAGATTCTATTAAACACTTATCATGTCCTAGCACAACAGTATCATTTCGGAAGGGGTTAAGAGCAGAGATAGATAGTCAAGATAAATGAATTACCTTCGATATGTTTTCGGAGAGGACCCGGGCGCCGAAACTGTTCGGATGGAGGCCATCTCGCTTGAAGAAACGCGGCCTTTCCAAAAAAACATTCCAATTGTTGATGAAACCGACGTCTTTCTTCTTGCAGAAACCCTGTAGCCAGTTCAATCCTAGCAGACGACTGTAGTACTCGGATCGTCTGACGAGAGGTAGTTGACCCAAAACGAAGATCTTTGCCGATGGGGTCCTCTCCTTCGTGTCTTTAATCAAAGCTGCGAAGTCAGCCTTGAGGATTTCTGATTGTCTGTGCCTTATATCGTTTACGCCGGCATGCAAAACGATTGCTCCAACTGCCCTATCCTTGTGCTTCTCGTAGACTGCTGGTGCATGTCTCATCACATCTCGGACACGAGCACCGGGAAAACAAGAAACAAACAATTTTCCATTAGGGCATGCGACATTAAGGTTTCTAACAATAGAATCACCTACCACTATTACATCACCAGGGGCTGAAGGCGAACTGGGGATGCGGAGAGGGTCAAACCGGTTCTGAGATAGGATGCTCGCCTGTGCCGATGGAGGTGCTCTGGCCTTGAACCCCTGCCTGCATAGCTGAAATCCACCGAGGTCATCAGCGGTGTCGCTCCTATGAGACGCGGGGGTGAGGTCGGCACAACGCGGGGTTGATGTTTCGCCGGTTACAGATGGCGAGGACGGTTTATCCAGCAGCCGGGCATTCAGATCTCTAAGGTATCTCTGTCGGGACAGGAGTTTCTGAATGTGTTCGTCGAGTGCCTGGAGTTCTTCAACTACTATAGTGCAGTGTTGGTTGTCATAGATTCAATGAGTGAGGATTCTCTAGTACAACTGCATAATTTGAGTTTTTTTGTAAATACTTCTCAGTAGTTGCACTTTATTATTTCATATTTGTGCATGAAAGCATTGTTGAGTCTGTTAAAACAGTTACTGAAGAGTTTTAAACTGTAGTACTGAAGAGTTTTGGTTTTAATTGAAATGCAGCTAATTGAGTGTGAAAGGGAATATTTTCCTCTCTGGCATCACCACTTGCTGGTCATTTTGGTTTATCATTAGGTTTATCAGTTTTTTTGTGTTGGCATACTATGATATTCTATTCTACTATCTCAGGTTCAAACTGCACCATCTTTTCATTCAATACATTTGAGAAGTTGAAACTTTTGGGTTGCGGCTTGTCATTAAGGGGTGGTGGTGGGTCCCAAAGCCAGACCAGTTGAGGACCACTGTACTAGACCAACCTACATCTGTCCATCGATCTGGTTTTCTTCTCCACTTTTTATTACCTCCTGTTTCCTAAACTTATTTTAGTAGTGTTATTTACATATCTCCAACAATTTGTCTGTGTCCTCCTATCCCAAGCTAATTATCCGAGTTCCTTAGTCTCCTTACCCTTCTCTCAAGTTTATCTTTCAGGGTCTTTTGACAGTTTACAGAACTTCTTTCTCTTGTGACTGCAGTGGTCCTCATTATCAAATTGCACCCATGCACTACATTTTGCCATCTTCGATTTGTACCATTTCTATAAATACACCAACTGATAAAGCAGTTAGGAACTTCTTTATATTCTTCAACAATATTATCAAACCTCTGTAATACAAATAAGGGTCGTGGAGAGCTGGAACTATTATATAACTATTGGCAATGTTATACTGTACAGCAATGCATTGTTGTTATGCTACAGTTCATATTAAATGCATATATTTTTTATAAAATAACTGGATGTAGGCCATCGGCTCAAAGTTATAAATTCATGATAAATTTATGTTGTCAATATTTTATAAAGAGTATTTTAAATAATCCATCAAAGTCTTGCAGTCAGGCTTTGATTTCCCACCTACATTTCCCCCGTTCCACTAGAGGGCAGGATATGGTTTTTCAGTACATAATTATAAATTAAAAAATAAAAACAGATCTTATAGTGGTATTGTATAGATAATTAACATTTTAAAGAAGGTAGTAATTTAAAAATGTATTGTTTAATTGTAGTTAGATTTTTATTGTGGATAAAAGTGCTGTATACTCAGCAGTAGATGTCAGAGAAACAAGTTGAACAGTCCAGGTACTTTATTATTAATTATAGCTTCTTCTCTTATCTGGCATCTTCAAGGGTTAGGGTTAATCTCCTTAGAAGATTTTTGTCTTTGCAGGAGTCCCACTAAAGAAGTCATATCACTGCTATCGACCAATGACATTTCCTCATCTCCTGAAAGCCATAGCATTACTGAAGCCACATCCTGTAATGTGAGTAAAGGCTGCCAGCTGTTAAGTGAACTGACAGTGAGCTGAGCGATATAAAGTAAAGTAAAACAAACCACATTGTAATTCCATAAAATAAAATCTCACTGTGTTGTTTGCAAAAAAGTCTGGCTTTAAATTTTTACCTTGGCTACCTCTGAAGATCTAAAATGCAATCAGGCAACATAGAAGCCATTGTAAAATCTCTACTAGATTTACTAGTTTTGTGGCAATTATAAGCACATCTGTCTGTGAAATTCTACTAGCAATTGTGTAATACAGCCACATACTTCATGTTCCTATGATTTCTAACAGTTCCCGTACAACTGAGTCTACATGAGGGATTATTCACCTGGAGCAGGGGTCCCCAACTTCGGTCCTGGAGGGCTGCAGTGGCTGCAGGTTTTCATTCCAGCCCTTTTCTTAATTAGAGGCCTGTTTTTGCTCCTAATTAACTTATTTTGAATTAATTTTAATTGACTTGTTTTTTTAAGATTTGTTCCCCTAAATTTCTTCATTGTTCCTCAGAATTGTTTCATTTCTTTCCTTAAATGGCACCCAAACAGAAATGAAATGTGAAGTGAGTGAGCCAACAGAAGACCAGCTAAGTCAGGGCCTCAAACTCCAACCAATTTCACTCCAACCAGTTGCTTAATTAGGCTCTGATTTTCTTAGTTAATGAAATGCTTTCTTTAGTTCCATGTCTTGCTGCTGCTCTCATTGTGCAATAGCCTACATTTCTGAAACTGTTGATTTTCTCTTTTCTAAGAGCACTGTTAAAATGTTTTGAGGACCTGAGCAGATCAACTTTCCTGAGACCTTCACCTTTCTTTATTTTCAGATATTGTATGACAGACACAGTTTGCTGGTCATGTTTTGGCTCATTTTGTATCTCATTATTGTTTGGCTGTTAATTAAGGAAAAAGAGACAATTAAGGGGTCTGAGTCCATCCATCCATCTATTGTCCAACCCGCAATATCCTAACTACAGGGTCACGGGGGGTCTGCTGGAGCCAATCCCAGCCAACATAGAGGGGAATAAATCCCGGGCAGGGCACACACATACCAGGGACAATTTAAGATCGCCAATGCACCTAACGTGCATGTCTTTGGACTGTGGGAGAACATGCAAACTCCACACAGGGAGAACCCGGGAAGTGCACCCGGGTCTCCTAACTGCGAGGCAGCAGCGCTACCCACTGCTCCACCATGCCGCCCTGGGTCTGAGTCTTCCAGAGCAAATCAAATACAATTAATTCAAAAAAAGTCAATTAGCAGCAAAAACAGGTCACTAATTATGAAAAGGGTGAGAATGAAAACCTGCAGCCACTGCGGTCCTCCAGAACTGGAGTTGGGGTCCCCTGACTTACAGGCAGTCAGCAGTGATAAACTGTGAAGTGTAAAGAAGCATCAAAGTGTTACTACAAAAAATCATTGAAACCTGTGAAAATGTGGCAAGTATTTTTAGACAGGGTTGGTCTTATATGCAAGCTTTAAGAACTGAAAATGCATATATTGTTTCTTGGAATAAAGTGCAAAGCTAAACATATAAAGATGTTAAATGGTACCTTGTTTCATTTAGGTTATTTTATTATTTCAATCCCAGTCTTTAATGTTCTGCTTGTACTATTTTATTTAGTACATATGTTACTGTGTCTGCCTTAGTAGAAAATTGGATTGCTCTCATGTCAGCAGTGCTCCTTTGAATTCAGCTGCAGGAAGGGAACGTGTAGGATGGGGAGTGAGAAAGTACAGACAAGAAAAAAGAGGAGGTTGGAACACTGGGGCCACTCTTCAATTATTTATTTGTAAAAGATATATCTATCATCAAAGCAAAAGATAAAAGGGTACTCATGGTTTGCAGCCACTTGTGCCAGTAAATACATGGCACCATCACCTACTACTGCCACTGTGGATACTGCTTATCTCTGTGAGTGTTTAATCTTCAGTTATTTAGCTAACAAAATCATTTGGTTAGATGATTGATATGGTATCAGTTAGCTATGTTTAAGGACTCATTTTATATATTTCATCTGTTGATTATAGTATTTTTTCAGCATCTACAACATCTACTAATTGGTGTACATGAATTACAAATATAAAACAGAAAATAATCCATTGCATGAGTATTCACCTTCTTTAACATGACAGCTAAATCATCAGTGGTGCAGCCAATTGGTTTTAGAAGTCGCATAATTAGTTCAATGGAGATCACCTGTCTGTAGTCAAGAGGCTTCAGGTTATTGTAGTATAAATGCACCACAAGCTGGAAGGGCCATCTTGTGGTGAGACAGTATTGTAGCCTAACCTGCACAACTAAGACATAAAAATGCCTCGAGCGACTCTGTATAAAGGTGGTTGAAAAAAATAGAACATGATGGAGACAAGAAAACACTGAGTCCAGTTAAACAAGTCATTAAGAAATTTAAATAGTATGGTACATCTGTAAATCTGCCTAGAGCAGGCTTTCAGCAAAAACTGACTGATCATGTAAGATGACGAGTGAAGAAGGCCACCAGGAGACCCATGGGAACTTGGAAGGCGTTACAAGCTATAGGGGCTGAGATTGGAGAGACTGTGCAGCCTGGGTGCTTCACCAGCCTCATCTTTATGGGAGAGTGACAGAGAAGGCCACTGTTAAAAAGAACATAGATGACATCTTGGCAAATGTTTGCCAGAATGCATATGGGAGACTGTAAACTCAGCTGGAATAAGCTTCTGTGGTGTAATGAGACCAAAATTGAGCTTTTTGGCCATCAGACTAAATGCCATGTTATGCTGCATATTATCAAAAAAACACCATCCCAACCGTGAAGCATGGTGGTGGTAGCATCAGGCCCTGGAAAGCTTGTGATGATAGAGGATAAAGTGAATAGAGAAAAATACAGGAGGAAAACCTGGTGCAGTTTCTCAAGAATCCTAAACCTTGAGATAAAGCATTAATGTCCTGGAGTGGTGACTCCAAATCTGAATCCAATTGTGACTGTGAGACAAGACTTGAACAAGGCTGTTCCCTTACAAGGGGCGGCACGGTGGCGCAGTGGTAGCGCTGCTGCCTCGCAGTTAGGAGACCTGGGTTCGCTTCCCGGGTCCTCCCTGCGTGGAGTTTGCATGTTCTCCCCGTGTCTGCGTGGGTTTCCTCCGGGCGCTCCGGTTTCCTCCCACAGTCCAAAGACATGCAGGTTAGGTGCATTGGTGATTCTAAATTGGCCGTAGTGTGGGTGTGTTTGTGTGTGTCCTGCGGTGGGTTGGCACCCTGCCCAGGATTGGTTCCTGCCTTGTGCCCTGTGTTGGCTGGGATTGGCTCCAGCAGACCCCCGTGACCCTGTTCAGATTCAGCGGGTTGGATAATGGATGGATGGATGGATGTTCCCTTACAATCCGCTTACAATCTCATAAAGCTTGAGTAGTTTAGCAAAGAAGAATGAGGAAAAATGGTAGTGTCCAGAATCACAAAGCTGAATGAGAACTGTCTACACAGACTAAATAGTGTGATGGCTGCCAAAGGTGCATCTACCGATTACTGACTTAAGAGGGTGAATGTTTATGTGCTCAGTTATTTGGTGTTTTATATTTGTGACTAATTTCGACCATTTTACAAAGATCTGTTCTAAGTTTTAAATTAAAGACATGTCAAAATGTCAAAGACAAACTAAATCCCTTGTGGTTCAATATTGTATAACAATGAAATGTAAAAACGTCCAAGGGGTGAACACATTTTATAGGTACTATATGTATACTATATATATAGGCACTATATTAAGCACTTTGAGCTACATTTTTTTGTATGAAAATGTGCTATATAAATAAATGTTGTTGTTGTTGTTATATGTAGTGTGTATGTAAGCTGTCTTTTATATTTCTGTAATGCAAAGAGTTAGACCATGGACATGTGGAGTCTTACCTGACCGGACCAGTAGGTGAGAGATTGAGGCACACACCAAAAGAATGTTCTTAAAAACACAGCTCCTAATTTGTCAGGTATTCACAAAACAGTATCAAAGTATCAAGCAGTTATTCACACAGTTTACTGCTATGACACAATTAAAAGTACATATAGGCAAAAACAAGCACAACTGACTATGTACAATATTTACAGTGGCTCTAAATCAAACAGTGCAAACAAAAACAAAAACAATTAAAGGGTCTTCTTTCTCCTTCAATAAATATACTGTAGTTCGGGGAGAATGTAAAGAAACAAAATAAATCAAAAAAGTGAAAAATAGGCATAAAAATTAAAGCTCATCAGCAACCCCAAATTGCTTCCAAAAATACCAAACCATCGAGGTGAATGTATCTATCCATACTATATACATAATATAAATATACTATGGATATGCTGTAGTATATAGTACATATTATATATAGATACTATATATAATAATATATTTACCTTGCACCCCATGCTAGCTGGAAGAGGCTCCAGCCCCACAGTAACTTTATATATATAGTACACACTGTAAATTTACAGAACAGCACTATTTTACTCACTGCTGGGGTTAAGACCTGTTTTTAAGCAGACTTGTGGCATTCCAGTGGTCTCATTTATAAAACTTTGCATGGTTTCGAGTGGTGTGAAAATATGCATACATTAACAATTATAAAAATGTGCATACCAGAGAAAATCTGAATTATAAAACCTGGAACCCAGGAATATGCATATTTCTATGTAATCTACCTTTATAAATCACAATTACATTGTAAATGCACATATGTGATTCTTGCCATCCTGAAAGAAAAATATATGGAATATGCTGATGAGCCTCATGCATATACAGTTATGACACAGCCGACATTAATTGGCAGGTGGAACAACCTCCCACCCGATGCATCCTGCTGCTACTGCTGCCACTTGCATTTGAGGAGCTCTATGGTGCACTCAACACTGCATTGCAGTACCTCTCCCCTGCCCTGTGGGGTTCAGATAAAGGCACCATCACCTGTCACCTGGCATATATAATGACATGGTTGATGACTTGAACACTGATGGTTCAACAAGCCAGGCAACAAGACAACAGCACCCAACTTAGGATAGTCTGCTTTTCTAATTCCAGGGCCAACTCAGCACATAGTTCAAAGACAGTGACTCTTGAAAATCTAAATTGGCTCACAGGCCAGTCATCATCATTAACAAAAATATTTAACCAGTCCCTAAAAGCTTGTTCCTTTCGTATATGACCATTTGCAAAGTTTTTAAACAGTGCCACACATGCCATACGAGGGGCAGGCAAAAAGTTCCCGGAATTGTGATATAACGGAAGAGTGAGAGATCAAATTGCACACACATTGTTATCGAGGTGAGCGCACCACGTCTATAGACCAGTTCCAACAGGTCTTAATTGGTTTTGGCATGTACTATTGTTTTAATTACCGTTACGTGTGCATAGTCATTTGATGCAATGCTGTAGTTTGAACAATCAAGTTCATGTGCAAAGTTAAGAAATCAACTTCAGATACACTATGTTTGACTGCTCATCATATTGTTTCAAAGTATTAGATAGATAGATAGATAGATAGATAGAATTGGGGCATCAATAAGCTATAGCACATGATATTTATAGCTTTCTGTATGCAGGGAGTGCATTGTACCTGTGTTTTAGAACATATTCACAGAATACATATATATGTGTAATATACAGAATCTACTGTTGCAAACATTTTTAATTACAATTTTAATGCTGTAACATAAGTAAACAGCAGTATCCAAATATCTTAAGCTAAGCTCAGCCAGTCCACAGCAAATCATAAAAAAAAATATTTTTTTAAAAATACAAACAGAAATAATTACTTCATTTTGTATAACATTTCCCCAAGAGAGGGAGTGCTTTAAAAAGAGTGGTGAGTGAAAGGTACCTCAGCAACAACTAAAAAGTCAATAATATTGATAACATAACAGCATCCACATGGCTTTATTCTGAGTTTATTAATTCTCCACTGTTGTTACTATTTATAATGGAAGTAAATCAATTTGAGAAAAAGAGAAAATAAGCAAAGAAAAGCTAGTCAATAACATCATATTACAAAAGAGTTTGTCTTGCTTGTTTTAGAAGAGTCCAGAACTTCTTCCACTTGGCAAATTTATTTGTCATCTTTTATTTTTTTTCTTAGCCATAAAGTATTCTTCTTCATTTATTTTTTATACCTAATTTGCACTTTGCATTTGTCCAATCAACACAAATCAACAGAAGTGCATTTTTCAAGGTTGCTAAAGGTAAGTAAACCCCAGGATTCAAAACCAGGTGTTGTCCCCTGTGGCAGGAATAACTTCATTCAAGTATTTCTGCCTGCCAGTCATTAGGGTCACCTGGGACTGGTCTTTGAACTTATTCACATATTAGTGCTACAATGAAATGGTGTTTAGACCTATCAAGTACAAGCAGCACTATTTCAATGGGCTTTAAATCTGAATCTTCATTGAGCTATTTTAAGAAACCTTTCAATTTCTTATTTTTGAAACATTTCTTTTTAGATTTGTTTGAGTGTTTTTTTTTCTGTGGCAAAGTTACAGTTCAACATCAAGTAACAGAAAGATGACTGCACATTCCAGTATTTTTTGTGAAATGCATTGTTGAGTCAATGCGAAAAAGCATCACTGGCTGTGAAACCGAAAAGTAGTCCAATATAATATAGTGTTATCATTTGGGCAAAGCTATGGCCATAAAAACACCAGCCTGACCTGTCCAGTCATGAAGGATTCTTCTGCATCATCTGCTTAATGTTTATTAGACTTGATTGTTGTTGTCAGGGTCTTTCTGAACATCCATAGGTGAATAATGTTTTAAATTGCAGTTACAATTATCCAATTTCTGTTACTGCCTCACATTCCTCTCTTCAGTAACTTGGTTCACTTTACCAAGATGCTTATATCTCAATTTGTGAAGCAGCAAAGAAGAATGCAAATATTTCCATAAAGCCCTAACGCTTACTATAAGCACAAAGTGGTGGATCAAAATGACTCCTCACCATCTCCTGAAACCATTGCAGGCTTTTGTATATAATATGCAGAAATGGTAAATCAGAAAGAATTTTCCTGGCCATCAGCTCTGTCTATTGAGGACAACAGTGAACAATATAGCCTGCTTTTTCCTCACACTGGCATATGAAGTACAACTTGGCTGATATTACAGAGCAAGAGAATGGCCACTTCTCTAAAAATGCACACTAACCAAGAAAATCACGTGCATGAGTGTGAGTTACTAGACTCGCTTTATTATGATGCAGTGCTTTTCTAAGTCTTTCTGTTGTCTCCAGTTCATAATGTCAGACTCAGTTTAATGACAGGCAGGAATCACATTAAAACAGGAAAACTTTTATTATAGATTTTTGGAACATTCAGATGAAATATAAGAACATATGGAAGGTACACTATAATTAACAACTATTTAATAAGCATCTTCTCTATCTCACAAATGTGTATATTTCATGCATAGCTTGATTCGGCATCACAGGCTACCCATATTTTGATCCCATATTTTGCAGGCTTGTTAGGCATGTACTGCTGGAAAGGACAACACCCACTGAATGGAAGGTGTTCATCCACTGTAACATAAGGACCTCCCTAATTGGCTAGTTTGCCTGATTCACATCAGTCATGCCTGGTATCATAGTTAACAAAATATTGGCCTGCCATTCTCTTCATTCCATAGCCCTGGAGATCACTTCTCCATTTGAGCTGTACACACCATCTAACATCAGCAGTCCAGTATAGGCATGCAAGCCAATATGATCCATTGGCTTCCAGTTCTTGTGAAACATACAACTGCCCTCCAAAGTTGGTCATGTCCAATATAATTTTCTTAAATGGTTTTGTGAATCAATAGTGATTTTATGTCATGGGCTCTACTGACAGCAAATAATGTAGGCCCTGGAACCATTATGATTACATTGGAAGCTGAAGGTCTGTCTGCTGTTCCAGTGGTGGTGGCGACCATTCTAAACCAGCATTTTTAGACTTTCATGGCCCCACTGCCTTTGATAGTTGCTATGTTCCACTGTTTTAAGCTGTTGGAGGACAGGTTGTGGCAGACTGATCCTCTGACACCTCAGCACTTAAAGAACATTGAAAATCTGGATCTTCAATTATACTGTCCTCTGTATCTGAAGCATTCTCTACCTCTGAAACACACTCCTAAATTTAACTGTCACAGTTCCACATCTGTGTTGAACTGTTGAAATCTTCTTGAGCTGTCAGTCTTTTGAAGCTCATTTTATTACGTCTAAGAAGGTTCTCAGTTATCCAAGAGATTTCTTAAGTTGTAAAGTCAGGTGAGTAGTCCACCAACATAATGGGAAGATGCACATCACTAAACTGAAGGAGTGGATTACATCACTACCTGTCTGCAAGATACAATGCAGTCTAATCAGCCATTCCCATGCTCATCAAAAAGAATCTTACAGTTTTTTTCACAAAAGCCGGATGACCACATACCACCGTTAATGGTCCAGGCAGATATTTTTGTTTTGGGTATGGGTACATTTCTCTCCCACATCTTTGTATAGAATTCTTCACAGATTTTCTCCAACACATTAGGATGACCACAGTTCACATATGAGATCATGACCCTAAATAATGAAAAGTTTAAGAATTTCAGGAAGAACAAAAAAAGCAACAGTACAGAGTGCTACCTGAGCTTGCTGCTCACCCTGACTCTGCAGAAACAGCATGGGCATCTGCATACTTTAACTAGCTCCTAAACTGGAATGAAAACACCTTTGTGATGAAGAAAATAAAAAGGCAAATAAATAAATAAACAGGAGCACAAAACAAGAAAAAAATCCTCAAAAATTATAGAGAATTTAATGTGCTTAGACAATAAGGCAATCTCAAGAAAACACATATGACCATATGATTAGGCATGGCACGATGTTGATGGCCGACCAGATCAAGCTCTGTCAGTTACACTTTAAACCTTTCTACCCATTCATAAACTTTTCCCTGAGTCATGCCATTTTCACTTCTGTACTGAGCCAACATCCTTCATGAAATTTCCGCAGGTTTCACTCCCTCCATCCAAAAAAATCTCATGATGGCAAATTGTTCAGCAATGGTGCAATCCTGCCGTGAAGCATCCATGTTTATTTGATCTTGGCTTCAACCAGATTAATGGTAGAGTGCTGTGCTGTATGTGTTCAAACTACCCATAATTCAGCTTCTGTTTTTCAAATTTTTTACTTTTTGATATGCTTTCATATTATTATGCATGTGACTCATCATTTAGCTGGTTTGGCTGCATTTCCCTACTTGGTAAAGGGTGTTATCATTTTCCAATTTCTCCAAAATATTGCGTACTCATGGATCAGAGTTGCTGTAAATATACGCATGTTCCCCCACCAAGTTTTCTTTTATAAATCCCAGCATTTCCTTGGGAAGTTGCATAATTAAAGTTTATAAAGGAAGCCCCTTGTCATCCACCATAAGTCTTTCATGAATATGTGGAGAACATGCAAACTCCCCACAGGACTCCTGCTACTTGTAATTTAACTAAATGAAAAAGAATTTCAAAGCAAATAAATCAAAGAAATGTCCATGGAACATGGCAAAGAGGAAAGCTAAACTTTACTTTGAATATTTCGCACAGAAAATAAATCCCTGAAGGCCCTGAAAAAGTAAAGTCTTATACATTTAACATAGACCAACTAGCCACATAGCATCTTCCTGGATATTCTTCTTTACTGGGCTATTGTATATTGTTTTGATGGAATTATGCGACAGTTTGAATCTGGAAGGGGTTGAATAAGAATAAATTGAACTACTATTAATAATAACTTATTCATTTAAGTAGGAAACTTTTTGAAAGATAATTTGTCAGTAGGTTTTCTTTAAAGTAAAATTGAGGCAATTTACTTTTGCTTAAGGCAGATCAGCTTTTACCTTAAACATTTAATAATAGTTTCCAGTGAGAAGTATCTTAAGAACTATATATTTAGAATCAGATGCTGTTTGAACAAATTTCATTAATTGATAGGTAACTGAGGATTTTAATTACATTGTTGTGTGAATTTTGTTTTTATGTTAAGAACATAAGAACTTGTACAACACAAGGTGACCATTTAGTCCATCAAGCCTGTTTGTTTAGCTGATAAGTAAGCTGTCCCAATATCTCATCCAGATTCTTTTCAAAGGTTATCAAGGTTTCTGCCTTAGCTACACATCTCAGTAGTTTGTTCCAGACACCCACAACTCTTTGCGTAAAGAGCTACTTCCTGGTTTCAGTCATAAATGCTCTTCCTTTAATTTCTACTGGTGTCCTCAAGTACGTGATTCACTTTCTAGCTGAGAAAATTCTGATGGATCTATTTTATAAATGCTTTTGAGGATTTTAAAGACCTGGATTAGGATTAAGACAGTTTTAATTCTCAGAGTCTGTCAGAGTAGGACACGTCCTTAAGTCCTGGGATGCAATTGGTTACTCTCCTCTGCAATGCTTCAAGTGCTGCTATGCCAGTTTTGTAGCTTGGGGAACAGAATTGCACACAATACTCCCGATGCTGTCTCACTAATGCATTATATAGTCTATGTATATTATCCCTTGATTTATATTCAACGGTTTTTATGATATAACCTAATATTTTATTTTCCTTTTAATCACTTCTGTACATTGCTTAGATAATGAAAATTCTGCGTCAGCATAAATCCTTTCCAGAGGTTGCTTCCTGTAGAACAGTGTCTCCCACCTTGTATTTATAACTGACGTTCCTTTTATCGTCTGTAAAACTTTGCCCTTCTCTGCATTAATATGCATTTTGTTCACCCAGTTCTGAAGCATTACCCAGTATTTTTCAATTATTTTTGTTGCCTCCTCAGTGTCTACCATTCCATCAATAAATTTCACAAGTTCACTAAACTATACTGGAATCAATGTCATTAACATACCTGTAAATCAGAAAAAGTAATGGTCCAAGGACTCCGCTGATGATGTTATTCCACATGGAGCATTCTTCTCCTACTGTCAGTTACCCTATTTGAGATTCAAATTTGTAGGTTACCTCTGATGCTTTCTGCTACTAATTTTAGAGTTGACTATATCAAAGGCTTTTTGAAAGTCTAGGTAAATTATGCTGTATTCTTTGTTTCTGTCAACTATTCCAGTTACCATTTCAAAAAAATCTAAAAGATTGGTTTGGCAGACTCTTGGCTGGCTGTTATTAAGTACTAGCTGTGTCAGCCCGTGCTGTAAAAAGCCTGGGGTCCTAGAAACTGTTGAAATCGTCAGAAAAAAAATTGAAATGTAGAGATGTCAGGTGATTGAAAGGAACTACTCTGGGCATCTCTCTCCTAGGAGGATTCATTTTGCCGACGTGCTTGCAGCACTTGTGCATTAACGGCGGGGGGAAAAGTAAAAGGGATACCGTTTTTCCGATGTCAGCGGCTAAGCGACTTTGTCTTTTTTCTGAGGTTTCGTTTTGCTGACGTGCTGGCCCTGCTTGTTTTATTAATGGCTAAGCGAGTTTTCTGTTTCCTCGGAAGTGGAGCCCTTACCTCGACCCCACCACTCACTTCCGGGCCAGACAGACACACATACTTCAACACGTAGATGTTTATATATAAGGTTATATTTTCATATAGAAACTTTTCTATTTTACTTTTCCTTTTATTGCTTATTATAATTTCCATAATTTTGCATGATAGAGAAGTAAGACGTATTGGTCTGTACTTACCAGGATCCATTTTGGTCTCTCTTCTTGAAGATTAGAGTCACATTTGCATCTTTACAGTCCTTATGCACTACTTTTTTCTCAATTGACTGCTCAAATCTGTCTAAGGGTTTTTAAATAGCTTTTTTTATTTCTTTCAAAGCAATTAGTAAATTACTGTACCATCAGGTCCAATGGTTTTGTTAGTCTTCAATTTATTAAAGACTTACAGCACATCTGACTCTTTTAGTTTAAAATCCAGGAACTCTGAGCTTGTTTTTACTTCTGCATGGGGCATTCCATTTGTTGTTCTTTTACAAACACTTAACGTGAAATATTTGTTCAGTTCATTTGTTATTCCCTTCTCATTTTTAATTTTTTTTTTTTTTGCTTCCCTAAGGTTTCTTTTATAATCTTTATACTGGAATAATCCTAAAAAAATCCTTGTTATTTGTTTTGGCTTCACTAGCATTTTACTTTCAGGGTTTAAAACTTAATTAAGAGATAGATGAATGAGAGGGTGAATGGACTAGACGTGCCCCCTTTAGTACCACAGTTTGAATGACTTGTAATGTCATTAAATGTTAAGCTTCCTTTGTACGACTTCTACAGAATGATTTCTGTGTACTGCTACTGCGTCTGCAATTAACTGTGGAAATGGGCCCAGTACTGATGATGTTTAAAGAATGTTGACCTCATAATCTCTTATATATATTTCTCTTCTGGTTCGTCCTGTTTCCTCTTCAAACCCGGTCCTGCCCACTTGCAGCCCACACCACATTTCTTGATTCCTATTCGTCCTCTTCCAAACCCTTCCACATGCTGCTGGCGGCCTCCCATACACCTCCATGTCGGTTTTCTCGAGTCCTATTCCTCCTTCGGACTACCGCGTTCCCCGCTCTTCTCTCATGACCCCATTGGTGTGACGTGACCGCCTGATATATAGCCTGACCGCGTGACCTTTCACTTTGGCCATGTCTGCGCCTAGGAGTCTTTTCCGTAGCCTGCTACAGGAAGCTACTCTCTCGACAATTGCCATTGGTTTCGCTCCTTGCTATTTTCGTTATACTGCGACGGTTGTTTCCTAAGCCTTTGTTATAAAATGAACAGCAGTATCTTCTCTGTTGATGGGTTTTTGTACAACATCATCTGTATTCTGGGATCCAGCAACTGCCTGTTCCTATCAGTAGGTTATTTCTTGACACAAATGGTTGACGAAGGCAATGCACTCTCACTACAACATAGGACAGTAGATTTTGTTGCATCACATTGGGGCAGATTTGGAGACGTTCTTCCTGGTATTCTTTCCAGTGCAAGTCGAGTTATCACAACAAGTCATGAGTACTATCAAAACATGGCAATATCTACAGTTTATGGTGGTGAAGCTAAAATTCAAGCTCTTTCCGGTATTAGATATTTCGACTCATTATCTGTCGTCTCCAGCAAAACACCTATTCACAACTACATCTTTAAAGAAGTATTTCTTTCTTCTTGATTTCTGAATTCCTTTCTCACCATTTTCCGTTCCTATTCTTACACTGCCGTATGCTACGGCGGGCGCCCACTAGTTTCTAATATTTAGGCTCTGTAAGAAAGCAAACAGAGGAGGCTCAATAACAAGAAGCCTAAGGTATGTTATTGGCCAATGTCTCCAGATAACATCTGATTTTATGAAGCTGGTGATAGCGCTGATCATAACTAATTCTCTGTTTTATACCAGTGTTTCCTGGGTTTAATCTTGAGTGAGCCTTAGCTTAAGATTTTTTTTTAAACACTTAGGGGGCTCTGCCCCCTGCTTGCTTCACTTGCCCACCCCTGGATTTGGTTTACCAGATATACAATTTAAAGAGATTGTTATTTTCATGGGAATTGTTACATATGCATTATTTTCACTTTTACATTAAAACTTTTATAAAAACAATACTTTTCCTTTATTTCTGGCCCCGGGCATGGTCAAATCTTTATACGTATAACGCTGCTCATGTTGTGAAGGTTGGCTGCTGAACACACTCTAAGGAGATGCAATCGGATCATCTGCTGTCTTTCTGCTGCTGCTGGCGAGCTGCGTGTTCTTTTTTGTCGCTCTGCACGTCAATCATTTCAAAGCCTGTACAGCAGCTGTCCTTTTGCCACTTCGCATCTCTGCCGCTTGCATTGTGGGGTGGGGGGGGGTGTTAGGGGGACTGAATGCATGCTATGGATAAGCGGTCGGATCATCTGCTGGCTTCCTGCTGCTGGCAAGCTGCGTATTCTGCTTGTCGCTTGTCATTGTTTTATGAACTGGGAGTACATGATGTCTGTCTGCCAAAATCATTCCAACATCTGCTTGGTTAGATGTCCGTAAACTTTTTTTAAATGTTGTCTCACTGCCTTGTCTCGCATCACGTTAAAGTGTCTCTCGCGGGACGTCAAATTGTCTTCGCAGGACGTTAAAGTGTCTCTCGCGGGACGTCAAATTGTCTTCCGAGAAGATCATGTCTCGTCTCCCTAGTCTCCCTCCCAGGATTTTTTTTATAATAAAGAGACATTTTTTTCTTACATGTCATTGTGCTTATTGTTTAATTAAGCAATATTTTATTCTTTTCTTATTCTGCATTCAGAAAAGTGCTGTAATGTAAAATTTACATTAATTTACAATTTGAAATATTTATATCTATGCCACAACCTTGAAGGCTTAACACTTTAATACCATTTTTCTTTTAATTCACTTTTTCTTCTGTGAAGTTTACTACCTTAATTGTTAATATTTATTGTTAAATATTCATTGTTAGTAAACATCAGGGCAAAGAAAGCTAAATGCTGAAAGGCTACCGCTACTTTAATATAAGACTATGTTCAACAGCAAACAATCCTCTCTGTGAAAGGTTAAGGAGTCCCAGAATGAACAGACCATCAGCTGCAGTGCTCTACCATGTCCAGTGTCCAGTGGTGAGGGGTACTCAAAATGCCAGAGCATGGTGCTACATTTTGCAACTATAGGATAATATTGTTTTGGCACAATAAACCAATCAGAGTCTAATTTGGAGTTTTACCATCCCTCTCCTAAACATCTATGCAGAACAAAGAAAAACATATTCATGGATTTATATAGTACAAGAAGGTAAAGAAAGACAAGCAATGCATTTTAAAAAAGAACATGAAGATAATAATCATCAGAATGAAAAATGTATATAAAAGAATGACATTTAACAAACAAGTTACTGATGATAGGCGGAGTGGTGGCTCTGAGGTTAGGGATCTGCACTTGTAATCGGAATGTTGTTGGTTTGAATCCCATAAATCCCAGAAGTGACTCTACTTCTTTGGGCCCTTGAGCAAGGCCCTTAATCTGCAATTGCTCTGTCCTGGGTATGACGTTAATCTGCATCCAACCCTGCATGTAGGCCCTCCAACCTGCAGGGAAAAACTAGGGGTTGGTGGCAGAATTGGCACTCTAGCCACCATGAAAAACCTCATACTGTTCCATTGCATCTAAACTAGTGTGGGGCTGAGGTGTCACCTGTCGCATGGCTGCACTCGGGTCCTAATCTGGGATCATGAGGTGGTTTGTCATATGGTGGGTGTGGCAATGCACCATTATCAGCACCTGCTCCTAACCTCTCCTCTCTCTCTACTATTGTGTGAAAGGGCAAAGTTTATAAAACACACAATAACACAGAGCTATCATTAATCTTCACTGCCGCATACACAGACACACTAGCATGTTAACTGACAGTGATGACAGTAACAGGTAAGTTTGGATTCACTTAAAGTTTTCTAAAAATTACACTAAAATTAATTTTGTATGCAATTTCAAAAAGAGTTTTTTGGGGGTTTCAAAAGATTTTTTTGAGTTGGAAAACAAGTAATACTGCTCCCTAAAAACTCATTTGGTCTTCTGTTTTTACTTGTTTTCTTTTCTACAGCTACATTAAACTATGTAATCTGTGCTAGACCAGTAAAATCAATTTTGTGTATACTTCTCGTTCACATCACCATGGAAGTGTGCAACACTTTATTAGAGGCAGATATACACACTTGTGATGTTTTGCTTTCCACTAGAGGCCTTTATTTAAATACTAAATGATGCATGTCAAATTTATGCCTCAAACTCTTTCTGACAGGGGCTAAATGCATTTCTTCTTGTGTGAATAGCACTCATGATTTTTTTTGCGTTAGGTTTCACCTCCAATTCAGTTTTGCATGAATCATTAAAAACTAACCTAAAAAAATGCCACATTATCCCAATATAACATACATAATTTCTTGGTACATTCCAATAAAAAAATTAGCAAACCATAATTAAAAACTATAATATCTGAATTGACACCAAAATATATAATTTGGTAAAGCTTTCTTAATTAATGTAGAAGGTTGATTTAAAAAAAACAGGTTGGTTGGGAAAGAAAACTTGCGATCACAGGGGGCTAACATAGCTGAACGTAAGAACCGCTGCTTTACAATTGTGGTTGACGGTTTAGAACCGGGATGTCAGACTCTTCTATTGTTCCTTGTCTATCAGACAAACAATAATGAGATGTAAAGTGAGCTAACAGATGACCAGGAAACTCAAGAGTACCAAGTCCAGTTCCTAACAGGCCACCAGTTTTGCTCTAACCATTAATTAGAAGTGAGTTCTTGCAATTATAGGAACACTGCATTTAATTCTGTGGCCTGTTAGTGCTCTAATTCTGCCACACCAGACATGTCCAGCATTATTTTTCCCTAAGAACACCACCAAAAATATTTTGTGGACCAGACCAAAATTTCTTCAGACCTTTAATATTTTCTTTTCAAAGTACTTTTTATTGAAATGGATTGGAGCAAGCTAGCTAGTCACTTATTTCATCAAATGATTGTGTGGCTGCTGGTAACAAAAACAATTAAAGGTTGTGAATCTTATAAAGCAAGTCAAATAAAATAAAGACAAAAGATTTTGCTCCAATAGCAGCATTAATTAGTTACTAATTAAGAAATTGGCTGGAAAAAACACCTGTAGCCACAGCAGCCCTCTTGGATTTGAGTTTGACATGCATGCTGTAGTTTTGGCTTAGAGTTTTTATTGGGTTCCATTCTATCAGAAACTTTGTTATATCCTCTCTCTACAAAAGCATGACATTAAAAAAATCTCAGCCACCACTATAAATAACATGTTACACATAAAAAGAATATAATTTTTGGTGTATTTCTTTAAAGGGCCATGGTATGATTCTGCAGCATCTTATGTGTCTGGTAATTTCCTCTTGTAAACTTTGTTCTTCTGAAGCCGATCCATTATTTGTTGTTCATATTTTCAGCTCAATTAGGGTTTTTCTCAGTTGCTTAGGCAGATTTCTATAAATACTAACTTTGTTCCTGTAATCTTAAATGTAATTCTCAGAACAGTAAAAGCATTTCTTACAGCACTATACCACCTTTTCAAAAGAACAAAAAGCAGTCACAACATAAGCAGCATGTGTCAAACCACACAAAGTCGGTCAATCAACATACTCCCATTACCAGATGGATATAAGATTAAGTAGACACTGAAATAGAAAAGGCAAATATCACTTTCACAATTGGATATATAGTGCAGTGTTCCTGGAATGCAAAATACTGTATAGCTCAATATGTACAAATATATGGTATGACACTATTGATATTTGAGCAAACTGAAAATTAACAGTAAGCGGAAAATTGTACCAAATTTAAATTACAGGATTATGAAACAATCCTGCTTATAATATGAACAAAGCACACTATGAAGAAAACAAAGTATAGATGGGAAAACAGCATCTGAAATACAAATACTAAAATGACCGAAAACACCAAGGCTAATTTGCTTTGTTTTTCATCAATTTTCTCCTCTCTATTGGGCTACAAACTTTCATTGAAATCATACTGGATATTTTGCCTTGCCAGACACTGAGAGAAAAACCTTCTGGTTTGCCAACCAGAGTAATCCTGAACTGTCATATTGCATGAAGCAGCATCTGTTGCCTCTGGCTATGGGGTGGATGATCATATGTCTTCCACCTCCATGCTGAAAACGATTCCTCAGTTTGGTTGAGGAAAGGTGAATAGGATGGCAGAAACTCCATCAACATTCTATAGTTGGCACCAAACCACGCTCTCATGACATTGGAGCAGAGAAACCTGAAAAAGACCCAGATTATCACATAATTCGGCCAGTCACACCTCACTACTACTCTTTAATGCTCAAGTATGAGAGCACTATACAGGAAATTTAAAAAGACAATAAGATGCTCTGTGTTGTAGAGACCTATAGCTAGAACTAGGTGGATTACACCATTTTCTTGTATCCCGCCACACATAGTTCTATTACCCCCATCCTGGCTGTATATCCCATGATGCTCCTGCCATTTTGCCTGACATCTCACTCACCTATATACACAAACTTGTGTGAGGTGTCACTTGCCTCCATCTCCACCTACTTCTGCAAACACATGTAAAGCAGTTCATATACTTCAAAATCCAAACCTTGTAGATCACCATTCCAGACAACAAAGCAGTAACAGTGCATTGCACGTTCTATTTTATTGTCTTAAAGACATACAGAACTGCATTGATGTTGGAACACTGGAAGGAAAAACATTGTCCTTTCCTGTACATAAAAGCATTTAGCTCCTTCAGCAGGGCTATTCAATTATAAATTCACCTGGGCCAGATTTTCAAGCCAAGAAATTTAGCAGCAGGTGATGACAAACATTAAACCAACACAAATGAACGTATTGAAAAACAAGTAATGTTTATTCATTATTTCCCTTTTAAATGTGGTCACATCTGACACAGGCACATCAGAAAGCATTAAAAAGCAATACAAAAGCTATATCTGGACAGAATCTGGGCTAGTAGCAATACGTTTTCCCACTTTTGAACTAAAAAATAAATATTTTGATTATATATGACCCAGGCACATCACAAAGTGCATTTAACAGAATAAAAAAAAAAAAACTATCAAAGCTATCAGTGCACAAATCCATAACAAGTGATAACATTAACTAAAACACATGAATACAATGTCTACTGCTCAATGAGTGATAAGACATGGCTTTGTTACACATCCCACATTATGTTGATATTGTGATATGTTTCACTACTGCATGGGCTGCGGTGGGGGTTGGGGGGTTCTTGGGCGAAAGCACTTTGTGAAGTCTCAAGTGACAGGATCAGGGTGAGAGGGGAGCAAACAGTAAAAGAGCAGGAAGAAGCTGTAAAGCAGAGGCTACTTTTTTGTCTCTTGTTTTGGAGGTCCCCCCATGACCTAGACAAGGAGTGGTAGGTCACCGTTTATAGCATGGTACACAGAATAAAAAGCCAGTCTGCATTTTGAAGATTCCTTTGGCTTCTGTGTGTCTTAATACAGGTCATCACAGTATCATAGACTACCACCACTACTAGACACACAACAATGTGCAGCATTGTGGGTTGAATGTTGCTAGGCTATGCGGATTGTTGCATTTAAGGTCTGTACTATTGTAGGAATTTATGTAGGAATTTCTGAAGGCTTGCAAAATGTGTTTTTCTCGGTGTTTCTGGTGGGACCACTAGTTGGGCGACTTAACTGTTGCTCCTGGGAAACATGTCCCACGGGCCGCTATTTGAATAGGCTGGTCCTACACCCTCTCACTGTTACTTTCAAGTTGTCACCTGCTTCATTGATAGTAGATCTCTCTGCAGCACTCTGAAAGATGGTATTCTTTTTTATGATAGCACTCTGAATCTCTCAAAGTCTAATGACATTGTTTTTCCTTACCATACTGACTATGACCATCTCCTGTTTAGTGGAACCTACAGTATATCACAAGATCGGAATAATGGTCCAGGTATAAAAATGCAAAATATACCTATGCATGGGAACTGACCAATGATTTAGTAATACAGTGTGACTTTTTACAGTACCACACTCTATGTATGTGCAGCATTTTAGGATATTGGGGTCATGTACCTATTCTAAGCCCTAACCTCCGTATTACTGATGCTACAGATGATTGCCTTAGTGGTACCCTTTGACTTGTTTTAGCCATATTTAGAGTATAATTGAGGAGGTGGTCAATAACAGTCATCCAACTTTCATTCAACAACAACAACAACAAAATTTATTTATATAGCACATTTTCATACAAACAATGTAGCTCAAAGTGCTTTACATGATGAAGAAAGAGAAAAAATACTGAATAAATAATTAAAATTAGGGAGCACTAATTAACATAGAATAAAAGTAAGGTCCAATGGCCAGGGAGGACAGAAAAAAAAACTCCAGATGGCTGGAGAAAAAATAAAATCTGCAGGGGTTCCAGGCCACGAGATGCCCCAGCCCCTATATTCAACATATTTAAGCATGTGAGCCTTCCATCCCTTTTTTCCCTGCCTCTACCCTCTCCTATTACAGCACCACCCACTCAAGCACCTCATCCTCTATCAAGTCCAGCTTCTTGCAGATTTCTTATACTTGCTTTTTGCTTCATTCTCACCAGAACCCTGAACTAAAAACCCTGAGCACTTGTGCAACAGAGTAACAGTTTGCCCCTGTGATGCTGGATTAAGTGATAGCTGGTTTACTCTTTTACAGGACTTTGTCAACTTATTGGAAATTACAAATATCACTGTTGCTTTTCTGTACACAGATTTTGCATCCAGTGATTACAATTAATTACTATGAATTTGAGTGTAAATGTACTTAACCAAGTAACAAAAGCACAATCGGTTTTGACCATGTTGTCATAATTAAATAAGAACTGCACTTATACAATTACAATTTTTGTGTAGTGCTTTGAAAAAAATGTGCTTTAGCATTTGCATTTTGTATAAACAGAATGAGAATTGAAATAGTACTGTGGTCAACTGCATTAAAAATGTGAAGTTTTGTGATTTACAAAATGAAATGATTACAACATAAACACAAAATATAATGTTGGAATACTGTATAAGCAACAAACATTATGTAGTATACTGTACACAGGTCATTGTAAGTCCATCTGTCTCAATTCAGACTCATTCTGGAAAGATGCATTCTGTAATCAAGTAATCACAGGTTTATTTAGTTTAAAAGACGTACGCGGACAGGCCCATCATATGTGATGACACGTCCTCTACAGAGCAGACCAAGTGTCACCACACAGAGACACAGAGAAGAGAAGGAAAATGGAAAACACTTAGTAATGACAAACAAAGCAAATTGCTTCAATTATTTAAAAAGCAGCACAAGGGAGTAATATGAAACAATCTAGAAAACAAAAAAGACTTTTAAAGGTTAAAAAAATACTACTATTACTTAAAATTAGCTCCTACAAGAGTGTGCTATAGTAAAACAATAAATTGTCAACCTAAATTTAAATGTTCAGACTGATAGGAATCTCTATTCATAATACTCTCTTATATTCATAATACTTCTAAAACTAAGAAATCTCCTGTGGGTCATGGACATTTCCCAAATTCTTGATCAGTCACACCTACAGTGATTCTGACTACTAAGGGTGAAACTAGAGAATGTTACCTTTACAAAGAGACCAAACATGTGTTTATACTCCAGATAGTTCAATAACAGCAATGATTCTAATTTGGAGAGGTCGAATTACAAACGAATTAGGAAAAATGACCCCGCTTGATAAGGGGTTAAGAAACTTTATGAAAAAACATCTGTTATTTGATTTAAAATAAATGTATGAAGTATCAAGAAAGCAATATGTTTGGAAAAAATATTGTAATATGCAATTTTGTGTGTTATTTCTCTAATTACCTTGTCTATTAATTATGGATTAGAGTAAGATCTCAAAAAAAAATTCAGAGACATGTTATCCTGAAAATTCCAAAGGGTTCGAAAATTTTATCCCCCAACTGAAGCTTCAGTGGTCTAATGCTATTTGGTGAATGCTGTTCATGCAGTTGTTATCACTGCAGTTTCGAAATTCCAAAATTCCTGGACTCAAAACCGAGCCTGATCACACTCACACTCTATCATATAGGTTTTCTCCAAGTAACAGGATTTGAACTGCCAACCTTCCAGATACCAGTGCACATCCTTAGCCACTGAACCTTTTTTACTCCATGAAGATGTACAGATTAGGTTAATTGACGACTATAGACTGGAAAGTAGTGTGTGCACAAGTGTTCCTTTCAATGAACTGGTATCTTGTCTACTGTTAGTGCCCGCTGTCTCCTTGATGTCATTTACCTTGAAACAGACAAAGTTGGGTAGAAAAGGGCTGGACTGATGCATCTACAGGAAAAAAAAGACTTTAAGCCATGTGAAGTGGTACAAGAGCCAGTGTTAGCCATATTTTCAAAGCAGACCTTACTGTTAATCGATAAATAAGTTTAAATGAACAGCAGAATGTGTTAAGTAATCTCTATTGCCACTAGTGAGTGAGTAATGGCTTATGGATATATGTGTCCACCTTGCCTAGGGTTGGTTGTTCCCTTACACTGGGTGCCACTTAAAGAAGCTTCTCTTGCACCATAATCTTCAAACGTTTAAATGGTTTCAGCATGTGGATGGATGGAGGGTTGAAAGTCAGGATCAAAAATACAGCAAGACAAAAGGAATACACTTGCAAAATGTGTACTTCTATCACCCTTTATTATTCTTTCCCATTAAATACTCTAATTTCTGAAGGTATAAACAATAGTGTTACTTCAAATCCCATCTGAGAACTCATTTCAAATGTTTTATATCTGTCACAAGTCTGAACATCAGTCATTGACTTTATTTTGTAATTAATCCAGAGGCTTTTAGTTCAGAAACAACTGGCCAACTATTAACGACATGAAGGGTTATTGTAAACAATAAGGAAAAAACAGTAGAAGATCAAAAGGCTGAGAGAATAAGCCAGGGATTTGCCAGATGTGAGAAAGAGAAGTCTATTAACCTAGGTGAACAAAACCAACAAACAAGGGCAAAATACAAGAGAGCAAAACAGATGTCATAGCCAGAGAAACCTACAGTTGGATCTACTTGGTCAATGAGAGATTGTCATAGGGAACATCCACTGAGGGACTGTGATGGTGTGGGTCCTGCTTCACGCTCCCTCTTTCAGTTTAGGAGCCTCTCCAATTCTCCAGCATTCTTCTCCTTTAACCTCCATCCTTATCTCTTTTCTTCCTCTGTCCGCACTTGCACTCCTCCCATTTATAATGGAGATGTGGCACAGGTGTGGCAATTAGCAGCTCCTGGTGTCAATTATGGACATAGTCGATCACACACCTGTGCACTTCAATGCGGAAACACCCATGCCTGTATCGTGCCCAAGAACCGCTCCAGCCAGACTACCACACCCCCTCCGTAAGCCGCGAGTGTGGCGATTAGTTTTTAAAAACTGGCCTTTCATTCAGAGCTGCATACTCACTATACCACAGGGATACTGGCACTTCATGCCATATTTATACCCAAAATGCTGGTGATGTTAGAGCTCCAAATCACACAATAACAAAAGTTGGAATGTAATGACATGCGACGGAAAAGGCACAATGTAAATAATAAAATAAAGAAAAAAAATTGGGAGTGGTCTCCCTACACTTTCTCATATACTCAGATATGGGGATGAATATTTGAGGAGTAAACCACAAGACAATGATTATATTTTTAAATTATGTACATTAAAGAACCTTCAACAACAAATCGAATCAAATTAATTATATATTGAACAATTATTATAAAAGTAAAGTTGAATAAATCGGTCTCTGCAGCTTCATGAATAAAAAAGTACCACTTCCGGTAAGCAGAAATAGCTCAAAAGTTGATAGAAATCTACATTTTGTACCTAATAATTGTATGCAAAATTTGGTTGACCTAAGTGAAAGTGTACTCAAGTTATAATGTTTACATATACATACTCATAGACAGTAACACAGATGGAATTTCAAAAATTGTATTTTTGGAATCAGGGAGGTCTAAAATGTTGAGATTCATCAAAATCTTGAAATTAAATTTTTGGATGATTCCAATACTTTCCCTATATATACCTTGTATATGAGAAAGTAAAAATAAAATAAAATTTCCATGTAAAACAAAAATCCTAGACAAAAACACACATTTAAAAAGGGACAAATATTACACCAGCTTTCTCTTGAGCAAAAACCTCTACAATGTGCTTTTCATAAAGAGCATTTCACAGATACTCTTGCACTCTCAGTTACAAATACTGCTGAGTCCTCTCTATCTTCTATTCGCTGTCCTTATCATACTAGACCTTCATCAGGTTTTGACACAGTTAACCATCCCTTTTTATCTCTTCCCCTCATAAACGTAAATCAGATGTTCTTTGTTGGACTGTTTCATGACATACACTGTACTTTCTAACATGTCTACTTGTGTATCATAGCCTAAAAGTCTTCTGTTCTTCTGCTTGGAAACTCTCTAGGATTGGTGTTGGACCATCTTCTCTTTAATCCCTATAGTAATTCTCTAGGAACTCTCATTTCTTTGCATGACTTCTCTTGCCACGTCTATACCAAAGATTCATAGACCTTCCTTTCATGTTTGCTCTAAGTATCAAACCAGGTTTCCAGCATCCTCCATGACATCTTATCATTGATGAATGAACATCACCCTGTACTTAACCTCTACAATTATTGTATCTAGTAGTTTCCTTTTGCTTCTCCATTGACATATCTTTCTTTAAGCATGCTCCTTGATCTTGTCGAATAGTGAAATGAGCTTCATGTGACCCTCTGATCAACTACTGATGTTCAATCACCTCTTGAAGATAAACCTCTTCACAATGCATCTTAGGATGAATTAATTAATCATCAAGTAAATATGTTATTGTTTGGATTCTAGTTGTCATGTAAAACAGGGTCAACTGTGCTGTTACACTTCATGTCTCTATTAGGGAAGTTCATTATAGCCATTATAGTGTTTAGTGCTTGAATTACCTTTACCTTGACAAGAGTACTCAAGTACTCACATACCTGGGGGCTGGAGGGTTTTGTGGGGTTGCAGAGAGAGAGGCAGGCAGTGTTGTGGGAGTTTAATAACATTGTTAAAAAGCAAACGGATATAAAGTGTATTTTAAAAATTATGTATTTTAATTTATGCAATTACTTCTTTGTTTATATGCTGAAACAGTGACCATTAATGTGCACATTATGCTTTGAGAAGAAAAGTAAAACTAGCTTTAAACTATTGAGCTACTGAACATTCAATTGGGAAGGCTAACTCCAAATTTGGAAATGAAAGGGCAATTTCATTTATACTACATGTCCTTATTCATGAGATAAATGTATCAACTTGCTTGCAGTGAGTGGAGAGTGCGTATGTGATTGACAATTAATCCAGCAACTGTGAAAATTTACTCGGACAGAACAGAGGTTGCAGGCACACAAAGAAAACATTTTGCAAGGACACGTCATTTTTTGCAATGATTTCAATTCACCCATCATCACAACAAAGAGTTTTGCCAAGGTGTAATGCATGGCTTGTTGAATTAGCTTTCCTACGCTATTTTGTGTAATACTCTTGTCAGAGGACAGCATTCAGTGCTGCGGCTAATGCTGATGTTTCATTTGCTGCATATCTGCATCCAGTAGATGAGCTGTGTGTCTTTCATCAAAACTATGCATTGCTAGTACTGAATTTTGAATGACTCAATAGTTGTAGATAAAATGACTTACAACATAAGAATCATTGATTAGAGATGCCCACATGTCAGTGGTGATAACAACACTTTCTCTCTTTGAAAATCTAGCTTTAAAAGGAGGATGCGTTCTTTTCATAAAGCTCATCTATTCTGGCAGTTATTTTTTTCTGCAGGGTATGCTGTTGGGGTGCTGTGAAATCCACAAGGAGTTCCTTAAAGCTTTCCCCTCTGGAAAGCTAAGTGGTAGCGTTGATTTTAGCAACCATAGCTGAGTAGTTCTTTCCACTCTAGTAGCTTCACACTGACATTTAATATCAATGAATTAAGTAATGCTGTTTTGGCTGCTCATAGGCTTAGACATACAGTATCAGTACCCATGGACATTTTATGTCTAAAACAACAACAACAACAACATTTATTTATATAGCACATATTCATACAAACAGTAGCTCAAAGTGCTTTACATAATAAAGAATAGAAAAATAAAAAACACAATATGAAAACAAAATAAATCAGCATTAATTAACATCGAATAAGAGTAAGGTCCAATGGCCAGGGGGGACAGAAAAAACAAAATAAAAACTCCAGACGGCTGGAGAAAAAAAAAAAAAATCTGTAGGGATTCCAGACCATGAGACCGCCCAGTCCCCTCTGGGCAAAAAAGAAAGAAAGGTGGAGATGCATTGTACTTCCTGTGGTATGGTAGTTGGTTTAATTTGGCACAGCTTCCACTGAAGAGAGCTTTGCTCTAGTTGTTCAAAAGTCTCCACATCTCGTAATGTTTCTTCAAGGTCATTATTTCCACTTTCAAAGCAAGCGTGTGTCTGACTATGGTGCAGTTAGTCTGAGAAACTGCCATGTAATTTGCACCCCCACATTTCTTACCTGATTAGAAAAATAAGTACATACAACTCTCTGTCAATTTAACTGCATTGTGATTTGCCCATTAAAAACGCATTGTGTTAAGACAGAGAGGGCTGTACACAACACCCTATATTCAGCTGCATGCTTGCTTGGCTTGTATTAAAAGGGATTCAAATTTCAATGTACCAATATTCGAATAAATCTCCATTTTCACCGTTGAGTACTTTGGTACACTTTTCATTATGCAAATGCACTTACTGGTACTCGAGTGCTCAAGTACTTGTTCCCATTCCTAGTGCTTATCTTTTAATTTTGTTATCTATTATATTTGTACTTGTTATCATTATGCTTTGTAATTGCCACATTGTATGTAATATGGTTTGCTTTTTTAAGTTGCTTTTGATAAAGACTCTTTAATATTATTATTATTATATTTCTATCATTTCACATCCTCTTCAGAGTTGGTTCCTGTTCTATTGCTGCTGGGATAGGCTCAGCCCCCCCACACCCTATAATTAGACAATATACTGGGGCTTAGTATTTTAAACAAGAATTTTTGTGATCTTCAGTCTTTTAAGCAAAGGGCATAGGCCTAGTACATTTGTAAATTTACTGTACTGTACATCTAGGCAGTGCAGAAATGAAACAAAGAAGATGCAGCTGGACATTGTATAGCAGGACCTAAGGATCATTGCATTATTGACGTGCTACAGTATAAATTAATTTTCTCCTGTACTGTTTAACTCTCTCTTTCACAGCAGACTACATGTCCCTTCATCTCTTCTTTTCATTCACATTGTGTGTTATGTCTTTTTATTTTTTACATTATCATACTTTTGTCTTCTTAGGCTTATCCTCTAGGTATGTCTGCTACAGACAGAATTACTATTGGCTACCCACAAATAAAATAAAGTTCCACTTGCTGTGTCTCGCACATGCACCCTCCCTCCCTTTTTCCTGTATATAAAGCTCAAATTGCACTTTGTTAACCCTGCAAGCCAATAACCATTTGTAAAGGTTAATCCCAGCTAAAGCTTGGTGATTGCGTACTCTGAATTTTCGCCCATCATACTTCTTATTTACTAAAGTGTAGTGCTGCGCTTGGCTGCAGAAATTCATTACACAGGCAGCAGCAGGCCGGGCTTGGATGAGCCACAGATCAATACAGTGAGTATCTGCCGCTTCCAATCTTTGTACCAATGTCAATGCTGCTATCCGTAATAGATCTCAGGGATTGTGAAAATTCTTAAGACAGTGTGTAATGCTTAGTGCCCGCAGCGTGTAATTCACTGGGCGTGAGGCGCATGCTAGCAGGTCAGGAAGGAAGGGGGAGAATCAGAGAGAGCTCATGTCATTTCACTAATCCTTCTGGCATTTAAACTTTGCCGGTTGATAAGAAAACTATTTTCTCTCACTATTTAGTTTTAATCCCTTCCCATTTAACTCTTCCAGAAACTGATTTTGAGGTGTCCATCCTCCTACCGCAGTGTATGAATTTGAGCACAGCACCAGTTGTTGGTGTTTGAAAATGAAGAAATAAATTAACAGTTTCACCAGCCATCATTTGCTTGCCACCTTCTTAACTTCCTTTGGGCCAAGTCAATATTTTTTTTGTTTTTATAAACATGTCTGAAAGGTACCCTTTTATCAATAATAAAGATGGCACAGTAGGAAGAAGAAGCTTTTATGACTTCAAATAACTAATACTGTATAAAGTTCTTGCTGTGATTTGATGAAACCCTAGTTGTGCAACAACCACCTGGTCAGTTCTAAAGATGTCTTAGTGTGCTCAGATATCCAGGTCAGAGTATTAAAGTTGTCACACACGTGCGCATGGGAGGCAATCAAAGGGCTTAACTGAGGCTGAGGGTAAGATGTCAGCTCGAGCGTTGATAAAGTGCACTAACCTCCTCTCCCTTTTCCACAGATCAGCAGAAGGGAAATCCAGTTAAACCAGCATCAACTTCTGCCTTTCTATCCAGACCACGCCCTCCTACTGACATCACTTCCTCCATGCCCGGCACGGAATCACCTCTTCCTGCACCGCCACTAAAAAACATACACCCTTTGTTCCACAGTCAATTAGGACTTAGTCTTTTCTGACTACTTTTCACACTTAATTGTTGTTGCCTGTCAATATACAGGGTGGATCCCCCAAACCTTTTTCTTTTTTTTCCTCTTTTTATTACATGGTACACTCTATACTGAAAATTCTCTAGGAAATGACTCTGCATTTCCAATGGCCACATTTCTACATTCCCTTTCTTATATTTAATAATGAAGTATGGTGCTGGGCAAACTCTTGTGACTGTAATCCTCTTGTCGTCCTTCTTCTATTGTATAAGCATGGCACAAAGTCCCAGGTAGCTGGTCAATTTGCATCAGAGACCAAGAGGATGGGCAGAAACTGAAGACCTGTCTTGAATTTATTGACAGCAGTCTGTCATTTGGCTGTTCATTCCAAAAGAATATCATCCTTCTTGAAATGGTTTAATGGGGTAATTATGTCAGCCATATGCGGAATACATTTAGGCCCATATAGTGGTGGACGTCTCAGAGAGACACTCCTGTATACTCATACGTTGCATCTTCTGCATCCAGTGAAATTTGGCATACGGGTCCTGAAGATACTGTGATAAATAAGGGAAAAAACAATAATATATGTACAAAAAGCATGACTTTTCAGCAAACCTTTCATAACTTGCTTTATATAATGCTAAAAACTCTTCAATTCAAAGAGAAAGATCTTTAAAAGGGGCATTCCTTCTGGGACAATGATATCTCTCTTCATCCACATTTGTCAAAAGCTGCTAGCCAGGTCACAAGTCTCTAAAATAGAAGTCCTGCTGTCCTTAAGTGACTGCAAAATCTCTTGTACCAGTGGCATGTGGTAGCCATAATGGTTTGTTTAGGTGTTAAGGACCCAGCAGTCCATGCCAAATCAGCAGAACCCATTGACATTCTTCACCACGATGGTTAAGGATGTCAAAGGTGATATTGAAAACTCTGTAATGCCTTTTGCTACCATAATTTCTATATATTCTTGAATTGTGTCTGTCTATAAGGTTAAATATTTTATGGTCTGTTGTGTACAGGTATCTCAGATCTAGTGTGAAAGTCAAAAGTGATCACTATGGTCACCCGTAACTATTCCATTTACATTTCAGGCTACTGATGCAACAGGCGTTTTACACCAAACGGTTGTTAAAGGATGCTTGCTTTAGTGCAGCTTGTAAATTTGAGGCAGGACCACTGTTGATCTTTCCCAGACTTCATCAAAAAAGTCTTGTATCCCACTTACAAACATGTTGCACTTTATTAGTTAGAGACGACTACTTATAGGGTTGGTGGTAATGGAGTTGAATCAGAGGGGCAAAGGAACAGCCAGGTGCTGATATTTAAGGATTTACATATTCATCTTCCAGGATGTTATGTGAAGCATGCATTCTAGGGAGATGTTACCCATTGCTGTATGTTTTTTTACCATTTCAAAAGTTGAACTTGACCATGTATATGGTTAATAACTGCATCTAGTAGGGCTAATTGTAACCATGTATCCTTCATCCACTCAGTATACTGGATTCCATTTTCTACTACTGCATAACCCATGACAGCTGCTCACTTGTACTAGAACCATGAAAAGATGTTTTTTCTTGTATGAATAAGACATGATTTCATCTTAGCTGTTCTTTAAATTTTGCTAGTTTTGGAGTCAGTGATTCCCTTTTATTGTCATTGATTTTACTAGAATACCCTTTGGAGACAGCCCAGTCTGACTCTATTGAAGAAACAGTTTAACTATGCTCCCCTTAGCCCAACACTCCAATAAACCAAAGCCCCACTAGCCAGATGAAGGCTGAAAGATTTCAAAATACTATCCACTATTTGTGCTTTTAGAATTCTGGTCATCATTTCAAACCTAAGGCCCTAAAACCAGAGGTAAATTCCTGATGGACAGATATAGTGCCTATACCATGGACCTGAGCCCTTCTTCCAACCCATCTTCAGAATCATCAAAAAAGAACTTATTCTGTTACCTATGATTGTTTCTATCCCAAATATCTGTAAACTTTTTAACGTTCTCTAATGTACAGAACTCACTAAGCCTTTAAATTCTAGGTGAACAGACAGGGCTGTCTGGCGGGTTTATGTATGCCTACCAAAAGAGTTTCAGTAAGTTGGAGACCCCGTAAGACTTTGCTATGTTCTTTTACTTCAGCTCCTCCCTCCATCAATAGTCCCATCTTTGCAGACAACAAAATGCTGCCAAATAATATTTAAGCAAAAACAGAGTTTGGTAGCACTACAAAAGTCAGGTGAGTCTTTTAATCTCCTTGAATTCACACTCTAAAGGGCAGATTTATAAAGCTTGCATTTTGTGCCTCTTCCCATGCAAAACCCGGGAGTATATTTATGGCCTATCCATACACAACGTTTTGAAAGAAGTAAACGATGACATCCTTAATAAAGTAGGGAAATGCAGCCAAACCAGCTAAATCATAACTCATATGCACAATAATTTATATCATCTGAGCCATTGTTATAATGTGCTCTGATGGTGACAACAATAAACAATAAAACTCAAAGTGAAAAAAAAATTATGTATAGACTCAAATTTAGTTTCTTTTTAAGAGGATCAGTACTGCATATTTGTAATGAAAAACTTTTTTGTTTTTTGTCAGTTTACATTGGGTACATGTTTGTTGTCACTTGGATTTGAAACCAGTTCAATCCCTCGTTGTCAATATTTGTATTAAGTAAAAACACTGGCATGCTTCACTCTCTGTGTACAAAAAACTATAAATATCATGCCCTACAGTCTATTCATAGAGTAAAGGTTTGACACAATATGGCTTCTTTGGCACTACTTGAAGAGTACGCAAATGGCCATATATGAAATGGAACAAACGTTTTGGGACTATTTTGGCCATGAAGATGACTGTGCTAAATTGAGCCCAGCATTGGAAAGACAGACTGCCCAAAGTCGGACTCTACATGTTCATTTTCAGGTCTTGACAACAGCTGGCTTTCTGGTAACGGGTACCTACCAGAGGGAACTGGCTGATAGGTCAGGAATATTTCAGCCAAGCCTCAGCCATCTGGATACGTCTGATGGGATGCTGTTGTACCACCAAATGAATGTCTGGAGTATTGTGATTGCATATGCTGTGATACATAACGTGGCAGTGCATAATAATCTTCTACCCCATTTTCTTGTTCAAGTCTCTATTTTATTTTTTTTGCAGTCTTCAAAATTTTGCTTTTTGCCTCTTCTTTCTGTTGTCACCATTGTGTCACCTTACAGGTAAATCTGTTCATTATATACTGTATGTATGAGATTAATTAGCATTGCCCATATCTGGTTGTTTCATAGTGGACCATGTTTTATAAATTACATTTTTTTGCATACACATACTTTCTGTTTTAAAACTGAAAGGCTGTAAACTTCATCTGGTTGTTACCAAGAATTGTGTCCCTGAGTTCCTGAAATGTTTATTTAATAGCTGGTTTTATAGCCATCCATGGATCCTGAAGACCTTTATGTTTTTCCTGTTACTTAGCTTAAACAGTTACTTTTACTAGTATCAAAGCTTTAATTTTTTGTCCCCTCTCGACGCAATTTTACGATGCAGATGGTCTCCATTCAAGTAAAAGGTGAGTACAGTTTTTATCAGATAAGTTTAGGAATGCACTGAATAGTCTTTGGCTTGTCCACATGAAGTTATTTTAGATGCAGATTGTATTTGTCTTCAGATGACATCTCATTATATTACTGTTCCTATATTTATAAATAACAGGCCTACAGTTTGATCAACTTAATGAATATCATACAAATGCCTGTGTAAATTATATTTTAGATGCCATAAAAGGTCGGAGATGTCAATGATAATTCAATTTATAATTTAAGTTAACATACTGGTGGTGTCAAACCCTTTTAAATTAAATTTTTTTTTTTAACTTTAACTCTCTTTCCTTCAGGTATTTTATTGTTAATGGTTTTATATCTAATAATGGTTTAGATGGTATATTTTTTTTAAATAAAACTTGGCTGAGTAATATTCCTGTCACCACTCAGTACTGTGTAAGAAAAGGCAAAAGAGGACCTGGCACAACAGCTAGTATTAAATCTAACTTTGACTAGGTGCAGCTTTTTTGGGTACTTCTTCTTTGGAATAGTTATCTTTTATTCTTAATCAGAAAACCCTGTGCTTCGTTTACATCTGTATAAGTTCTACTGTAAGTCTTTTGTTTAACTTTCAAATTTACTGTCTATTATTATTATTATTTTAAAATATATGAAAAAGTTATTTTTGCTGCTGATTGTAATATCCATGTTAACAATGTCATTGATTCAATAGTCCCAGATTATTTATAAGTGTTGTAATCTTTACATTTTTTTAATAAAACTACTAATAAGCTTGGTCATATTCTTGACCTAATCACCATTACAGGTTTAACAGTTAATGTTACAGCCAGTGCCGGACTGACGTTTACAATCTGGGGGGGGGTCTTTCCCTTTGCCTGGCTTGGAATGGCATTCAGAGAAAGCAATGAAATGAACTAATGATGAAATTACATAATGTTATTATATAGGAAAACAAGCAGACCTTATTTCTCTGTAGTGGGGACAAATCCTTTCGGTTTAATGTTGGAGGGTCTTTTCTGGTTTCTGGTTGAATGGTTTCTTGTTTTTGTTCAAATCAAGTTTTGACTTTGCTTGTGTCTTGCGCTCTGACAGGTAAACAGGAGAGCAATGATGAGAGAAGCGTACGTCTGGTACTTTTGTGATTAAATTTATATATGAAGAGTGTTTAAAAGTTTATAATATACTTTGTTTGGGTTTTGGTATTTGTTACTTTGTATTTATTTTGTTTTATTTTTGTTTCAAATTTTAATGAAGTATAGCTTATTGTCACATTTTTAACGTTTTTTTTTTCCTTTTTCCCTCAGAGTGACTGAATAGGCTACACAGAATGTGAATTTTTTATTAATGAAACATGTATGTGAGTGAAATGATGCTGTGGCACTGAGACATTTTTTGAGTCTTTTGTCTATTGAAGAAATTCAAAGTGGTCTTTTTTGACCACCACTTCAAACTTTGTAGAAGAGTATTCAGCATTACGATCCAGACATGGACAGCAGCTCGGCTGTGGAGATTCCAGACTCACAGTTGAAATTGCAAACATAATCTATGCACTGCGGATTCCACTGACAACTACTTTTTGTGGTTCAGTGCTTTTTGTACATTTGATTTGATATAATTATTATAGAACTACATGGTTTATTTATTTGCAAAGTGTTGCACCACACTTTATCAGAGGTTATCTTGAGACTAATATTTAAAAAAGTGAAATGGATATATAAAAGCTGAATCTACTGTCTAATCATTCATAAAAAATTCCAGAACAAAAATTGTGTTTGCTGTTTTTTTGAGTCTGTGCCTGTACAAGAAAACTGATGTATATTGTGTGGCCTGGGTTAGACTTGGGATTCCCAGCATGAATAAGCTTCCCAGTCCAGCCCTGGTTATAACTTTTCTGCTTTTACTGTTACATAATTTCCCACTGTAACCCTAAACGATGAGTGCAAATCTCAATTAAACAATGAAATTAATAATTTAGCAGATTAAGAAAAAGTGAGGAAGAGAAAGCACAAGTGGAGAAAGTCTAAGCTTCAGGTTCACTTCAATACAGTGGTACCTCGGTATACGTCCTGTCACACATGAGCGATTAGGAGGCAGTCAAAGAGCCTAAAGGTGAGTAAAACATCGCGAGATAAGGAGTTGTCACATGGTACTTACCTGAACTCTTTTCTTTCAACAGAAAGCAAGAAGAAAAATAACACCGCAACTTCCGGGTTCCAAAATGGCCGCGATGATGTCACTTCCGGCCACCATTGATGACGTCACTTCCGGCACCCACTAAACACCTCACTTCCGGCTCATCAGAAAAACGTTGTTTCCGGATCCTGTTGCAACGTCACCACCTTGCCAACCGTTTCCTGTCACATGTTTTTTTGCTTTCTATATAACCGCCATTTTGAAAACAGTAAATTGTTCATTGTACTTTCTCAAGACTCTGAATCATTTCATTTTCTGATTGTCTGACGACAATATACGGGGACGGTCCCCAAATCTTTATTTTGTACTTTGTGACGTTTATTCTCCACAGTCCATAATCCGTTCCAGGTCCTTGGACTTATACCAAACAGGACATATACCAAACTAATTTTTCTCATAAGAAATAATAGAAAAATGATTAATCTGTTTCCATTAAAAAATTCCTATTCTTATTGGTATATTATACATTGATGGGGTTGTATAAAATTTAAACACTGCTTAATACTAAAATACATAAATACAAAAGCAATTAGATGAAATAAATGAAAATTAAACTCACTTTACTTTTTAATAACGTCTTTGTTTTTCACAATCGTAGATACCGTTGTTCTCGGCATACGGTATGCAGCAGCCATGTCCCGGATACGCATACCACCTTCATACTTTTCAACAATCAATTCAAATTTATGTGAAAAAACACAAAATCACGTTGTGACGATGCGGGTTTGCTGTATGCTCCCATCTGCTGTCTGGGAGCCCTTGAACCCTACACCGTCGATAATGTTACTGATGAGCTTAGTAGTGAGGCACAACAAAGCACAGGATGGTGAAAAAGTGCAAAGTGCTTTTATTAAAACAATCAACAAAACACGGTGTTCAAATTAAAGTGCAGTGTCCAAAGTTCCAATAAATAAATCCATAAAATCAGAAGTGAAACGTGGAGGTTAAAACCAATAGAAAAAAAGTCTTGAAAAACGAGGTTAAAATACAGCATGACGCATTTAAAAAAAAAAAAAAAACACACAACAAGAAGCCTGGTGCCTTTTTACCTGGCGGCCCCCTTGCTTCTCCCCTCTGGACTTCTCAACAGGGGAGTCACCCTACTTGCAGCTGACTTTCACTCTGCCTACTTCAGCTGTTCAGTTCACCTCTCCGATCCCCGGCTCCGGTAGGCTCCTCCTGACAGCGACTTGGGATGCACAGTGACCTCCTTCCGGTCAATCCTGCTCCATGATCACTCAGCAGGAGTGACCACTACTACTATTCCCCGTGTGTCGGCCCAACACCCAGGCTCCCTGTTCAGCTGCAACGCGAGCCTGCCTCTGCGCTGGCGCTCTCTCTCTCCTGCTTCCTCCTTTCTCCTGCAACCTCCCGTCCGTTCTTTCTTTCTTTTTACTCCCCTTCTAGCCGACTCACGCTTCTGTTTATCAAGAGGGCATGGCAGCTGAAATCCGCAGCCCCAGGAAAAATCACGAATGCGGATGGTCTGTCACCTGTACACTTAGGTGAGAAACACCCACATCGTGAGTCGACCTGAGAACTGCTTCAGCCCAATACTATCCACTAACAGAGCCACCAAGCCGCGAACGCGGTGATTATTTATTTTAAAGCTAGCCTTTGACAGGAGCTGTGGACCCGCTATACCACACATGTGAAAATTCACAGAGAGTTATAGCGCGGGTTGCTCACTGAATGCTAGCAACTGGCGCACTGACGCTCGTGGGCAGTCGTGACTTTGTCTCGAGAGAGGTAAACAAGGGTAGCACGCAAGTTGTATTCCAAACAAAGGTCGTATGCCAAGCAAAATTTTTCGCATCTATACAGGACGTATACCAAGTTGGACTTATTCCAAAACGGACGTATACAGAGGTACCACTGTATTTTGTTGTGTACAACTATATATTGTGGCCTGCAGGGGATGCTGTAGCTCCCCAAACCCAACACAGACAGACCCAGACAAAAGACACAACACACAGGCTTTTGTTTCATGGGAAACTCTTCCTTAAACGTTTCCCACGATTCAGCCACGGTTACACAGCACAAATAAGCACATAGCCCTTTCTCTATTTTTCTTCTCTCTTCCTTCTGTCTCTCTGTCTGCCTCCACTCCTCCTCTAGCAAGCTTTGTTACCTTCCTCCTGACGCTGGCTCCTGGAACTGCAGTAGCGGGCTTCTTTTAAATGAAACCTGGGAGTACTTATGGTGGCCTGGGAGGACTTCCTGGTCAGGTGGGAGCCCAATAAGGTAGGGCTCCCCAGTCCCTGCAGCAACCCCTGGCGGCATCCACAGGACCCAACAGGGCTGAGTAGCAAGACTCCCTCTCTCATGAAGCCCTGAGGGAATCTATGGGGCTGCCATCTAGCATGCTGGGGGAAGATGTCCTATGCACACTCTCTCTCCCTGTCCTTCCAGTATGCTGGAAGGTAGGTAAGGGCACTGGCTGTCTGCCACACTATATATTACAATATTCTTTAGAGTGTACAGCAGGCTTACTTTTTTGAACTTCTTGTAACTTTAAAGTGCTATTTTCCGTTGTTGATAGCCTCTTGAACCCCTCACTCTTCTTCTACCCTAACAGTGTAGTCTAAGTTGTGGATAAAATTATATTTGTCAAGCTGTACAAAAAACAAAATAGAAGGGAATAGAAAAAAGTTATACTTGAAGAATTGCGGTAATTCAAAGGCAGAAAAAAATGTGTTTTTACAAATGTGAGTCTAAAACAGAACTGATGTATAATGCCAAACACAGCTGTTTATATAGTTGACTGACAGGAAAAGGAGGAACTAGGAATGGAAATGCCATCATTAGGAGACAGATTTTGAGGGACCGGAAGCTGAAATGATGTTTTTAGGAAGTGGGTTCTTTTGATGGTCTGCAAAGGGAAAGAGGAAAAAGAGTGCAGTGCCAACCCTTGGTCAGGAGGAGAAACACATTTATTCAATCCCATAAACTGTCTTTCATGCGCATGTGTGTAACAGAACATTTAAAAAAAATTCCTCAAATGCCTTGTAGTGCCTACCAAGTTGGCCTTTGCTTGTGTGTGTGTATAACATGAGCTCATGTGACATAGTTGACACCAATTTGCTTTATGATGTGAGCATGTCTCTTAAGTCCTCCGTCGGTGGAAGAAATGGAACTTTTCTGGAAAAAGAAGAACGTTTCGTGTAACTTTTAAAAAGTGAGCTTTTACAAAGGCATTTAGTTCCTTTCTATGCTGAAACAGTCTGTTAGGCTAAAACAAATTGCTTTTGTGTTTTCTTAAAAATTACATTACATGAATATTTTAATAATTAATTTAATTGCAAAGTGTAATACAATACAATTTATTTTTGTGTAGCCAAAAATCACACAAGAATTGCCGCAATGGGCTTTAGCAGGCCCTGCCTCTTGACAGCCCCCCAGCCTTGACTCTCTAAGAAAACAAGAAAAGACTCCCAAAAAAACCCTTGTAGGGAAAAAATGGAAGAAACCTTGGGAAAGGCAGTTCAAAGACAGACCCCTTTCCAGGTAGGTTTGGCGTGCAGTGGGTGTCAAAAAGAAGGGGGTCAATACAATACAATATAACACACAGAACAGAACAAATCCTCAATACAGTATAAAAATTAAAAGTTTAGAAGTACGGAGCAGAATTTAACAGTAGATAATATCAAATAATATGATTTGGATTTGTTTAGAGTCCTGGAGACCTCATCCATCAAGCTGCCTCCCCCAGTTGGCCATTCTACAGATGAATAGCGCTAACCCGATGAAAGGATCCCTATTTCCCATGATTCCTGCAATCCTCCATCAGGGATGACTTTACCTTAGGCAGGCAAAACAACTTGGCAGATGGGCCGTGGCACCAGGTGTAAACTCCACTATATTGTAAGTCTTGTTTGGCTATGTCATTTAAGCTTTTTAAAATAAAAAGCAGCTTTCTGAAAAGACTTTTCTTGTGATGCTGAAACAGCCTGTTGCAGTTTGTTAAAACAGCTTTTCATTTCACTTGGCTACTGAAAATGTATCTTGTCTGTTAATGCTGTTGTGTTTGCTTAAGAATGAACTGAATTAGTTTAAGTAGAAAGTGTAATGAACTCTACTATATTGCAAGTCTAAGCTGTTGTTTGGCTATGCCTGTTTTTGTTGATAGGAGATAAGAACTTGATGAGAGTAAATCAAATGTTTACCGCGTAATGCACATATGGTATTGAAAGCTGTTTCTAAGTTATACAAACATGCAACACTGTTGGTTCCCAATTTTGATGTCCGAAGCTTGAGCTAAAGCAGCTGAATTTGGAAAATATGATTTTAGCTTTATGAACTTTTGATTACAGCAAAAAAGCTTTATAAGAGCAGTACAAGAGCCAATCAAAATATATGAGAAGAGGAGAGGGAGAGAAAAAGGAGAGAGAGAAGAAATGAGAAGGAGCGGCAAGTGAATTCAAGATCACTGCTGACACAACAAGCAAAGAAAGAACTGAGCTGCCAGGAAAGACTAAAAATTTATCAGTAACATGTTGAATGGTGTTCACACTTTAGTATCCTTTTGCTTATTCCACTATCTTTTTGAATAATACTTAAAGCTAAGAAATTATTAAAGTCTACTTTCCTGCCTGCTTGTTTGCTCTATTCTTCCACCAGAGGCCTGGAACTAAGTTCATTTGTCAGCTAGGTCACTCAGAAGTAAGACAGAGAACAATCCCAATAAGAAGGCTACAGTGACAGTCATAACTGGTTGAAGTCTGAAGAAACTACTTACAGAAGGAAGTGGACCATAGTCCTGGTGCAAGTGAATTGCAACTGTGCAATGTATACCCCCAAAGGTTGTAAGAAGAGGCAAATTAAACTAGTACCAGAAAATGAATTATTATACTGTGGGTCTACTGTGCATTTGATAAAGGGGATTTATGTTTTAAGGAGGGGTGTCCCCAAAAGCCTTTCCACAATACAACACCCTCTGCTTGTTGTTTGGACTGTGTCCCAATTAAGTTTTTTTTTAAACTATTTTTAACCATGTTGTGAGAGAAATTGTAGCCCTTGTAAATTATCCTATGACTCCAGGTATTTTTCTGTCAGCATTTTAAAACTGCTACGATTAAGCCTCTTCTTAACACCCAACTTGATCCTTTAGTCCTCAGTAATTGTAGTGCAATTTCTTATCCTCCATTCTATTTTTATAAGATTAATATTCTTGAGAAACTTCAGTCTGGCTTATTTGCACAAAACAGTAGACAAAAGTGTTCTGGTGAAAGTAATTAATGACTTGAGGCTGAATATGGATATGATGAAGACTTTGTGTGTTGCTTAATTTAAGCTATGTGTTTTATACAGTTGATCATGATATTCTTGTTGACAGGTTACACAACTTTATCCTGGTTTAAAGACTATCTCACTGGCAGGTGATTTTTTCCTTTATATCAGTATTAAGTCTTGGAGTATTCCTCAGGGGCTGGTTTTCAGGTCCTATTTTGTTTAACTTGCATACGCTTCCCCTTTCCCACTCAGTTTTGTATGTTGCAGTCTCCTCTGATGATTTGAACTGTCTTGAATAGCTAACTGCATGTGTTAAGGGTATCAGCATTTGGATCAATCACAGTTTCTTATAATAAAACAGGGATAACAGAGAAGTTTTGATTATTGGCTCTAATTGCAAAATAGAACTAGCCAGTACTTATTCTAAATCTTTCATATCCAACAATGAAACTGTAGTTAAAAATGCAGTTATCCTTCTAAATTTGGCCTTAGGTTTGAGTGCCCCTATTAGTTATGTCTCTCAAGCAGCATTTTATCATTGAAGACACATTGCCAAGATTCAATCTTTTCTTTGTCAATCTGATGGTGAACATTTTCTACATACAGTGCATCTAGAAAGTATTCACAGCGCATCACTTTTTCCACATTTTGTTATGTTACAGCCTTTTTCAAAATGGATTAAATTCATTTTTTTCCTCAGAATTCTACACACAACACCCCATAATGACAACGTGAAAAAAGTTTACTTGAGATTTTTGCAAATTTATTAAAAATAAAAAAATTGAGAAAGCACATGTACATAAGTATTCACAGCCTTTGCCATGAAGCTCAAAACTGAGATCAGGTGCATTCTGTTTCCCCTGATCATCCTTGAGATGTTTCTGCAGCTTAATTGGAGTCCACCTGTGGTAAATTCAGTTGATTGGACATGATTTGGAAAGGCACACACCTGTCTATATAAGGTCCCACAGTTGACAGTTCATGTCAGAGCACAAACCAAGCATGAAGTCAAAGGAATTGTCTGTAGACCTCTGAGACAGGATTGTCTCGAGGCACAAATCTGGGGAAGGTTACAGAAAAATTTCTGCTGCTTTGAAGGTCCCAATGAGCACAGTGGCCTCCATCGTCCGTAAGTGGAAGAAGTTCGAAACCACCAGGACTCTTCCTAGAGCGGGCCGGCCATCTAAACTGAGCGATCGGGGGAGAAGGGCCTTAGTCAGGGAGGTGACCAAGAACCCGATGGTCACTCTGTCAGAGCTCCAGAGGTCCTCTGTGGAGAGAGGAGGCATGGCTGTGGCCTGGAACCCCTGCAGATTTTATTTTTTTTCTCCAGCCGTCTGGAGTTTTTTTTCTGTTTTTTCTGTCCACCCTGGCCATCGGACCTTACTCCTTTTCTATGTTAACTAATGTTGTCTTATTTTAATTTCTTATTTTTTCTTTTATTTTTCTTTTCTTCAGTATGTAAAGCACTTTGAGCTACTTTTTGTATGAAAATGTGCTATATAAATAAATGTTGTTGTTGTTGTTCCAGAAGGACAACCATCTCTGCAGCAATCCACCAATCAGGCCTGTATGGTAGAGTGGCCAGATGGAAGCCACTCCTTAGTAAAAGGCACATGGCACCCCGCCTGGAGTTTGCCAAAAGGCACCTGAAGGACTCTCAGACCATGAGAAACAAAATTCTCTGGTCTGATGAGACAAAGATTGAACTCTTTGGTGTGAATGCCAGGCGTCACATTTGGAGGAAACCAGGCACCGCTCATCACCAAGCCAATACCATCCCTACAGTGAAGCATGGTGGTGGCAGCATCATGCTGTGGGGATGTTTTTTAGCAGCAGGAACTGGGAGACTAGTCAGGATAAAGGGAAAGATAACTGCAGCAATGTACAGAGACATCCTGGATGAAAACCTGCTCCAGAGCACTCTTGACCTCAGACTGGGGCGACGGTTCATCTTTCAGCAGGACAACGACCCTAAGCACACAGCCAAGATATCAAAGGAGTGGCTTCAGGAAAACTCTGTGAATGTCCCAGAGTGGCCCATCCAGAGCCCAGAATTGAATCCGATTGAACATCTCTAGAGAGATCTTAAAATGGCTGTGCACCAATGCTTCCCATCCAACCTGATGGAGCTTGAGAGGTGCTGCAAAGAGGAATGGGCAAAACTGGCCAAGGATAGGTGTGCCAAGCTTGTGGCATCATATTCAAAAAGACTTGAGGCTGTAATTGCTGCCAAAGGTGCATCGACAAAGTATTGAGCAAAGGCTGTGAATACTTATGTACATGTGATTTCTCAGTATTTTTATTTTTAATAAATTTGCAAAACCCTCAAGTAAACTTTTTTCACATTGTCATTATGGGGTGTTGTGTGTAGAATTCTCAGGAAAAAAATGAATTTAATCCATTTTGGAAAAAGGCTGTAACATAACAAAATGTGGAAAAAGTGATGCGCTGTGAATACTTTCCGGATGCACGGTACTTTCTCTTTTAGTAAGCTCGACTACTGCAATCCTGTTTTGTTTGGCTCACTTATGAAAATTGTGGTTAAGCTGCAACTTGTTCAAAATGCAGCAGTTCACCTTTCTTTTAGGTCTTCTAAGAGGGATCATATAAAAATACATTTTTACAAGACATCAGGGACAAAGTGGCAGAACTCATATAAGTGTTAATAGTGGTAAGTGGTCTGGTATGCGAGATTGGAAGCTGGTTGTAGATATCGGTGAACATGTGCAGTTTCCACAAATAACTGATTCCTGATATGATACTGTAATCAGAGGCAGGGCATATAGTTTATTTTATTGAGTTAACAGTCCCTTTTGAAAATGCAAAATAGGAAGAATATGAGGGGAAGAAGTTGAAGTATACAGATTTGGGGTCGATGGTTTGTTGCCAAGCTAACAATCGTGGTTCTTTTGATTTTTGATGTGTGTCTGCATTTATTAAGGAAAATTCTGCAAAAGGTTTCGGAAACAGGTGAAAAGACAAGTCAGTGTTTATAGACTAGAAGAGGTTATCTAGAGGTGTGCATCTTGAGTATATTACATTCCCTATAGTACTTTGTGTTTGTGTGGTTGGAATTGCTGACATGTGTTTAGAAACTCTTACAGAACCATTGGCAAGGTGTGTACATCAATCGTTCAAGTGGAATTAAATACGGCTCTTATCCCCAGAGAAGATGATTGGATGTTATAGTTGTTTTGTTTTTTTTTCTTTTCTTAGAAAACCACACAGGACCAGTGGAGTATATATTAACAGTAGCAGTGGGGTCAGTTTCAACTCTAGCCGTTGGGGTTAGTTGGTATGATCAAGAGGGTGTCAGTTGTGGTTATGGAGTAGAACGTGTCTCCGACTCCAGAGTACACTCTGGAGTGAGACAGAAGTGTTGTAGGCCTAACTCAAGGAAACATTGAGGAAGGAATATGCCCAATTGAAAACTTCCGAGAAATACTCTCACTGGAACTGGTGTTTGCCCCTTAGGCAAGTGATTGTAGTGAAGCAAACTGAGCTTTTTGCATAGCCCCATGCCGATATGCAAAAAGGAATTAAAATCATACCTTGTGTGGTGCTCTATTTAAAACGATAATGATTTTTTTTATTGAATTTATTAAAAGCAAGTAACATAATTACCAGCAAGGAACATAAAGATCAACATGTGCGTTGATCCTGCAGCACTAAATAAGCTCTAACCCCCCTCCCCCCATTCTGACTCTAAGTAACAGCGCAAGTACAGACGCAAACCAAGTGTATGTTGGTACTGTATAATATTAACAAAAAGAGCAGCTTACTACTGAAAAACGGCAAATATAGGAGTGAGTGGGGATCGAACCAGGGACTCTTGATTACACTTGGTTTGCGTCTGTACTTGTGCTGTTACGTAGAGTCAGATCGGTGGGGGGAGGGGGTGGGGGGGTGTCAGTGCGTGTGAGCTTATTCAGTGCAGCAGGATCAACGCACATGTTGATCTTTTTTTTTCTTTCAGTACATGTACCTTCCCTGTTTATTTATATATCTAATGACTTCTCTACCTGTCTGTCTCTCTATTATGCAGTGCTCTGTCTGTCTGTGTGTTATGGATCTTAAAAATAACAGTTATAAGAACACTTGTCCATGTTAATTGCAGTCTCAATTGTTAAAAAATATTTTAAAGGAGCATCCCACATGAAAATATAACGATCTCATTATCTGACAGTGCATACCAATTTATAAATTATATGTCCGTTTGAGGTTAAAAAAAAAAACACTTTTTCCCCAGCGGGGAATCAAATTCAGGTCTCTGAGGCACAGTAAGCCCGCTGGGCTCAGAGTCAGCAAACCTTACCACTAAGCCAAAGAAGCTATTGTTCTTGAACCTTTAGTGAAAGTGTTTATTTAATGTTTGGACGTCAGGCTTCACACATTTTATAGTGTATGCCTACATTTTGTAACATTTATTAATAAAATATGAAAAAGTTTCTGTTTTAACAATGTGTTAACACAGATTACTGTAGAAACTGAACACACATGAAATGCGTGTGTTCCAAATAACGATCTATTATTTCCACTCTAAAACTCCACTTCACTCCCAGATGTCGGTGGGGGGATGGAATAGCCGGCTTCTTGCAGCTTGTTTTTATCGGCACATTTACACGACAAAGGATGCTGGCGGAGAGTTATGATGGGATTTAAGGTGAGACGGATCTACGAGTTTTTTCGTAGGCTCTGGTAATTCTAGTGTTAAACAGGTGTTGAAGATTGAAAGCTAAGTGTCTTTAAAAAATCAGGTTTGGTTTTGTGATACTACTGAAGGGAGCACTTTCTCAATCCTTCTCGGTAGAACTTTGGAGAGTATTTTAACATCATTATTTGGAAGTGAGATTGGTCTATATGATGCACATTATAATAAGTCCTTCTTTTTCTTAAGAAAGACAGCAATTAATGTTTGCCAAAAAGTTTGAGGTAGAATTTTATTCTCTCTGGCTTCTATAAATGTTGTTAATAAAAGGGGGGCTAACCTAATTAAATTTTTTTCATAAAATTTGGCAGGGTAGCCATCAGGGCCTGCTGCTTTCCCACTCTGAAGTGAGTTTATAGTGTCTAGTAATTCTGAGAGTGTCAGAAGTTTATCCAGTTCCTGTGCACTAAGAGTATCTAGATGTGGTATCTGTAATGTATTTAAAAATGCATTAGATTGAATAGTAGTCTCTAAATGTGTGCATTATATTTTTATGGCCAATGATTTTGCCTCCATCTGTGTTGGTACTTACTAGTACAAACTTCCTGCTTATGGATTTGTTGAGCTAATATCTTATAAGCATTCTCTCTTTGTTCATAGTAAAGATGTTTCGATTTAAAAATGAGTTGTTCCGTTTCTTCTGTTGTCAAGAGGTTGAGATCTGAATGCAAAGCATGTCTTTTCCTATGTAGTGCCTCATTTGGTAACCTGGCGTGTTCTTGATCTATTCTGGTAATTTCACTGATTAGCTCTGATGCCATCTTGGTTTCCAATTTATTTTTGTGGAAGAGATATGAAAAAAAAGAGTAACAGTGATGTACTGGTAAGAAGAAGAAGAAATAACATTTGATCAAATTGTTGAGGGGAGAACCCTGTGAAGATTTCTGAAGAAATGCCGGTACTTGCCAATTTCTAAGTCTTTAGATAGGCTACATGTTTAATATTGAACTGATTTTTAAATTCTTCTTATTCCTATAAATATTTCAGTGATTGGGTCCTCTCTGCATGGAGTTTGCATGTTCTCTCATCGTCTGCATGGGTTCTTCTGGGTGCTCCAGTTTCTTCCCATAGTCCAAAGACATACAGATTAGGTGGATGGGCAATGAGTGTATGTGTGTGAATGTGTTCCCCTGCGATGGACTGGAGTCCCATACAGGGGGTTGTTCCTACCTTGTGCTATATGCTTTCTGGGATAGGCTTCATCCCCTCACAATCTTACTCAAAATTAAGCAGATTAAGAAAATGGTATGGTATGGCATATTTGTTACATACTATGTATGTGATTCATTGTGCACTGACTCATGCAGACAATGAATGTCAGAGACAATGAAGTGGCAGAGGCTGCAGCACCTCACAGCTCAGTTTGTCATAGGCAGCCTAGCATGCTAGCAGGAAGACTATCTTCCTTTATACTCAAGTTTGTTGACAAGAAGAAAAAAAAAAAAAAGAAACGCAGCAGTTCATTTTGAGGTCACATAGAGTTTGCAAGTAGCTTAAGATGACACATTAGATCAATACAGGAGAAGTACACGGTAGTCTTTAGATAAGAGGAACTGGCGGCATATCCATAGTCCCAGGCTTCCTACCCATCCTAGGCTATGCAATTCAGCTATGGCTAATTTTGCAAGACAGTTACAGAGACAGCACTTTGCAAAACATGTACTTCTCTATTCTTCTGCACCATCAGGGTTACAACACTTCAACGGCTATGTGGCAGTTACAATTTAAGAATCTTTTTTCAGCTTATAAAAGGATTAATGTTATACTGTCAGTTAATGCACAGCATATAATAATTGATTATACAATATTGTCTTACAAGAATACACTCATACAGCTTAGTGTCTGTATTGGGTTACAATTTGTTTGCTTAGCTTAACACATCCTTATTTAATGCATAAGTGACACACTTCTTATAGTTCTATTAGTACCATACTTTTGTTATTTTGAAAGGCTGAAGCATCTTTATTCTAAATATTCTCTCTCACACTATACATATTGTTGACCCATGTTATTGGAAATATCTTTTTGTTAAATATTCCCATCTTTTGTATTTTGAATATGTTAATGTCTCATTTGATGTGATCAGAAGCCATTTGTAAGAGAAAGCGTGGCTGTGTTTCTCTGCTCAGCCCTGTTCCATCTTATTTTTTCAAGCACCTCAAAGACATCATTGGTATTTTGAGTTTTGGTTGTCATCATTGTAAGAATATATTTCTCCTATTAGGGATACTTTAGGTTATATATTGTAATTATAGTTGTAATTTCTGTTTCACTCTGACCTGTGTTGTCTAACCTGGAGAGATACTGTCAGTGGCTGCAGTCTTTATCTCTTTTATGTATTACAGTACATGTATTTTCTCTAGATTAATATTTCCTTAATAACGTATATGGGTTCAGTATGTTTAATCACTGCCCACATCAGTTCTATTTAAAAAGAGACATAATATGACCGATCAGATGTCCTGAGATAGCAAAATTCATTAAACATTCTGTAGAAGGACATTTCATGTGAAAAATACAGCCATTCAACAAGGCACAACTATCCCAGTATCTTTAAGCGAGAAAGAGCTTCTTAAACTACATTTTTATTAAATTACAGCCTAGCAGTCAGTGGCGCCATTAATTTTATTGCTGAATAGTGTTGATGTAAAAATGTAGTTCGTGATAAGTAGTAATATGAGGTAGTATGATTTCTTTTTTTGTTGCCAATATTTGTTTAACATATTTAGTCAATTGTCTGCAGTGCATTTATTACATAGGCTCTATTTCTACCCCTCTGGTAAATGCAGTCTGCTTGGATGTAAAAGTTGTTTTTTACCATATACAGATTTAATTTATGAAGTTTAATTTCCAGAAAGAGGGAGGCCAGTCTTGTGTCTAAGATAGTAATATATGAAGCTCAAGGCTGATGGTTCACTTCCCTTGCCGACTCAATATGTGACCCTAAGTAAATCAATCAACCGATATCACCACTGTAGTGGTTCCAATGATTAGTTTTTTACAACAAATCTAGTGGAACATCTGACATATGAACTTCCTGAGTTCACATTAGCAAATGCTAATAAATATGTCAAAGCTTTAGCTGCATAAGGATGTGATAATTTGTAAAACTCCCATTGTACAGCAATCAACACAGAGACATATACTTTATGTTTTGTATGGGTAGAAAGGTGCTAAAATAGCAGGATAGTTTAAAAGTCTTTGGCAGCCATCTTGTAATTGAATAGAAACCTCTTAAATACATAAATATATAAATACTGCTGTTAATGAAACATGATATCTTAGTAGATGTGCTGAAAGTAAAGGACACGTGAGGTCTTGGTTACACACAAAAGACCACAGAACATTTCCTTTACAGCTGATATTTGTCAAAAACAGTGAGAATATTTTTACACTGCAGATGTTCCAGTCATCAATTATAGTTTTACATTTGTGAGCTGGCTATATAATTCTGCTGAGAGGACTCATTTGTTTATTGTGTAGTTTGTAGGTGTTGTTTTCTTTTTGGATTTCCTTTTTTATGCCCTGTTCTTGTATTATTTTTTTGTATTGTGTATCAAGAGTTAGTTGATGTTGATTACCTTTCTATGCCTATTAGGAATGGGAAGATCAATACTACAGTAATTGATACTTTGATACTCAAACTGTACTTATTAGGTATCGAGTACCATTCAAAAATATTGACTGCTACTTTTTTCTGTAAGATACGGTAGGCAAGGTTCATTCAAAAGGTGTAGAATGCATTAACATACTTTCCGCGCACATGTACTGAAATGAGCAGAGCACTGTGATGCAACAGTGCCATAAACCCCAGCCCCTTACTCAAGCTCAGACTGTACACCAATGGCAGACTGAGAGCTTAGTTGTATGCTGCTACTTTTTACAGATGGAAAACAGTACAGCCCCCCGATGCAACATTTGTGAGAAGAATCGGCAGCATGGTGGCAAAACAATCAACCCATTTAAACAGTTAAAAAGCACACATGCTGTTCAACAGAAAGACATTTGTAAAACATTTAGCTGCAATCAGTGCCAGATAAGGGAGGTTGCAGGAGAGTTTCCAAAGATGCATGAGATGTTGTTCATGTAACTCTGCCTCTAGCAGGATTATGTAGAAGGGGGTTTACTGAAAAGTTTTTATTTGAGCAAAATATTTTACCGTTTATCACTTATTAATACTTATGAAACATAAAGCCCGTTGTTAGTATAATGGAGGACACATAATAGTGAAGCATCACTGTCAGAGCATTTTGTCTAATTAAAACGATGGGTACAGTACAATCGATATACATAAATAAGAATGTTAAATAGTCTTAACACTGTAGAAAATACTTAAAAGCTATACCTAAATAAATAAATGCCTGAGTAAATGTTAATAAAAATATTAATTATTTTTCAAGTTTAGTGGATTTAAAAGTACTTTAGTTGTATTAATAACAGCATCCAATGTAATAAAATGCATAATCTTTCTGCTTAATTTTGTATTGTTAAAATTGTTTTGTGCTCCTGTTTCCTTCCACAGTTCAAAGAAACACAGGTTAGGTGGATTGATGATGTTAAATTGGCCACTGGTGTGTGTGTGTGTGTTCACTCTGTGATGGGTTCTTGCCCTGTTCAGGAATTATTCCTGCCTTGCACTCACAGAGGCAACATAGGATTAAACGTAAAAATGTCAGCATTATTTTTCCAAAATACAAATTTAAAACTTAACTAAACGTAAAGGTAATATGACAGACTCTTTCTTGATAAACCAGAAGGGCAGAATATAATAGAAAATTCAAATGTTGGCATATTTTTTTTTGTAAATGTTAGTGTTCTAAGGGAATCAGTTTAAGTACATTCGTGAAGTGTTTGCCTGTTGCCTTCTTACGTGGAGTTTGCATGTTGTCCCTGTGGCTGTGTAAGTTTCCTCACACAGTCTAAAGATACACATTTTAGGTGAACTAGCAAAGCCAATTTGGCCACAGTGTGTGTTTGGTGTGTTTGCCCTGCAATGGATGGGCGCCCTGTCCAGGGTTTGCTCCTGCCTTGTACCCTATGGCAGCTGGAGTAGGTTCCGGCACCCTCCCATAGCCCTGGTCTGGAGTGAGCAGGTTAGAAAATGACATGCTATGTTCATTCTATTAATATATACTGTATTTTGTAATAAATTTGTTATGGTGACCTTTATACTGTGTTGTGATATTAGTTAATTTAAATACAGACTGGCCCATTAACACTAGAATTACCAAATTTTACGAAAAGCCCACCTTAATTCCGCTTGCACCTCTCCATTCAGCGTCTTTTGTCTTTTAAATGTTTCGATAAGCCCAAGCAGCAAGCAGCCTGCTATACCACCCCCTCTCCCCCGCCACAGAAATGGCAAAAACCTCTCCCAGCTGAAGCCTTGTTTATCAGGGAGTCAGGAACCTAGAGCTTATAGGCTAAAAAATATATTGTTATTTGAAACACATGCATTTCATGTGTGTTCCATGTCTACAAAGATCTACTGTCTATGTCAGTGTAGGATGACAGAAATGTTGAACACATGCCTAAAAGACAAACTTTTTCCATGTTTTAGCACTAACGACAAAATTTTGACATGAAGTGTATAATGTGTGAAGACTGAAGTCCAAATATCAAATAAAGACTTTCACAAAAGATACAAGTATAATAGAACAAGTGTGCTTTTATTCAAGACTATAACCAAAGAAAAAGAAATCAGGTTAGTGTGGCTTGTTGCTGTGAATTCTTTGATAGTACAGCGGTAAGAATTGCTGACTCCTATTCAAAAGGTCCCGAGTTTGAGTCTTCACGTGTCCCAAAATAAATGTTTTGAGTAGTGAGCTGCTCTTATTGTTACTATTAAACAATAAAAACATACATTTGATTTGGGTCTGTAACAGCCAGTGTAAATGTATGGTAATTGTAAAGGTTAGCATTTTTTTGATTCAGTTTTATTCTCTCAGTCGCGTTCACGCTCACCCCGATCTGACACTGCTGTTTTCAAATAAAGAGGAGCTATAACAGAGGTGAACTTAGATCAGAGAAAGAGAACAGAAGCCTTCCTGCAAGAAACGTCCACTCACATTTAAGAACAACACAGCTGCACCAGGCGCAAAGGCGTAAGATGGTACTGTTTCGATGCAGGATGAGGTCTGGTGTCATCCTGCCAGTCAGTCTTCCCCACACCTGTCCTTCAAAGAAACAGCACAGCTTATAGAGCTCACCAACGTATCGTGCAAACTCCTGTTTGTGATTATGTTTTGTGATGGTCTTTACATAAGAAGCATTTATATGTTACACTAGCAGAATACCCGCGCTTCGCAGCGGAGAAGTAGTGTGTTAAAGAAGGTATGAAAAAGAAAAGGAAAAATTTTAAAAATAACGTAACATGATTGTTAATGTAATTGTTTTGTCATTGATATGAGTGTTGTTC